>CM064487.1:67160748-67481421 GCA_032716605.1 Paralithodes platypus
AAGAGGTGCAATCGGACCAATGCGTTCTAGGTGTACATCTAATCTGTTCAAAACAAACTCTGATTCAGCATTGGCATCAGCACTGTCGTCTCTTCGGCGTATCACCCGGAGAGTCAAGGGGGGGTTGGAGAGGGTGGCACGCCAACGCTGGAAAAGCAGTGGCTTCGATCTTATTGCGCAGAGAACGGAAAGGATTGGGACCTTGGTCTGCCGTATGTTTGTTCGCGGCAGAAAGAAGTACCTGCGAGAGTCTCGGTTTCAGTCCGAATGAGCTTGTTTCGGGCATCAGGTGAGAGGGTCCTCTCCACCATGGTGAAGGAGGATGTGGGAGGGCAACTAGGAACTATGTCTGCGAGGATAAGTTTGCAACCTCTTGTTCCTGAGCGGCACACAGAGGAGTTGGTTTACTAGGCTGTGGGCAGTCCGTCCGCATGTGTTGTTGCCTTCCCAGGGCCTGATGTAGGCGGGGTTAGAATCCGACATGGAGGCTGGAGACCAGTGTAAGGCTCGAGTTGGTCTCCATACCGTGTTGAATCCTGCTCGACAGCCTGTTGCCGAAGGCCTGGAGCTGGACAGCGTGTGGAGAGGAGGGTTCCTTCTGAGGTGATGAGGGATATCGTGAGTGGCGTTGCCAGTGGCTTTTGCAACCTGAGTTGGGTGGCAAGAGTCCGTGTGTTGTTGATTACAAGCGCTGTGGAAAGCATTATCCCTGACAGGGACGCCTATCCCATTACCCAGAGATTGACGGGACACCATAGACCGCTTCGGGGCTGCCTACGCTCATCCACGAAGGTAGAACTAGTGAAGGGGTTATTGGCAGGCACCGTTGCCGGAAAGAGCGAAGTAGAAAGAGAGAGAAGTGCCAGTCTTGCGATGTGAACTGGACAGTTATCAGTTGTCAGGTGTTGTTGTGCTGCCGGAACACAAAGTGGATGTGTGGCATGAGGGGGGCACTTGATAATGTTTTGGCTTTGTTTGCAGGAGAACCCTCGCTGTTCAGTCAGTGTCTGTCAAGGGGTGGAGGATCCCGGGGTAGGCTACCACAGTAAGTTGGTATAGGCCTCCGATCTTGGCTCGCGGTGTATTTTTGGGCTGGTGCTTTGTTGGCTCGCGTGTGTGAGCATCAGCGTAGGGTCGCAGGGCAGGAGTCTGTTGGCTTGATCGACGGGAAACTTAGGGCTACATCTATAGTAGCCGCCAAAAACAACATCTAAAAGTAAAATATGAAAAAAAAAAAAATAAAACTCTTTCTTTTTAATAATTAATTTTAAGATAAAATATTGTAGCTGAGTACTGAGTGCAGATGATTTTCCATCAGTAGGCTGTGCTTCTTAAAGCTCTGCTCTGGGAGCACAATGTTTATGAATTAATTGTATTATGTCACAGGAAGGGTGATTAAGATTTTTTTTATAAATAAATGTTGTTGTATTTTTTTGAGGAGGACTGAGCTTGCATTCCATGGAGTGGGCAGAAGTGTGTTAGGAGTGGCAGATTTCTAGCGACATTCTGCCTGTTCAGATATGGGATCATGGTTGATGTGTCCCATATCTTGGGGGGGGGGGGGGGGGGGGGGGGTGACGCATCCGGTGCTGGCCGAATGGTTGCGTGGGGTCATTGCAGCTCGCTTAGCGCTCGCCAGGATGGGGGGATGGGAAGGGCAGTTTGTCCTAGAATGATCTGCTTTATTTCATTAGGGTCGTGTTGCCACAAACAGTCTAGAAATGGTCTTTGTATTGGTCTGTGACCGCGCCGTATATTTTAGATTCCACTATAATATAGAATGGTTTTTTGTTGTGGGAAGCAGAGCGAGCGGTTGGTGAGAGCGAGGGTGAGGGAGTTACACCTGGCAGCGGGGGGGGGCTATGCCGCGCGCTCGCTTGGGCACTGACGGCTCGGTTGGCGGCCGGGTGGTCAACTAGTCCCTGCCCATCGCGTGCCTTTCCGCATGTTCTTTAACAGCTCAGAGCTTGCCTGACACGCGTATCGTCTACATCCTTGGCAATTCGGTCCACCATACTCGACACTTTTGCATAATATTTGCTCTCGTCTCGACTTCTCCTATCTCATTCTCTAATCTTTATTAAACTCAAACATCCACCTTCTGGTTTCAGCATAGACGTTCACCGTCGAGCCAGTCGTATTGTAAGCGAAGCTCATCAGATATTTCCATGTATTAGAGGTTAAGGAGGTATTATGCTTTATTGAGGGTTAGAGAGACGGACTTTTCAGTATGTGTCCTTCCTCTCGGGAAGGTGTAGCACCGGTAATATGTCTCCCTGGCCAAGGTGTTGAGTGATTCTGCTTGGTTATCTTAAAGCTAGGGACTAGGGGGTAAGGTTACTGTGTCGTTGTCTCCGATGTGTGCGAGTGGTTAGCTAAGCCCTGCATCGACATCGACAGGTAACTGTGGGAGCCTAAGTTGTATACGGGTGGGTTTACTCTGCGGAGCACAGCGCTGTGGTGGGAGAGGGCCATAGCCTATCCCTCACAACATAGTGCTGCCTCTTGTGTTGACTTCTGAGGGGATCGCCAGGATAGAACTAGAGTATAGAGGACCTAGATTGTATCAAGAGAGCCATCCCCGTCATATAACGTAAGCTTCATATCCACATTCGGCCAACGTTAGGCTACGAGCCGCATTGCTCACCAATTGTTGCCCTGCCTTGCATACCCCAGCTAGACTTTATTAACTGAGCAGGACACTGGTTGGAGATGGGCCGCCATATTATATGTATGCTACATTATTATTCCACTGCACTTTGAGCCGAGTTGTTGTTGTTGAGTTGCACAACCCGAGTGAGGCTGGTTGCGTTGTGTCACGAAGCATTTCTTTAGTTGTCGAGCATTACTACCTTTGCGCAGTCTGAATTATGTCGGCCTGCCTATATATTACTATATGTCCTAGTATTTATAGGTGTGACCCGTATTCTGCACCTTATAATTGTTCAAGATTCTTTACGAACAGTCTTCCAGCATCAGACGTATTTCAGGAAGTTTCCAGTTGATGTTGCAGGACTAGGCATTGCACTTTCTTTAATACAGGGAGTGCCAGTTAGTTGAGTATCTACCGTAACGTTAATTAATCACGTTAACTAAATTCCTTTTCTTTGTGTTAACCTAATCGGAGTAATCTTTTACTGGTTTGAGAAATAGGCTGTTCATCGAGCGTCAGACTAGCTGGTGTGCACCAGTTACCGAGTCATAGGATACCTCGTTGTCCAGGCAAACGACCTCAGCGCGGGTAATACTGGTTGTTTGTTTTTCCAGTGTTTAAGGCAGGGGTTGGATCTAGTGTTACCGTTGTTGCATTTTGCCATTATCTAGTCCAATGTTGAAGAGCCCTGTGTCTTTGAGAACCTGGATCGTAACACTAACAAGTGTCTACTCGATTAATAATGTCTAGCTGGGGTACTCTAGGTAAGGAACTGGGGTTGAGCAAGACAGGCTTGTAGCCTAGCGATGTCCTTAAGACTGCATCCTTTAAGTTACGTTAATTGACTAGGGGGCTCTCTCGATAGATCCAGATCACAAGTATCTGGTTCTATCCTGGCGACCCTCTAAAGACAAGCAAAGAGGCAGCAAATTGGTACAGGCCAAAACCCTCAGTCAACACAATGCTGCACTCGCAAAGGACGCAACCGAAAAGACAACCCAGGCTACCACAGGACCGGTCGAAGTCATGTAGGTATAAGCAAACCGTACACACATCGGAGACAACGACTACAGTTACCTTATCCCAGTCTAGCATTAAAAAAAAGAGCAGAAACACTAAATCAATAATGGAGATACACAAAGTTCTTAACCTATACTAACTAAAAACCCTCAAACCTATTCTAAGTACATGTAAATATCTCTGAGGACGGCGCATGCAATACAATGGGCCGGCTATGAAAACCGTATGCAGAACCCAAGGGGAGTGTTGTGCAGTTAATAAAGGTTAGAGTATGGAAAGAGAGAATCGAGTGAGAGAAACAGTGATAAAGGTGGTGATCGAGAGAGTATGCAAAGGGATGTTAGAAGCACGCGCTCCAAGCCTGTCCTGACGAGGACAGCTACTGGGGACCCTCATGGAGGAGGCAAGTTACACAGGAGACCGCAAAGGCGCGATGGTCGGCCAATCACGGGCCGAGACGTCACAAGACAGCAGGCGTCATAGGACACCGCCAGACACGCCGTCCAATGGCGAGCGAGAGGCAGGAATGCACCCGTACATACAGACACTCACTACCTCCTCGCTCTGAAAGTCTTTCTCATTCACACGCTGGTACTATTATCACTACTGTTGATATAAAATATAACCCGTTGTCACAGACGAAAACAAAGACCACCACTGGACTGTCTGTGACAATGCGATTACTAGGAAAGAAAGAACAACATTCTCTGATAACTGTAGCCCATTTCGATGTCCCTGGCGAGCGCTAGTGGCCAACGAGAGCTTATACTGCCAACGCTGGTAGACGTCACACCCCGCCCAAGATATGGGACGCTCAACATTAGGCGAGCACCATATCTGACAAGGCAGAATACCGACAAGACCCACCACACCTAGCCACTCCACCAGAAATGAAATGCAAAGCTCAATCTTAAATAAAACAACATATTAGCATAAAGAAAATCTTACAACCCCTCCCAAACACAATAGTTATAATTTAGCCTGCTATGCTCCTGAGCGAGCTTCACAGAAGCCCAGCCTACTAAGTGAAAGGACAGGTTCAACTTAGGACTTTAGCTATAACATTGGCAACTTACAATTAACTATCAAAAAGAAAGAGTTTTTATGTGATTTTTTTTATTTAATTTTAATATTGTTTTTGACGGCTGCTCTACAGGGGCAAGCCTGGTTTTTTCTCCACTCAAACCCACACACCTGTGGTGATCTACGCCGGATCCTCCACCCTCGACAAACAGTCTGCAATCACATTCTCACAACCGGCAATATGGCGAATGTCTAGATTGTATTCTTGCAACATGAGTGACCAACGTGTCAGCCTCATATTCCGGTTGTGGAATTGGTTCAGCAATTTAAGAGGGTGGTGGTCGGTGTAAATCACCACGACTGGCCCGTAGGCAGGAACATATACTTCAAAGTGCCTGAGCGCCAACACTATTGCCAGCAGTTCTTTCTCCACCACAGAGTAGTTTTTCTGAGCGGAATTAAACTTCTTGGAAAAAGAAAATGACTGGATGCTCCAAACCTTCCTCGTCTGTTTGCATTAAGACGGCACCAGCCCCTACACCGCTGGCATCTGTTGCCAGCTGGAACGGTCTTTCAAAGTCAGGGGCCCTGAGGATTGGGTGAGTGCATAGTAGGTGCTTGACCAGCGAAAAAGCCCTTTCACACTCAGGTGCCCACTTGAACTTTTTCTCTTTTGCTAGCAAATCTGTCAGGGGAGCTAACACAGTAGAATAACCCCGAATGAAGCGGCGATAGTAACCGATCATGCCCAAAAATCTCATGATCTGCCGCTTGGTGGACGGCCTGGGTAACTGGTTAATAGCCTGTATCTTGTTTTTTTTTGGGGGGCACAACTGGCCTAACCCGACCACAAACCCAAGATACTGCACAGTTGCCCGGACAAAGTCGCACTTGCCCAGATTGACTACCAAGCTGGCCTCACTGACCTTCCAAAACAAGGCTTCTATGTGCTCACAGTGACTCTCAAAGTTGTCATCGTAGATTATAACGTCATCTAGGTAGACAGTGCAGTTAGGGATGTCAGCTACTAACTCATTCATAAGACTCTGGAAGGTTGCTGGGGCATTTTTAAGGCCATACGGCATCACATTTCTAACATCAATTCTGTACACCAATTTCTTCAAGCAGAATCCCCTACTCTCCTTTTTTTGACAGAGACTCAAGTAACATCCACATCTGACACATCTAGATTTAATTTTCCAGGTTATCAACTGCTCCAAAATTTCAGACCTAAAGGTGGTGTATGTTGCTTCGCAAAATCTGAAATTGCCCTGGAGGAGGTTACTAGTTTCAATTGTCCCTATTTTGATTATTCTATATACAAATTAATTTCTGCTGGTAAATTTAAATACATATGTTGCATCTACCGTTCCCCAAATACTCCTCCAGAGCAAAGTCTTTTTGATTCTGTGTCCTCACAACTCAGTGTCCTCAACTTAAATGTTTCTTCTGAAATCACTGTGTTGGGTGATTTTAATGTCCATAATGTTGAATGGCTCACTCATTCAGCCAGGATTGATGATGCTGGTCTTGAATGTGAGCTATTTGCAGACTCATTTAATCTCACTCAACTAGTCAACCAACCCACCCGTGTACCAGATAATCCTAATCATAATTCCCACCTACTGGACTTATTTTTAACAACCAATTCAGAAAATTATGATGTTACAGTGAGGTCCCGCTTGGATCTTCTGATCACTGTCTGATACAGGCCACCTGTCTATCACCTACCACACCTTCCCACTCTGAAACTGTTTTGGTGACTAAATGGCATTACGATAGGGCAGACTGGGAGGGTCTTCAAGGTTTCTTTATTGATATTCCCTGGACCTCTTTCTTTTCTAATGATGCACACTCCACCTTGAGCCACATACAAGATTTTGTAAAAATTGGAATGGAAACTTTTATTCCTCATCAAAAGTACAGTAAAAGATCTAATTCACCTAAATGGTTTGACCATAATTGTGCTAGAGTAACTGAACAAAAAGCAATAGCCTACAATGCATACACAAGATCAAAAACACATGAAGCCTTTAATTACTTTAGAAACATCAGAAATCATGCCAAAACTGTATTAAACCTAACTAAATCAAACTTGCTCCATAAGCAGGCAAGTAAACTTCTAAATAATCCAAATGATAACAAAATATTTTGGTCTACTCTTAACTCATTCAAATCCAACTTCACTACTGCTTTATCCATTCCACCATTAAAATCTCCGACTGGCAATCTTTTAAGTGACCCACGAGGTAAAGCTAACCTTCTTGCGGATATTTTCTCCACCAACTCAACCTTAGATGAAATAAATCAAGATGTCCCTGTACTTAATTTTAATTCGCCTGCAATTCCCTCACTTAAGATCCACACCAGACATGTCAAAACTATTTTGCAGAATCTCTCAGTAGATAAGGCTCCTGGTCCAGATGAAATTCCTCCAATAGTACTTAAGAATTGCTCCTTGGTGCTCGCTCCTGTATTGGCAAAAAAATTCCGTCTGTGTACTCATACCTCATGCTTCCCAGTACGTACCCTGGAAAGAAGCAAACATCCATCCAGTTCCTAAAAAAGGTGCCCCTTCAGATCCATCAAACTACAGACCAATAGCTATAACTTCCACTCTTGGCAAAGTCTTTGAAATTATATTAAATAATCACATAATTAAGCATCTGGAGAATAATAAATTAATCAGTGATAGGCAATATGGTTTTAGACGATGTCGATCAACTGCAGACATTCTTTGCCTTCTTACGCATCAAATCAACCCAGCTACAGACCAACATGGTGAAACACATACAATAGCACTGGATATATCAAAGGCATTTGATAGAGTCTGGCATCAATCCTTATTGTCGAAGATGTCACACTACGGCCTTGCATCATTAGTTCCACTAATTTCTTCTTATCTTCATAACAGAAAAATATGTGTAATGGGTAGATGGCCTTTATTCTCAATTTCACTCAATAAATGCTGGTGTTCCCCAGGGATCAGTTTTGGCCCCAACTCTGTTCCTCATTCATATCAATGATCTCATATCTACCACTCATAATCCAATACATTCCTACGTAGATGACTCAACACTCCACAGTTCCTTCACATTTACCAATTCTTTCACCCAACCCGATCTTATAAATTCAAAAATAAACACTGCAATTTCTCTGAACCAGGACCTTTCTAGAATTAATGAATGGGGACAAGAGAATCTAGTTTCCTTTAACCTTACGAGCGGCCTATGCGGTTTATTTATGTGTACCGCACAGCGGGGTGTTTTTAGCCAAAATAGGGCTGTTTATGTGATCATTTTCATGCCTAAATAAGACCCAGAACGTAAAACAAGTACCTATCCCTGAAAGGGCATAAACAGAGCTTTCGAATGACACCATAACGATCCTTGTATGATGGATAGTTTTCTTGCAAACCTGCAACGCGAGTGCAAAAAGCAGGTAATCGGTACTTCAGTACATAATTGAGTATGTAGCGAGTGAGAGAGGGAGGAGGGAGCTGAGATTTGTGTCAGTAGGTTCGCCGCGGTGGTCTGGAGCAGTCATACGCTCGCTAGTCTCCTGCCACCACTTGTCTCTCTCTCTCAGCCACATTACGTGCTGAAATTGCCACTCGAGTTATGTCGAGCGCCGCCACATAGTCCAGCTTTATTTAACTCGACTTATGTTGCTCGCCGCTAAATAAGGGTTAATGCACAGAAAACCAAGTACATTCAATTTTCTAACTGACAGAATCTCACTGACTCCCATATATTTTTTAATGATGTAAATATTTCCACTTCCCCTAGTATTGACATTCTCGGTGTAACATTAACTACTAACTTGAGCTGGACACATTATGTTAGAAGCATTGCTAAGAATGCCTCTAAAAAACTGGGACTCCTGTACAGAATTCGAGAATTCTTCACTGACGAGCAGTTGGCCGTAATATATAAAAGTCATGTGCGTTCTCAGATGGATTACTGTTCACCTCTTTGGGGTGGAAGTGGAGTGGTTGCATTGAGGCAGTTGGACAAAATTAAAAATAAAGCTATTAGATTGATCAATAACCCTGCAATCACACAGGACCTTCCTACATTATCCATACGAAAAAACGTTGCATCCCTTGCATTATTCTACAGATATTTTCACAGCAATTGTTCCGAGGAACTTGCTTCAATTGTGCCGCCTCTCCACATCTTTCCCCGTAGAACTAGGGCAGCTGAGAGCACCCATGAATTTACACTTTCTCCTCCACAATGCAGAACTTCTGCTTATCAGAATTCATTTATCCCCAGAGCTACTACTCTTTGGAATTCACTTCCCTCGAATTGCTTTCCACAAACTTACAATCTACAAATATTTAAATCCAGTTGTTACAAACATTTTATGAATGGAGGATGCCTTTAGGCACATGGACCTTTTTGTTTTATCTGTGTTTTTCCTTCCTCCGTTCATTGTCTCTTAAAAAAAAAAAAAAAAAAAAAACATTGCAACGGTAGGTGTTCCCATCAACCACAAACCCACATACCCCCTTCGCCCACTCAGACAAGGGCACCTGCCAGTAGCCTTTCACTAGGTCTACCTTAGTTAGAAACTGTGCCTTACCAATCTTGTCTACACTATCGTCAACACGAGGAAGGGGGTAATGTGACGCCTGCAGCTCAGCAAAACGCCACGTGGGCTCAGCCGCTCGCTTGGCCACTCGCTAGCACTCGCCGGGGCAAGGTATTTGGCTGCAGTCTGTCTACAATGTTGTTCTTTCTTTCATAGTGTTCGTGTTGTTACAGACATTCCCGTGGAGGTCTTTGTTTTCGTCTGTGACAACGGGAAGCATTTTATATCATGAGTTGAACATAGGATGCATTGTATATAGTTAAGGAGAGAGAATATTATAGGCAGTGAGGTGGTAGTGTGTGCGTGCGTATACATGTGCTGCCTCCCCCCTCGCTTTGTAGGCTCGCGCGTGTGCCGTCTCACGCCTCTTGATTGGCTGGTGGTTCCTGGCGCCTTCTGCAGCCCTGCTGCCTGGTGACGTAGCAGCCTGTGATTGGGTGACCACCATGCCTTTGTGTGTGATCCTAGAGGGGTCCCGAGGAGTTCCTTCCTCAGAGCTTGCCTGACCAGCATACCCTTCACATATCCCTTGCACCTGTCTCCCGACTTCTACCTATAGAGCACTTTCTCTCTCTCTCTCAACTTCTTACCTCTCATTCTTCCACTCTATTTAATATCAAAACTTCCCTTTGGTTCTGCACGATTTCATATATCGGCCATCGTATTATATGCTGAAGCTCTCAGATAACCCATGTTTAGTTAGGCATTTTGGAAGGGTTGCCATTTTTGTCTGTAGAGGTTTGACACACTCACGGTGTCTCCCTTCCTGTATCGTGGTGATCTGCTGGGGGATTTAATGCTAGACTGGGATAAGGCTACTGGTGTTGTGATTTCCGATGTGTACTAGATTTTGTTGAACCTGTACAATCGCAACGGAGACGTGGGAAGCCTAGGTGGTCTTTCTGACTGTGTACCTTGTGAGTTTAGTGCTGTGTTGCGAGTGAGGGATTTTGCCTCTGCCACCCAACACTGTGCTAACTCGTTTGCTTTGACTTTGAGAGGGTCGCCAGGAGAGAACCAGATACTAGCGATCTGGATCTCTCAAGAGAGCACCCCGTCAATTAACGTAATTTGGCCGCACAGCCTTAAGGACTTCGCTAGGCTACGAGCCTCTTGTTTCCTAGCCTACTACATCCCAGCTAGACTTTATTCGCCTAGCAGACACCAGATTTAGATTATAAACTCTTTCTATTATGTATGCATTATTATTCACGGCATTTATTAGTCTAGGTTGTTGTTGAGTTGCACAACCCTAGTAGGCTGTTTCGTTGATGAGGAAGTACTTCTTTTGCTGTTTGAGTTCCTACTATTGCGCAGTTATTATTATTCCCGTGCCAGTTAACCCTATATGTCCTTACAATTGTCATATCCTGTTCCTGCTTTATACTACAGTTCAAAATCCGATACGATCATCTTACCCCAGCATCAGACTTTCTTCAGAAGATTCCTGCTCGATGCTTTGGGACTTTCGTTCACTTTCTTTAGTATAGGAGTGACAGTTCATTATTGTTTAGAGTAACTTTAAATATACTTTCTTCTAGTTTGCATTAAATCATTGCAGTGATTTAATTAAGATCTCTATCTTTTCCTAGTATACCTTATTACCGTAATTGTATGTTGTTGTGATCAGGCTGTATCAGAGATCATCAGCCTGTAGTAGTAGTGCACTTATACTGAGTTATAGGATACCCCGTTATCGCAGATTTAACTCTGGAGGGTATAGGTGTTTTTTGTGCGCCGGCATTATAAGTTCAGGGGTTGGATCTAGTGTTACCGTTGTGGCTGTGTGCTTTCCTAGTCCAATGATTAAGAGCCCTTGTTTTATACGAGCCCCGGTCGTAACAAATGGCGACCTTGCTTTGGATTTTGTGAACTTAGAGAAATATTGCAGGAGTGTTGTGGTCATTTGTTTTTGTTTAAAGGAATATAGTGGACACGTGGATTTGTTTTGGCAAGTAGTATAACACTTAAGAGTCTTCAAGCATTTCTTGAGTGAATAGTGCTACATAAGAGTTTAGGTACTTCTATTTTTTTTTTTATATAAACGTTGAGAATTTTTGGTGGACACTATGTCGAACGACGGATCAATGTACAGTGAGGATACAGTAAGGGAAGCAGACTCTGAGGTGCAGCAGCGGGCTTTGTTAGATGACATTAGAGTTATAGCTAGTGAGGAGGATGCACGGAAGTTTCTGAAGATACCTATTACTGCTGACCGGGTGTCGGGAATTGATCGGTATGGTCTCCAGTGTTTGGCCACGGTCATGGGGCATGTGGGCACTAGCAGCATGTCGAGAGGTGACCTGGTGGCCTGTGTGCTTGGCGGGGTGCGTGGGGCTTCGGGTGGAGCGGGAGCTGGGGCACCTTCGGCCCAGCCCCCATTCCACTCGACTCCTACCATGGCGCCCCCTCGGGCTCCGGAGCCAGGTACGTTCCCGCAGGCCGATAGTCACTGGCAGCGTGGTTTGTCACAGGGTGGGTCTACAATTGTTGCATCTCCTCCTCCTCAAGGTTTAACTGCAGATATGCTCTTCTAGCTTGAGATGGCTAAGATGCAGCTGCAGCAGAAGCAGGAATCTGAGCAGCAGCAGCGGGAGTTTGAGATGGCTAAGATTCAGGCTGAGGAGAAAAAGGCCAGATATGAGAGTGAGCTCGAGCAACGAAAGCATGAGGCTGAGGCTGAGCTCGAGCAACGGCAGCGAGAGAATGAGACTGAGGAGAGAAAGGCGAAGTACTGTGCGGACATAGATCTTGAGAAGTCTAGGGTGGAGTCGACAGGGCAGCGTCTCGGTTCTGGGAATCGAGGTCTTGATCAGTCGTTATCGCACCTGCTCAAGTTGGTCCCTGTATTTGATGAGTCGGGTGTCACTGAATTTTGTATGCGATTCGAGAAGAAGTGCCGGGAGCACCAATGGCCCGAGGTTAAGGGGGCAGGCCTTGTTTCCTCTAGATTGGTTGGCAAAGGACTCAAGGCATATGATGCGTTGCCCTTGGAGTCGTGCATCGATTACGAGGTATTGAAGGAGGCTGTCCTGCGGGCATATGAGTTACTACCAGAGACGTACAGATTGAAGTTCCGGGGTGTAACGAAGGGTCGTGAGTGCACCTTTCTTGAGCATGCCCGGGATCTGTCCGATGCATTTGGAAACTGGCTGCATTCTGAGAAGGTATCGACGTTTGAGGAGTTGAAACAGCTGATGCTTCTAGAACAATTTTTTAAGTGTACGGGCAGCGATCTGACGTTGAATCTTAAAGAAAAGAACCCAAGAACTCTTCAGGAGGCAGCTGAGATGGCTGACTTTCGGATGTCACTGATTCGTGGGTGCGGGTCTGCACAACGGAACGATGCAGGTAACAAGGGGCGCACAACTCCACCCCCCCCCCCGAGTCGGTGATACACCATATAACCATTACAACAAGAGCAACGATACTAAGTCTGACCATAAACCTAATACCGTCCCGTTTAAGAAGGGTCAGGGCCCTTCACCACCTCAAGGGAAGCCCAAGGAGGAGTTAGAGTGTTTTCATTGTCATGAGAAGGGGCATTTTGCAAGAGCCTGTCCAAGCAAGCTACCTAATGCAGTTGTGTTTTTGGCTCGCAACATTGGGGTGTCCCCGAAGTCGTCTGATTTTGCCCGGGGTATAACTTCAGAGGCTGGGACACAGCCAGTGGCGAAGAATCCGGAAGGCTCGAACCCTGTCCGCGATGTCTTTTGTGACCATCGAGGGCATGGCTGCGTGAAGTGGGCTGGTAAGAAGCATGGAGTTGAGCTGTTGCGAGACATGGGTGCCTCTCAGACTTTAATGAAGAACTTTACTGGTAGACCAATAAATGCGGCACGGGTGGTTGTGGTGCAGGGTATCAATGCTGTCAAGTCATACCCGTTGGTCAGGATGGAACTGGAGGTGGATGGTGTGACACGAGAGTTGGATGTGGGTGTTGTGGAGAACTTGCCTGTTGGGGGCGTCGACCTCCTTCTCAGCAACGACTTTGCGGTGCCTACTTCTGAGGTTTCACCCTTAGTCGTTGCCGAGAAGCTGGCCGACGTGAGTAGGGAGGAACAGGAGTGGGTAGAGAAGTGTCAAGTACAACCTATGGCGTGCGTTGTTACTGGACCTCTTGCATCCAAAGTGTCACAGCCTATTCCTCAGTCTTCTGATCAACGGAGGAACGGTCGGAAGAAGACGGCTAATGTTGGTAAAAGTTTGGAGAGTTTAGTATCAGCAGCACTTCTTGGCGACTCAGTATTGGCACCATTGTTGGAGTCTGGAGAGGCCCCAGGACCTGTCACAGCTAGTGAGGAGGTAGAGCAGGAAGAGACTCCGAGGCAGCAACGTTATGCACAGAGAGAACAAAGGGTTGCTCAGTTTGATATTGGGGGAGGACTTGGGTTGCTTCGGAAGCATCTAGACAGGTTGGTACCCTCAGATATTTGTAAACTGCAGTTGGATGATCCGGAAGTTCAGAAGTGTGGTAATGGTGCTGTCGAGATCAAACACGAGGACAGGGAAACATGTCATGTGAACCTGTTGGAGGAGTTTGTGAGGCAACCACCTGAGCAGCCTACTGTCCCTGCGTTGGTCTGCAGCGGCCAAGGTGGAGAAGGAGAGGGGGGCAGTAGGGCACAGGTGGAGGAGAGTAGTGATTGTCATGTTTCGGCGGAGCAGTGGGCGGGGGACACGAGTCTGGTGGCTGTGGAAGCGCTAGAGCACCTGCCTGAGCAGCAGTGTGCAGCGCTCCAGCACCAGCTCGGTTCATACCCCACTGGTCGTGCCGAGCCCCTGAACCTCACAACTCAGGCGGTGCAAGATGTTCAGCGGGCAGGTCACGTGAATGTTGGGAGACCGTAGCCTCGTTGTTTCGGTGGTTCAAGGTGGGCGACGAGGCTTTGGCATGGTTGCCAGGTCAGGGTCGACCCATGGCTGCCAAGGGTGGTGGTCAAAAGGAGGACTTTGAGCAGATTGGTGAGGTTGGCTGTGGCATAGAAGTGCCCAGTCGTCGCATAGCCTCCCAATGCTGCTCTAGTCGATTGCAACAGCCCTACCATAGACCGACTGTATCTGGCCATGTCGCTAAAAGCGGTGATGCTGCGCAGGCAGATGTAGTCGTAAGGAATGCGGGGGTGTGCATGTACGGTATCGGCGGGGAAACCTTAGCAATAATGAACTATGGGAGTGATTGCACAGGTGGTACTAATTGTCCCTCTCATGACCTGGCTGTTCTAGGGACGAAGGTGGAGAAGGAGGGAGACTACAGGTTAGAAGCTGCGGTCTCGGCTGGGTTGTGGGAGGGCACTAGGATTGTTGTTCTGCGAGATAAGTTGTTTACTAGGCTGTGGCAGTGCATCCGCATGTTTGTTGCTTCTCCAGGCCTGATGTACGAAGTAGAATCCGACATGGAGGCTGGAGACAGTGAAAGGTTCAAATTGGCTCCCTACCGTATAAATCCTGCTTGACAGCCTGTGGTGCAAGCAGAGCTGGATTACGTGTTGACGAAGGGTCTGAGGGATAAGGAATGTCGTGAGTGGTCGTTGCCTGTAACTTTGCAACCGGTGTTAAGTGGCAAGATCAGTGAGTGTGTTGATTGCGAGAGTGTGTGTGCATTATCCCTGACAGACGCCTATACCTTATCGAGAGTTGACGACACCGTAGACCGCCTCGGGGCTGCATCGCCTATCACGAAGGTAGAACTAGTGAAAGGTTATTGGCAGGCCCCGTTGCCGGAAAGAGCGAAGAGAAATGCCAGTCTTGTGATGAACTGGGCAGTTTATCAGTGCCAGGTGTTGTTTTGCTGCCGGGACACAAGTTGGATGTGTGGCATGCTAAGGGCACTGATAATGTTTTAGCTGATTGTTTGTCACGGGAGGGTTTGTTTGCAGGAGAACCCTCGCCGTTCAGTCAGTGTGTGTTGAGAGTGGAGTAAAATTGGCTTGCCCCTGTAAGTGCTGCCGCCAAAAACATATTAAAAATTAAAATTCTATAAAAACTCTTTCTTTAATAGTTAAAAATGTTAAGTATGTTATAGCTAAAGTTCTGAGTCGAACCTGTGCTTCTCTCAGAAGGTTGGGCTAGTAGAGGCTCGCTCTAGGAGCATAGCAGTATGAATTAATTAAGCTATTGTGTTGGGAGGGGTTGTAATTTTTTGTTTTTTATGAGAACTGAGCTTTGCCTTTCTATGTGGCGAAGTGGTTAGGCGTGGCGAGTCTTATCGGGGTTCTGCTTGTCAGATATAGAGCTCATGGTTGAGCGTCTAATATCTTGGGTGGGGTGTGACGCCTGCAGCTCAGCAGAACGCCACGTGGGCTCAGCCGCTCGCTTGGCCACTCGCTAGCACTCGCCGGGGCAAGGTATTTGGCTGCAGTCTGTCTACAATGTTGTTCTTTCTTTCATAGTGTTCGTGTTGTTACAGACATTCCCGTGGAGGTCTTTGTTTACGTCTGTGACAACGGGAAGCATGTTATATCATGAGTTGAACATAGGATGCATTGTATATAGTTAAGGAGAGAGAATAATATAGGCAGTGGGGTGGTAGTGTGTGCGTGCGTATACATGTGCTGCCTCCCCCCTCACTTTGTAGGCTCGCGCGCGTGCCATCTCGCGCCTCTTGATTGGCTGGTGGTTCCTGGCGCCTTCTGCAGCCCTGCTACCTGGTGACGTAGCAGCCTGTGATTGGCTGACCACCATGCCTTTGTGTGTGATCCTGGAGGGGTCCCGAGGAGTTCCTTCCTCAGAGCTTGCCTGACCAGCATACCCTTCACATATCCCTTGCACCTGTCTCCCGACTTCTACCTATAGAGCACTTTCTCTCTCTCTCAACTTCTTACCTCTCATTCTTCCACTCTATTTAATATCAAAACTTCCCTTTGGTTCTGCACGATTTCATATATCGGCCATCGTATTATATGCTGAAGCTCTCAGATAACCCATGTTTAGTTAGGCATTTTGGAAGGGTTGCCATTTTTGTCTGTAGAGGTTTGACACACTCACGGTGTCTCCCTTCCTGTATCGTGGTGGTCTGCTGGGGGATTTAATTCTAGACTGGGATAAGGCTACTGGTGTTGTGATTTCCGATGTGTACTAGATTTTGTTGAACCTGTACAATCGCAACGGAGACGTGGGAAGCCTAGGTGGTCTTTCTGACTGTGTACCTTGTGAGTTTAGTGCTGTGTTGCGAGTGAGGGCTTTTGCCTCTGCCACCCAACACTGTGCTAACTCGTTTGCTTTGACTTTGAGAGGGTCGCCAGGAGAGAACCAGATACTAGCGATCTGGATCTCTCAAGAGAGCACCCCGTCAATTAACGTAATTTGGCCGCACAGCCTTAAGGACTTCGCTAGGCTACGAGCCTCTTGTTTCCTAGCCTACTACATCCCAGCTAGACTTTATTCGCCTAGCAGACACTAGATTTAGATTATAAACTCTTTCTATTATGTATGCACTATTATTCACGGCATTTATTAGTCTAGGTTGTTGTTGAGTTTCACAACCCTAGTAGGCTGTTTCGTTGATGAGGAAGTACTTCTTTTGCTGTTTGAGTTCCTACTATTGCGCAGTTATTATTCCCGTGCCAGTTAACCCTATATGTCCTTACAATTGTCATATCCTTTTCCTGCTTTATACTACAGTTCAAAATCCGATACGATCATCTTACCCCAGCATCAGACTTTCTTCAGAAGATTCCTGCTCGATGCTTTGGGACTTTCGTTCACTTTCTTTAGTATAGGAGAGACAGTTCATTATTGTTTAGAGTAACTTTAACACCTTACGAGCGGCCTAGGCGGTTTATTTATATGTACCGCCCAGCGGGGTGTTTTTACCCAAAATAGGGCTGTTTACGTGATCATTTTCATGCCTAAATAAGACCCAGAGCGTAAAACAAGTATCTATTCATGAAAGGGCATAAACAGAGCTTTCCAATGACACCATAACGATCCTTTTATGATGGCTAGTTTTCTTGCAACAACCGTGCAACGGGAGTGCAAAAAGCATGTAATTCGGCACTTTCCCCATACAATTCCGTATATAGCAAGTGAGAGAGGGAGGGAGGAGGTGGGATTCGTGTCAGTAGGTTCGCCGCGGTGGTCTGGAGCAGTCATACGCTCGCTACTCTCCTGCCACCACTTGTCTCTCTCTCTCAGCAACATTACATGCTGAAATTGCCACACGACCTATGTCGAGCGCCGCCAGATAGTCCAGATTTATTATGCTCGACTTATGTTGCTCGCCGCTAATTAAGGGTTAAATATACCTTCTTCTAGTTTGCATTAAATCATTGCAGTGATTTAATTAACACCTTACGAGCGACCTATGCGGTTTATTTATGTGTACCGCCCAGCGGGGTGTTTTTAGCCAAAATAGGGCTGTTTACGTGATCATTTTCATGCCTAAATAAGACCCAGAACGTAAAACAAGTACCTATCCCTGAAAGGGCATAAACAGAGCTTTCGAATGACACCATAACGATCCTTGTATGATGGATAGTTTTCTTGCAATAACCGTGTTAACGCGAGTGCAAAAAGCAGGTAATTCGGTACTTTCGGTACATAATTGAGTATGTAGCAAGTGAGAGAGGGAGGAGGGAGCTGAGATTTGTGTCAGTAGGTTCGCCGCGGTGGTCTGGAGCAGTCATACGCTCGCTAGTCTCCTGCCACCACTTGTCTCTCTCTCTCAGCCACATTACGTGCTGAAATTGCCACTCGAGTGATGTCGAGCGCCGCCACATAGTCAAGCTTTATTTAACTCGACTTAAGTGGTGGGCCGCTTTTTAAGGGTTAAGATCTCTATCTTTTCCTAGTATACCTTATTACCGTAATTGTATGTTGTTGTGATCAGGCTGTATCAGAGATCATCAGCCTGTAATAGTAGTGCACTTATACTGAGTTATAGGATACCCCGTTATCGCAGATTTAACTCTGGAGGGTATAGGTGTTTTTGTGCGCCGGCATTATAAGTTCAGGGGTTGGATCTAGTGTTACCGTTGTGGCTGTGTGCTTTCCTAGTCCAATGATTAAGAGCCCTTGTTTTATACGAGCCCCGGTCGTAACAACAAGCATTGGTGGGAATCAACCCGTTCAATCTCCGAAAGTCAATGCAGAAGCGAACCTTCCCGTCAGGCTTGGGCTGCAGAGTGACAGGAGATATCCACCTAAATGCCCCCTTCTCAATCAGCCCCCATTCCAACATATACTCTAACTCCCCTCTGAGGGCTGGGAGTTTAATGGGTGGAATTCTGTAGGGCACTGATTTAAAGGGGGGGGGGGGGGGGGTGATCTCCCACGTCCACGTCATGCACCACTCGAGTTGTGAGGCCTGGATGCTCTGCAAACACAGTGAGGTATGAAGCAAACAGGCGCTGCACGGCTCCACGCAGTTGCTCAGGCAGGTGCACTAGAGCATCGTCAGCCACCTGTCTGGAGTTCCCCGCCCACTGGTCAGCAGAGACATGACACTCCCAGTTATCCTCCACCTGGGCTTCACTGTCCCTCACACCTTCTCCTCCATGACCGCTGCAGGTCAACACAGGGACAGCGAGAGGCTCAGGGGGGCGCCTCACAAACTCTTTCACCAGATTCACATGGCACAGCTGATTCTTTTTACGCCTATCTGGAGTAGCCACAAGATAGTCTAGGTCAGAGATCTTTTTTTCCAACTTATAAGGACCAGTGTACATGGCAGACAACGGATGACCTGGCAGAGGTAACAGAATCAACACCTCCTGCCCCACCTTAAACTCCCGGAGTTTTGTCTTCTCATCGTACCTGTCCTTCATAAGTGCTTGCGACTCTACCAAATTCCTACCTGCCAACTCTAGGCTTCTCAGCATTCTCTCTCTACTCTCGAGGACATACTTTAACATGGAACATGGTTTTGCTGTGCCCTCCCAGATTTCTCTAACCATGTTGAGGGGGCCTCTGACCTGATGTCCGAAAAATAACTCATTGGGACTGAACTCTAGGCTTTCACCAGGTACCTCCCGAGCAGCGAATAATACATAGGGCAACCCAAGATCCCAATCCTTGCCATTCTCAACACAGTAACAACACAGCATGCTTTTCAGAGTCGAGTGCCACCTCTCCAACACCCCTTGACTCTCTGGGTGATAGGCTGAAGAGACAACTGTACTGATACCGTGCTGCTGCATGGTCTGTTTGAAAAGGTTAGAAGTAAAGTTGGACCCTTGGTCTGACTGCAATTCCTGCGGGTACCTGTACCTAGAACAGTACAATAGCAAGTTACGAACAACAGTCTTAGCAGTACCATTTCGCATGGGGTATGCATCCGGATAACGAGTGGCAACATCCATGATTGTGAGGAGGAACTTGTTGCCTGCACAAGTAGGGGGTAGAGGGCCAACCATATCGATTATAACCTTACTGAATGGTGGCCCGATTACAGGAATAGGGTGTAACAGAGCCTTGGGAATACACTGGTTTGGTTTACCTACTGTCTGGCAGGTACTGCACATTGTCACCCATGACGCCACATGAGCCTTCATACCTGGCCACCAAAACAATTTCGCCAATGCTGCTACCGTCTTACGTACACCCAAATGCCCTGCCAACGGTACATCATGCACCATTCTCAGTAGGCTATCACGGCACACACTAGGCACTACCAACTGGTCAACCACTCTCGACCCACCCTCCCAACTCCGTCTGGGATCTAGAAAACGCCTGTACAATATGCCCTCCACACGAAGGAAGTCCCCCGGCTTTGCATCTCCGTCCTCATCAAGTTCCATCGCACCGTTACTACACTTCTGAAGCTCAGGATCATCTATCTGCAGCCGACAGATATCCGAAGGAGCCAATCTATCTAAGTGCTCCCGGAGCAACTTATGGCCTCCCCCGATACTGGACTGTTCGATCCTATCTTGCTTAAGTGTGTAACGTTGCTGTCTCGGAGTTTTCTCACGCCCTACCTCCTCACCAAGTGTGACAGGTTCTGGGGCCACTCCGGACCTAAACATTGGTGCTAATACTGAGTCGCCAAGAAGAGCCGCTGGATCAAAACTCACAAAACTTCTCCCAACTTTAGCTTTCTCCTTCCGACCGTTCCTCCGCTGGTCTAGAGACTGAGGAATAGGCTGTGACACCTTAGATGCACGAGATCAGGTGACAACACACGTCATCTGCTGTAATTGACACCTCTCGACCAACTCATGCCCCTCCCTACTCACGTCGGCAGCCCTCTTTGACTTTGGGACGACTTTGCGGTGCCTACTTCTGAGGTTCCACCCTTAGTCGTTGCCGAGAAGAAGGTCGACGCCCTCTACTGGCAGTTTCTCTACGATTCCAACATCTATCTCTCGTGTCACACCATCAACCTCCAGCTCCACTCGAACCAACGGGTATGACCATGTAGCATTAACCGATAATTAGCGGCGAGCAACATAAGTCGAGTTAAATAAAGCTGGACTATGTGGCGGCGCTCGACATAACTCGAGTGGCAATTTCAGCACGTAATGTGGCTGAGAGAGAGAGACAAGTGGTGGCAGGAGACTAGCGAGCGTATGACTGCTCCAGACCACCGCGGCGAACCTACTGACACAAATCTCAGCTCCCTCCTCCCTCTCTCACTCGCTACATACTCAATTATGTACTGAAAGTACCGAATTACCTGCTTTTTGCACTCGCGTTGCACGGTTATTGCAAGAAAACTATCCATCATACCAGGATCGTTATGGTGTCATTCGAAAGCTCTGTTTATGCCC
Organism: Paralithodes platypus; assembly: GCA_032716605.1. Lineage (NCBI taxonomy): Eukaryota > Metazoa > Arthropoda > Malacostraca > Decapoda > Lithodidae > Paralithodes > Paralithodes platypus. Next base: position 67,181,752 of record CM064487.1, read on the forward strand.
TTTCAGGGATAGGTACTTGTTTTACGTTCTGGGTCTTATTTAGGCATGAAAATGATCACGTAAACAGCCCTATTTTGGCTAAAAACACCCCGCTGTGCGGTACACATAAATAAACCGCATAGGCCGCTCGTAAGGTGTTAATACCCTGGAGACGCTGCCCTGTCGACTCCACCCGAGACTTCTCAAGCTCTATGTCTGCACAGTACTTCGTAGCCTCAACCTGAAGCTCAGCCTCACGTATGGCCTTTCTCTCCTCAGCCTGAATCCTAAGCTTAGCCATCTCAAGCTCAGATTCCCGCTGCTGCTTAGCCATCTCAAGCTGGAAGAGCATATCTGGAGTTAAACCTAGAGGAGGAGGAGATGCAACAATTGGAGACCCACCCAGTGATCCACCCAGGGGCAAACCACGCTGCCAGTGACTATCGGCCTGCGGGAACGTCCTCGGATCCGGTGTTCTAGAGAGCATGATGGGAGTAGAGTGGAGGGGGGGCTTGGCCGAAGGTGCCAAAGCACCCGCTCCACCCTGTGCACCACGCACCCCGCCAAGCACACATGCCACCAGGGCACTTCTCGTCATGCTGCTAGTGCCAACATGCCCCATGACCGTGGCCAAACACTGGAGACCATACCGATCAATCCCCGACACCCGGTCAACAGTAATAGGCATCTCCAAAAACTTCCTTGCATCCTAGTTACTACTCTAATGTCATCTAACAAACCCAGCTTCTGCACCTCAGAGCCTGCTTCCCGTACAGTGTCCTCACTGTGCACTGATCCGTCGTTCGACATAGTGTCCACCGGAAATCCTCAACGGTTATAAAAAAAAGAAGTACCTAAACTCTCATGTAGTACTATTCACTCAAAAAATGCTTGAAGACAACTCAAGTGCTATACTACGTTGCCAAAAAAAAATCCGTGTTCAAAATATTCCTCCAAAAAAAATGTCCACTGCCAAACTGTGAGAAATAACAATCGACCCCCAAACGGTGATTAAAAAAAAAAAAAAAAATCCTGCAATTATTTCTTAGTTCACTAAATCCTAGACTAAGGTCGCCATTTGTTATGACGACTAAGATAAGATACTAGGCAAGGTCGCTATTTGTTACAACCGGGACTACGAATAAAACAAGGGCACTCAATGATTGGACTAGTAATAAGGCACTATGCAACAACGGTACGCTAGATCCAAACCCTCGAACTTATATGCCGGCGAACAAAACACCTATACCCTCCAGGGTTAATCTGCGATAGCGGGGTATCCTTAACTGGGCATAAATGTACTCTACTTCAGGCTAACCGGCACTGGTATAGCCTGATAACAAACAAGATGCAAGTTACGTTAAAATGCATAAAAAGGAATCTATGGAAAGATCAATTAAATCACTGCAAGATTTAATACAATAAAAAGATGCTTCAATACAGTTACTCTAAACAACAATAAACTCTTCACTCCTATCTGAAAGAAAGTGAAGTATAGTCCTACAGCATAGACCTGGAAACTTCTGAAGAAAGTCTGATGCTCATAAGATGCTCGTAATTTAGAACTATATAAAGGCAGGAGGCAGGACACCACACGTGTAAATCGAATACACTAAAAGATAGGACATATAATGTTAACTGACACGAGAATACTATAAATGCGCAATGGTAGCAATGCTCGACACTAAAAGAAGTACTTCCTCATCAACGAAACAGTCTGCTATGGTTGTGCGGCTCAGCAAAAACCTAGACTAATAAATGCTGTGAATAATAATGCGCACATATCAAAGAGCTTATATTAAATACTAACAAGTGTCTACTCGATTAATAATGTCTAGCTGGGATACTCTAGGTAAGGAACTGGGGTTGAGCAAGACAGGCTCGTAGCCTAGCGATGTCCTTAAGACTGCATCCTTTAAGTTACGTTAATTGACTAGGGGGCTCTCTCGATAGATCCAGATCACAAGTATCTGGTTCTATCCTGGCGACCCTCTAAAGACAAGCAAAGAGGCAGCAAACTGGTACAGGCCAAAACCCTCAGTCAACACAATGCTGCACTCGCAAAGGACGCAACCGAAAAGACAACCCAGGCTACCACAGGACCGGTCGAAGTCGTGTAGGTATAAGCAAACCGTACACACATCGGAGACAACGACTACAGTTACCTTATCCCAGTCTAGCATTAAATAAAAGAGCAGAAACACTAAATCAATAATGGAGACACACAAAGTTCTTAACCTATACTAACTAAAAACCCTCAAACCTATTCTAAGTACATGTAAATATCTCTGAGGACGGCGCATGCAATACAATGGGCCGGCTATGAAAACCGTATGCAGAACCCAAGGGGAGTGTTGTGCAGTTAATAAAGGTTAGAGTATGGAAAGAGAGAATCGAGTGAGAGAAACAGTGATAAAGGTGGTGATCGAGAGTGAGTATGCAAAGGGATGTTAGAAGCACGCGCGCCAAGCCTGTCCTGACGAGGACAGCTCCTGGGGACCCTCATGGAGGAGGCAAGTTACACAGGAGACCGCAAAGGCGCGATGGTCGGCCAATCACGGGCCGAGACGTCACAAGACAGAGACACCCCAATGTTGCTAGCCAAAGACACGACTGCTGTAGGTTGGTTACTAGGGCAAGAACGTGCAAAATGCCCCTTTTTATGACACTTAACCCTTATTTAGCGGGGTCGGACTTAAGTCCGATACGAGAAAATTGGACTAAATGCCGGGGTCGGACTTAAGTCCGTGGGCGTATTCCCGCCCTAATTTAGGTGGAAAGCGAAACTTGGTGGTCAGGCGGTGTACTACAAGGGCCCACGCACACATCCCCACTGCGTGACCGTGACTAAGTGACCCTCAAGCAGCCATAATGGAAGGTCAAGATTTGCCCGTGTTCGATTCGGTGGCCGCCATCCCTAGTGCGTCGCGCTACCCTACTAACCACGCCCGGCTTACCACCCAGGAACTAGATATCATGCTGAACTCTTCAGAACTTTCTAATAAGCTGTTGGATGAAACCGTCGAAGGTCTGGGTGAGAGTTTTGGTAGTGTGGATGACTCGGAAGACGAAAATAACCCGATCATAGGCTTTCACCCCAAGCATAATTTGCGTGGGGTGGATGTTGTGGTTGATATTGGACAGACCCTTGAGCAAATTGGAGACGTTCCTGACGAAGAACATACTGGTGTGGGTGTTGGTAAGTACAATTTATATTTTATAATTGCTTAAAAATGTGATTGCAAGCATTTTATCACCTTACGAGCGGCTGGTGGAGTATATTTCACTGTGCCGCCCAGCGGGTTTTTTTTTTACCCTAAATGGGGTTGTTCCGTGCTCTTTTTCATGCATAAACAAGACCCAGAGCGTAATACAAGTATGTATCCTGAAAGTGCGTAAATTGAGCTTTCCAATGACACCCGAACCATCCTTTTACGATCACTGGTTGTCTTTCAACGATCGTAAAACACGAGTGAAAAAACCCTAAAATACGGTAATTTCCTTATATAATTCCCTGTGTGGCGAGCGGTCTTGAGGTAATTTATGCTCCTAATCACCGCTCCGCTCTCTCTCAGAGCACATTACGTCCTCAAAATTGCACTCTACAAGAAATTTCCTTTGCATTTTATAGCGTATTATTTGCAGGCGTTCGGTAAATTTCTTACTTTCTTACGGTAATACAAACAACGAAAGATTGAATATTTGTGCTTGGCATTATATGATTGTGGGGAACAGATGTAGGCCTACCATATATATCATGTTTTCATATATATGATACATGTGTAACATTTGTATATTATCACGACTCTCTCTCTCTCTCTCTCTCTCTCTGTCTCACTCTCTTTGTTTGTACTCCTTTGTACTCTCTTTGTCTGATGTAGGCCAGGGCACGCCCCTAACTAATCTCTTCCCTCCCAGGGGAAATCACACCTAGCAGATGTTTTTGACTTCCCCTCTCTCTCTGTCTGTCTCTTCCTCTCTGGGTCTATCTATACTGCATGTGACATTGAAATTGCTTGAGAGTTTGATTGCAAGCATTTTATAGCGTATTATTTGCAGGCGTTCGGTAAATTTCTCACGATAACCAGGGTGTATGGTACATTTCTCACGATAATACAAGCAACAACGAAGCTTGGCGAAGATTGTGGTCTACAATATACCTTTTTATAATTGCATGTGACCTTGTAATTGCTTGAAAGTTTGATTGCAAGCATTTTATAGCGTATTATTTTCAGGCGTTCAATAAATTTGATAAATATATCAAAATAAGTCCTGTGGGACTATGAAATAGCTATTATTGGACAAGGACAATATTTTGTTCATCCCTCCACTGGAACATCAACAACAATGTCAACAACGTATCACCGTCGGCAATCGTAAGATTCAGAGTCGTAAAGATTCCAGGACGAGCTCAATAGAAAATGAATGAATGAAATGAATGAGTGTGCAGTACTGCCAATACGTATAGCGACTTCCGCTAGATCTAGAGACCTTTACTTCGATCTAGCAGCAATGACTTACACTAGCGGTTTTGTTTTGAAATTTCAGAACAATTTCGAAGTGATATTATATGGATTTTGCCAATTCATATTTCTAGTGGTATCTATCATGTCTTACATCTAACAATATATGCTAGCGGATTTAACTTCAATTGGTAACCCTCCCGCTCGAGTCGGCTCCAAGAAAATCGATAATGGTGGCACTTTAGTAAACAGGTGATAAACAAAACCGCATGCGGATCGGTTTGGTGTATCGGTATTATGGTAAGTTGGCTACCTACTATTGTTTATACGATATAGTAAGTAATGATAAGTAAATTATTATATATTATATATAAAACAAAAACAAAATTCCTGCAAAGCAAGCGAAACAGAGAGAGAGAGAGAGAGAGAGAGAATGCAGAAACTTAACTGAAGAAAGAGTGAAAAAGATATAATAATACAGAAATATTACAAGCAAATAAATGAAATAGAGGGATTAGTTAGAGAAAATAATAATGAGAAATACATAATACGGATGAGGAAGAGGGAAAGCGAGCGAGCCAGAGAGAGAGAGAGAGAGAGAGAGAGAGAGAGAGATACAGGAGTGAGAGAGATTAGAGAAAATAGAGTGATTGCAAGCATTTCATAGCGTATTATTTGCAGGCGTTCAGTAAATGTCTTACGTTAATACAAACAATGAAAGATTGAATATTTGTGCTTGGCATTATATGATTGTGGGGAACAGATGTAGGCCTACCGTATATATTATTTTTTCATATATATATGATACATATGTAACATTGTTATATTATCACGACACTCTCTCTCTCTCTTGTCTCTTCCTCTCTGGGTCTACCTATAGCCTACATTTATAATTGCATGTGACCTTGAAATTGCTTGAGAGTTTGATTGCAAGCATTTTATAGCGTATTATTTGCAGGCGTTCAGTAAATTTCTTACGGTAATACAAACAACCAAACAACGAAAGATTGAATATTTGTGCTGCACATCCCTCATACGAAATACCATTCCCACCGTATAGAGAGAATACAGAAACTGAACTGAAGAAAGAGTGAAAAAGATATAATAATACAGAAATATTACAAGCAAATAAATGAAATAGAGGGATTAGTTAGAGAAAATAATAATGAGAAATACAAATACGGATGAGGAAGAGAGAAAGGGAGCACAAGAGAGGGAAAGCGAGCGAGCCAGAGAGACAGACAGACAGACAGGAGGAGTGAGAGAGATTAGAGAAAATAATAATGAGAATTACATATACGGATGAGGAAGAGAGAGAGAGACAGAGCGCGCGAGAGAGGGAAAGCGAGCGAGCCAGAGAGAGAGAGAGAGAGAGAGACAGACAGACAGACAGGAGTGAGAGAGAGAAAGAAAGAGAGAGAGAGAGAGAGAGAATACAGAAATAAGAAGAAATAAGAGAAAAATAAGACCGATTACCGAAGGAATAGTAGACGCGCGAGAGGCCGAAGTCAGGCCAAAGCGAACGCAACCGAACGCGCCCGGGAAATAGACCAAAAAGTACCTCCTCTTTCTCACCTTTTCCCACCCTCCACACTCATTCATAACATCCATTCATAGACTTATATGGGGAGACGAAGAGTTGCTCTTTCCAAAAATGATCGTTTCGTTCCCATTGGAGCCATAGTAACGGCGCTAGGGCGAGTGAAATTGAGCGAATATTTCGGGATTATGCCCGCTGAGCGGTACAGTGTAAAATACCTTACCACCCGCTAAATAAGGGTTAAAACACTCTACTCCACCCTTGGACTTCCCCTGAGGTGGGGAAGGGCCCTGACCTTTCTTAAACAGGACGGTTTTTGGTTTGTGATAAAAATTAGTATCATTGCTCTTACTTTTGTTATTAACCCGTGGAGCCCCAGCGACGCGTCTGACGCGTCGGCTATGTATGTAATGCACAGCCCCAGAGACGCGCCTAACGCGTCACCCTTATAGCTCCAGTCGTAACTCTCAGAATGGCTCTAGATTTATATGGGAACTACTTTGGGATCTGGCGGACTAATTCCAAAACGTTTTGTCCATACGCGTGCGCGCGCGGGGACAGGAGAGGGCACCCGCCTTCCCACACCTCATGGTCAGTTTACCGCGCACCCTCTCGAGTGAAACACCATGTCTCGACGTTATAGTGCCCGCCTTACCCGCCCCTGCAGTACAGAGGAGGTCATGGATATACTGTACGACACTGACAGCCCTGATAGTGACACTGACTCGGCAATGGACGAGTCTGGGGACGAGTATGCCCCCTCGCAAGCCGAAATAAGAGAGCTAGAGGAAGAGCTTGCTCAGATTCCTGTCAGGCGGCGAAGGCCGTCACAAAGACAGCAAGGGGCAAGTGCACCTCCCCGCCGCCCACTTCCCCAAGACCCCACTGAATCCTCAGAAAGTGGGGAAGAGGTTGTTGTTGCAGATGAACCTGCTGACCCTCAAAATTACGTGCGTGTACCTTGGGAAGAACAAAGGGGATTGAAGAGAAGAAGGGGCGAGTCTGGGAGTGAAGAGGAGGTACCCCCACAACCCCGCCTGCCTTCTCCCCCACTTCGCATAATCTCCCAATTCAAGAAAAATACCCCGGGGAGGTTCTATGGTCGTCATAAACATAGTGACGAACAACAACGTGGTGATGGACAAATGGAACAACCTGGTGATGGAGAAAGGGCACAACGTGGTGCGAGACAAGGGCAGTCACGTGACCCAAAACGCTCCCTCTTCCCTCCCGACCCAGAGCACGTGGGGAGGGATGAGTCACCACCACCACCACCACTACTACCAGACTCTCCGCCTCGCCATTCTTCCCCCCCACTATCACCTTCAGGCTCCATCCCGTACACCCCCCCACGAATGTCTCCCTCACCTGAACCAGGCCCCTCCCGCGCCACTGCATTATCACCAGCCTCTCCACAACGCCCCGACCTGCCCCAACGCCCTGCAAGCAAACGACGTGGGCGTGTCATATCTCGCGGGCGTGCCACCCACGGCCGAATGCAGAAGGTGAAGCAAATAAGACGCCCCAGCAACGACTCGTGCTCTAGATCTAGCTCTCGATCAAGTTCGAGGTCTAGCTCCAGACCCAGGTCCACCTCTCGCCCACGCCGCCCACGCTCCACCCGCACCCGCCCGACCCGCCCCGGTGCCCCTGACGATGACCCTGATGACCCCAATGACCCATCTAGCGACGACGAAGGCGCTGATAGGTGGGATTGGGTGGATTGGGAGAACTATCTACCAGGACAATACCAGTTTGTGGGGGCAGCTGAGGCCGGCCCTACCATGCCCAATCGTGGACCTGACACCACAAGACTGGGTGTTTTTCTGCAGTTCTTCACTGCCAACCTTGTCGGCTTGATTGTGGACCAGACGAACTGGTACAACTATTATTTTATGGCAGGGAAGGAGCAGAAGAGGAACTTGGCACGTCTCTCATGGGTGGATTTGTCTTCCGATGAGTTCTACGCATTCCTGGCACTGGTCATCCTGATGGGGGTCACCAAGAAGATGTCTTTCAGGAAGTACTGGTCATGTGATCCCCTCATCGCAACCCCCTTCTTTGGGAAAGTCATGAGCAGGAATAGATTCACGGCAATCATGGGAAACCTGCACTTTATTGATAGCCTGGCAAGCCACACCAGGAACCAGGAACGCCCCAGGAATACCAAAGACCCGATGGAGAGGATAAGACCTATATTTGAATACCTGAACACTAAGTTTGCAGCCTCCTTCAAACCTCACCAAAAACTCATCATTGATGAGAGTCTGGTGCTGTGGAGGGGGAATATTAGCATCCGATAGTACATCCCCAGCAAGCGTCACCGTTATGGCCTGAAACTGTTCGTGATGTGCGACTGCAAAACCGGCTACATCCAGGACATCATCCTCTACATGGGCAAGGTCACTGAACTGGTGGAGGAGAGGACATATGGGATATCTGGGGCCGTTGTCATCACCATGTTGGAGGGATATTTGGACAGGGGCCACATCTTGTACCTCGACAACTGGTACACCAGCCCTTCCCTTGCCAAATTCCTGTACAGCAGAAACACTTGCGTCTGTGGCACCGTCAGGAGGAATCGTGTCTACATGCCAGAGCTACCCGAAAGGCGGGAGAAGGGCTCCATCATCCACCTCCAGGCAAATAATATCTTGATGCTCTCGTGGATGGACAATCGTGACGTCAATATCCTCACCAGTATCCACCTGCCTCGCTTAGAGGACACCAAACGCCGTGATAGAGCCACAGGTGAGGCGGTCAAAAATCCAGTTGCAATCATTGACTACAACATCAACATGCGGCTGGTTGACAAGTCAGACTCTGTCATATCGTTAGTCGAGTGTGCCAGGAAGACGATGAGGTGGTATAAAAAAATATTTTTCCACCTACTCGACCTCACCCTCTACAATTGCCACATCCAATATCATGAAATAACAGGTGAAGTTGAGACGATGGAGTCGTACTGCATCGAACTTGCACGGGAGCTTCTGTTCTTCTTCAGGGATGGTCCACGCCGCCAGCAACGTCCCGCAGCTCGTTTTCAAGCACCAGAAGGCCCTGCCAGACTGACACAACGCCACTTTTGCGATTTTGTCCCGCCCAACTAAGTAAAACCCAACCCACGCAGACGGTGTCATGTGTGTCGCAACACAGGCAGACGCACACCCAGACGGACAGACACCCGGACGATGTGTGAAGAATGTGATGTGGGACTGTGTTTTCCCACCTGCTTCAGGGATTATCACACTCTCGAGCACTTCTAAGTGTTCAAAGTGTTCAAAGACTGCGATAAAAGACTCTATAATGTAATACTAACAGTGTATATAAAAGACGCAAAAATGAATATAAAACAGTGTGTATATATATATAATTTACAAGTGCAAAGTACCGAACAATATAAAACACTAAGTAAATTCTAAACTTATAAAACTGTGTGTAAATAATTATAAGAATACGAGACAATAAGTGCGTAAAACAATGTATATACACCTCATAATCTTAGGTAAAACAATGAACAAGTACAAATAATTCAATGAAAAGGAGAGACAGAGTGACCTTGAGTGAAAGTGACAGCCAGACAGAGAAAGAAAGAGGGAAGGGTGCTGTGGAATGTGGGTCACTCGGTCCGCTGTCTGGCCGTGTGTTCGTACGTGCGTTTTGTTATTGTCCTGAGCAAAGATGGCCGCCCAAGATGGCCGCCATCACCATGGCAACGGGGACGCTAACACTCGTGCGCACTTGTAATACTTGAATGAAGGCACTTATCACACTACAACTTCAGTTATATTGACATTATGTGATATACAAAGACATTCTATGAACTCTGAAGCGCACTTTATGTCCGAGAGGTGCAAAATAAGTCATGCTGCCTGGCGGCTGGCAACTGGCTGCTGGCGCGGGAGATTTGAAATGGGGCTAAGGCTCCACTGAGGCTGGGGGACCCCCACTACCTCCCAGGACCCCCAAATGGCCTAGGTAAGTACTTTTTCACATTTCTTCAGGTCTATCATTATTTTCTAACACATTCTGATATATTTATAAGAAAACAAAAAATTGAAAAATTGCCCGGGTTCTGGTGCGCAAAAATAATAAAACCGGCCGGGGCTGTACGGGTTAAAGTTGCATCACTGACTCGGGGGGGTGGAGTGTTGCGCCCCTTGTTAGCTGCATCGGTCCGTTGTGCAGACCCGCACCCACGAATCAGCGATAATCTCAGGTCAGCCAACTCAGCTGCCTCTTGTAGAGTTTTAGGATGTTTCTCTTTGAGGTTCAAAGTCAGGTCGCCGCCTGTGCATTTAAAAAATTGCTCTAGAAGGAATAACTGCTCAAGCTCTTCGAACGTCGTCACCTTCTCTGACCTCAGCCAATTTCTCAAAGCATCAGACAGTTCCCGGGCATGTTCTAGAAAAGTGCACTCACGACCCTTCGTAACACCACGAAACTTCAACCTATATGTCTCTGGTTGTAACTCGTACGCCCGCAGAACAGCTTCCTTCAATACCTCATAATCGATGCAAGACTCCAAGGGCAACGCATCATATGCCTTGAGTCCTTTGCCAACCAACCTAGAGGAAACAAGGGCTGCCCACTTAACCTCGGGCCATTGGTGCTCCCGGCACTTCTCAAAACGCAGGAAAAACTCGGTGACACCCGACTCGTCAAATGCAGGGACTAACTTAAGAAGGTGCGATAAAGACTGATCAAGACCTCGATTCCCAGAACCGAGACGCTGCCCTGTCGACTCCACCCGAGACTTCTCAAGCTCTATGTCTGCACAGTACTTCGTAGCCTCAACCTGAAGCTCAGCCTCACGTATGGCCTTTCTCTCCTCAGCCTGAATCCTAAGCTTAGCCATCTCAAGCTGGAAGAGCATATCTGGAATTAAACCTAGAGGAGGAGGAGATGCAACAATTGGAGACCCACCCAGGGGCAAACCACGCTGCCAGTGACTATCGGCCTGCGGGAACGTCCTCGGATCCGGTGTTCTAGAGAGCATGATGGGAGTAGAGTGGAGGGGGGACTTGGTCGAAGGTGCCAAAGCACCCGATCCACCCTGTGCACCACGCACCCCGCCCAGCACACATGCCACCAGGATACTTCTCGTCATGCTGCTAGTGCCAACATGCCCCATGACTGTGGCCAAACACTGGAGACCATACCGATCAATCCCCGACACCCGGTCAACAGTAATAGGCATCTCCAAAAACTTCCTTGCATCCTAGTTACTACTCTAATGTCATCTAAAAACCCAGCTTCTGCACCTCAGAGCCTGCTTCCCGTACTGTGTCCTCACTGTGCACTGATCCGTCGTTCGACATAGTGTCCACCGGAAATCCTCAACGTTTATAAAAAAAAGAAGTACCTAAACTCTCATGTAGCATTATTCACTCAAAAAATGCTTGAAGACAACTCGAGTGCTATACTTCGTTGCCAAAAAAGAAATTCCAACGTGTCCAAAATATTCGTAAAAAAAAAATGTCCACTGCCAAACTGTGAGAAATAACAATCGACCCCCAAACGGTGATTAACCCTTAAAGATCGGGGGCGGACTTAAGTCCGGTTCCAATTTGCAGCAATTTAGGAGCATTATTAAGGTTTTTAAAGGGTTAAAATAGAGTGCAAATGGCCGGGAGCGCAGCGGGCCAGACAGCCGACTCCCAGGGCTTACCGCCGCCCATTAACTCATGTTCCCTGTGTTTTCGAGAGGCCGGCAGTGTAGCCAGTAGTGAGCATAGCTGGGAAAAATATGCCGCTATACGCTAAACTCCCATCTTACTGGTATCACTGTATGAGAACCACGAGTGCTACGTACCTCGTTCTGGTCTCATTTTGAAGCTTTTAGCGCCTAGTGTTTTGCTAAATAATTTGTTTTTCATGCAGATACTTGATTTATCATGGAATATGCCCAAATAAGCCCAAAACCCCCCACTAGACAAGGGTTAAAATAAAAAAATTCTCCACAAAAAAATCCTGCAATTATTTCTTAGTTCACTAAATCCTAGACTAAGGTCGCCATTTGTTATGACGACTAAGATAAGATACTAGGCAAGGTCGCCATTTGTTACGACCGGGACTACAAATAAAACAAGGGCACTCAATGATTGGACTAGTAATAGGGCACTATGCAACAACGGTACGCTAGATCCAAACCCTCGAACTTATATGCCGGCGAACAAAACACCTATACCCTCCAGGGTTAATCTGCGATAGCGGGGTATCCTTAACTGGGCATAAATGTACTCTACTTCAGGCTAACCGGCACTGGTATAGCCTGATAACAAACAAGATGCAAGTTACGTTAAAATGCATAAAAAGGAATCTATGGAAAGATCAATTAAATCACTGCAAGATTTAATACAATAAAAAGATGCTTCAATACAGTTACTCTAAACAACAATAAACTCTTCACTCCTATCTGAAAGAAAGTGAAGTATAGTCCTACAGCATAGACCTGGAAACTTCTGAAGAAAGTCTGATGGTCATAAGATGCTCGTACTTTAGAACTATATAAAGGCAGGAGGCAGGACACCACACGTGTAAATCGAATACACTAAAAGATAGGACATATAATGTTAACTGACACGAGAATACTATAAATGCGCAACGGTAGCAATGCTCGACACTAAAAGAAGTACTTCCTCATCAACGAAACAGTCTGCTATGGTTGTGCGGCTCAGCAACAACCTAGACTAATAAATGCTGTGAATAATAATGCGCACATATCAAAGAGCTTATATTAAATACTAACAAGTGTCTACTCGATTAATAATGTCTAGCTGGGATACTCTAGGTAAGGAACTGGGGTTGAGCAAGACAGGCTCGTAGCCTAGCGATGTCCTTAAGACTGCATCCTTTAAGTTACGTTAATTGACTAGGGGGCTCTCTCGATAGATCCAGATCACAAGTATCTGGTTCTATCCTGGCGACCCTCTAAAGACAAGCAAAGAGGCAGCAAAGTGTGGAACTGGTATAGGCCAAAACCCTCAGTCAACACAATGCTGCACTCGCAAAGGACGCAACCAAAAAGACAACCCAGGCTACCACAGGACCGGTCGAAATCGTGTAGGTATAAGCAAACCGTACACACATCGGAGACAACGACTACAGTTACCTTATCCCAGTCTAGCATTAAATAAAAGAGCAGAAACACTAAATCAATAATGGAGACATACAAAGTTCTTAACCTATACTTACTAAAAACCCTCAAACCTATTCTAAGTACATGTAAATATCTCTGAGGACGGCGCATGCAATACAATGGGCTGGCTATGAAAACCGTATGCAGAACCCAAGGGGAGTGTTGTGCAGTTAATAAAGGTTAGAGTATGGAAAGAGAGAATCGAGTGAGAGAAACAGTGATAAAGGTGGTGATCGGGAGAGAGTATGCAAAGGGATGTTAGAAGCATGCGCGCCTAGCCTGTCCTGATGAGGACAGCTCCTGGGGACCCTCATGGAGGAGGCAAGTTACACAGGAGACCGCAAAGGCGCGATGGTCGGCCAATCACGGGCCGAGACGTCACAAGACAGCAGGCGTCATAGGACACCGCCAGACACGCCGTCCAATGGCGAGCGAGAGGCAGGAATGCACCCGTACATACAGACACTCACTACCTCCTCGCTCTGAAAGTCTTTCTCATTCACACGCTGGTACTATTATCATTACTGTTGATATAAAATATAACCCGTTGTCACAGACGAAAACAAAGACCACCACTGGACTGTCTGTGACAATGCGATTACTAGGAAAGAAAGGACAACATTCTCTGATAACTGTAGCCAATTTCAATGTCCCTGCCAAGCGCTAGTGGCCAACGAGAGGCGAGGCAATTCTGCCAACGCTGGTAGACGTCACACCCTTAATTGGCGGCGCACGACATATGTCGAGTGAAATAAATTTGGACTATGTGGCGGTGCACGACATCTGTTGAGTGCTTTTTTTCAGCACGTAATGTTGCTGAGAGAGAGAGCTGAGCGGTGGGACGAGCGTAGTAACCTTATGACCGCTCCCCACGACCACCGCGGGTGTACTGAACTGTATTCTAACTTCCTCCCCCTCTTCTCACTCGCTACACAGGGAATTATGTACGGAAATTACCTTATTTTAGGTTGTTTGCACTCGTGTTGCACGATCGTTGCAAGAGAACCAGTGGTCATACAAGGATGGTTCGGGTGTCATTGGAAAGCTCTGTTTATGCCCTTTCAGGAATAGATACTTGTTTTATGCTCTGGGTCTTATTTAGATATGAAAATGAGCACGGAAACAACCCTATTTAGGGTAAAAAAAAAACGCTGGGCGGTACGGTCAAATAGACCACCTAGGCCGCTCGTAAGGGGTTAAAGTATCCATAATAGACTCAAAATCGCGTCATATGTCGGAGAGTGTTAAGATCCACACCAGACATGTCAAAACTATTTTGCAGAATCTCTCAGTATATAAGGCTCCTGGTCCAGATGAAATTCCTCCAATACTACTTAAGAATTGCTCCTTGGTGCTCGCTCCTGTATTGGCAAAAAACTTCCGTCTGTGTAGTCATACCTCATGCTTCCCAGTACCCTGGAAAGAAGCAAACATCCATCCAGTTCCTAAAAAAGGTGCCTCTTAAGATCCATCAAACTACAGACCAATAGCTATAACTTCCACTCTTGGTAAAGTCTTTGAAATTATATTAAATAATCACATAGTTAAGCATCTTGAGAATAATAAATTAATCAGTGATAGGCAATATGGTTTTAGACGATGTCGATCAACTGGAGACATACTTTGCCTTCTTACGCATCAAATCAACCAAGCTACAGACCAACATGGTGAAACACATACAATAGCACTGGATATATCAAAGGCATTTGATAGTCTGGCATCAATCCTTATTGTCGAAGATGTCACACTACGGCCTTGCATCATTAGTTCCACTAATTTCTTCTTATCTTCATAACAGAAAAATATGTGTAATGGTAGATGGCCTTTATTCTCAATTTCACTCAATAAATGCTGGTGTTCCCCAGGGATCAGTTTTGGCCCCAACTCTGTTCCTCATTCATATCAATGATCTCATATCTACCACTCATAATCCAATACATTCCTCGCAGATGAATCAACACTCCACAGTTCCTTCACATTTACCAATTCTTTCACCCAACCCGATCTTATAAATTCAAAAATAAACACTGCAATTTCTCTGAACCAGGACCTTTCTAGAATTAATGAATGGGGACAAAATAATCTAGTTTCCTTTAATGCACAGAAAACCAAGTACATTCAATTTTCTAACCGACAGAATCTCACTGACTCCCATATATTTTTTAATTATGTAAATATTCCCACTTCCCCTAGTATTGACATTCTCGGTGTAACATTAACTACTAACTTGAGCTGGACACATTATGTTAGAAGCATTGCTAAGAATGCCTCTAAAAAACTGGGACTCCTGTACAGAGTTCGAGAATTCTTCACTGACGAGCAGTTGGCCGTAATATATAAAAGTCATGTGCGTTCTCAGATGGATTACTGTTCACCTCTGTGGAGTGGAAGTGGAGTGGTTGCATTGAGGCAGTTGGACAAAATTAAAAATAAAGCGATTAGATTAATCAATAACCCTGCAATCACACAGGACCTTTCTACATTATCCATACGAAGAAACGTTGCATCCCTTGCATTATTCTACAGATATTTTCACAGCAATTGTTCCGAGGAACTTGCTTCAATTGTGCCGCCTCTCCACATCTTTCCCCATAGAACTAGGGCAGATGAGAGCGCCCATGAATTTACACTTTCTCCTCCACAATGCAGAACTTCTGCTCATCAAAATTAATTTATCCCTAGAACTACTACTCTTTGGAATTCACTTCCCTCGAGTTGCTTTCCCCAAACTTACAATCTACAAAAGTTTAAATCCAGTTGTTACAAACATTTTATGAATGGAGGATGCCTTTAGGCACATGGACCTTTTTGTTTTATCTGTTTTTTCCTTCCTCCATTCATTGTCTCTTTAAAAAAAAAAAAAAAAAAAAAAAAAAAAAAAAAAAAAGGGACTAACTTTTTCAAAATAAACCTAGGTTATAGCCTAGGCTAGGCTAAACAAAAATATTCACAACACCATATAGGCTAGCCTATTATTTTGTTTGCTAGACCTAGGGTAATTCTTTTCATAGTTTTTTTCCTGTGATACTTTCAAATTTGTTGAGGAAATAGGCTACCCTAATCTAACCCAGCTAGGCATTGCTAGCCTAACCAAAATACCATACATAGGCCTAACTTTTCTAGCCTATATAGCCCTAACTTTTTCCAAATAAACCTAGGTTATAGCCTAGGCCCAGGCTAGGCTAAACAAAATTATTCACACCATTTAATATTTATTTATTTTTTAGGCTAGGCCTAGGGTGATTCTTTTCATAATTTTGTTCCTGTGGTACTTTTAAATTTGTTGAGGAATAGGCTACCCTAATCAAACTCAGAGGTGGTGGGGAGTTGGAATAAAAAATGTCCGCAATAAATGAGGGTTAAAATCTACTAATGGTAGCCTACGTGTTGTCGCAGCAAATGAATTTGTGCATAATTAACCTTTGACTAGGTCTAGGCTGGCATATGTAGGCTATTCATAGCTTAACCCTTAATTAGCGGCTCACCACATAAGTCGAGTTAAATAAAGCTGGACTATGTGGCGGCGCTCGACATAGGTCGAGTGGCAATTTCAGCACGTAAAGTTGCTGAGAGAGAGAGACAAGTGGTGGCAGGAGACTAGCGAGCGTATGACTGCTCCAGACCACCGCGGCGAACCTACTGACACGAATCTCAGCTCCCTCCTCCCTCTCTCACTCGCTACATACTGAATTATATGGGGAAAGTACCGAATTACATGCTTTTTGCACTCGCGTTGCACGGTTATTGCAAGAAAACTAGCCATCATAAAAGGATCGTTATGGTGTCATTCGAAAGCTCTGTTTATGCCCTTTCAGGGATAGGTACTTGTTTTACGTTCTGGGTCTTATTTAGGCATGAAAATGATCACGTAAACAGCCCTATTTTGGCTAAAAACACCCCGCTGAGCGGTACATATAAATAAACCGCATAGGCCGCTCGTAAGGTGTTAATTCGGCCTGTCATAAGACATTAAGGATACAAATATATTCATACTTTGTATTAAATGCCTTAACCCTTGTTTGGCGGGACCGGACTTAAGTCGGTCTAGAGAAGAAAGGACTATGTGGCGGGGACCGACTTCAGGCGATGTGCAATATTTGGCTCCGAGAGAGAGACGAGCGGTGGGAGAAGCATAGGTCGGCTCTGACCGTTCGGCATGGGTTCCGCGCGGAAACTGACGTCGCCTCCACACACATCCACACTCACTGCCTCGCTACACAGGGAATTTTGTAAGGAAATTACCATATTTAGGGATTTTTCCTTCGTCTTGCACGATGGTTGCAAGAGAATGCATGGTCGTAGAAGGATGGTTCTGGTGTCATTGGAAAGCACAATTATCGCCCTTTCAGGGATACATAATTGTATTACGCTCTGGCTCTTGTTTATGCATGAAAAAGAGCACGGAAACAAGGTCGTTTAGGGTAAAACCACCCGCTTGGCGGGTAGTAGAAGTTACTGCTTTGCCCGCTCGTAAGGCGTTAATAGTGTTGTAAACACAAGTTAACATTCATATTGCGCTATTATTGCCTCAATAATGACTTCGTGTGTCATAAAGAGCTATACTGCAGACAAATTTGTTATGATCGCGGGTTGTGTTATCGATATTTGTGTACCTATATCCGGGTCAAATTCATGTAAGGGTGATCCGGACCACCCTTTGCGAAAGGGGCTTCCTACGATCAAAGATGGCCGCTACGACGCTTTGTGAATACCAGCATTGAGTTGTAAGGGAGCGGTAAGGGAGTTTTCGGATATCCGGTCCTGTTTTAGAATGTAGGCCTAGGCCAGGGGTCGGCAACCTGCGGATCAGGAGCCGCATGCGGCTCTTTCAGTACACTTGTGTGGCTCCAGAAGCTTCAGAAATAATAATTCTTCCTTTAAAATTAAGGCATCATATAACACATTCAAAGCAACATTAGATTTGTTTATTCAACTTCCAAAAGATGTATAGGTATCAATCGTTATGATTTCTAGAAATATGAAACATGTCTTTCCTAAGGTTGTGAATATCAAGATATTGAACTATATCATTATAATTTGTTTAATTCAGAAGTAGGGTATATTCTCTTATTTCTGAAGTACTGTATTTTGGTTGATGAGATCAATTTTGTTTGTATTGCGGCTCCGACAGTACAACATTTTGATGAAGCTTTTTAAAAATGGCTCTTCTAGCTTAGAAACTGTGCTTAGAAATATCTAAATGTAAGCATCTCATACCAGGGTAAGAATGACGATGTGTATAGCCTAGGCTATGTAAGCATCTCATACCAAGGTAAGAATGATCGAAGTGTGTAGCCCTAGTCTAGCCTTTATCATCAAGGTAAACCTTGTCTGATGTAATCAACCAAACCCTTTCATACAGAGCGTCAACCACATCCCTATCAGAGAAAATCCAACCAAGAACCCCACGGCTAATTCTCAACTCCCAAAGTATTTCTAAATTATAGCCTATTGATGGATGTAGACATTTTGTATGGTCTGCTGTGGAATCTATTTTCGTCAGCTGAGAATGCCCTAGACTAGTAAACACAGACTCATAAGGGAATTAATACAAAATACTGTGTAAATGATACATCAGGAACCAGCACTTCATAATCATAATTTGTTCCCATTTTGCTCATCATCGTGAATAGAGGGACTAGGGATAGGGCGAATCTGTGAGACCTCTACCTCGTGTCATGTTTGTTGTGGTAACAGGTGACGCCATCAGACGATGCGTCTATCATCGTAGCGGAAAATAGTTGCCTATTTGCTTTCGAATATTGTTATTATTATAAATGTTTTCATATGAATTATGTCTAACTGTCAGTGTCTGGTATATTTGTGGATAACTATATTCATATATAGTTTGGTTTATGTGAGTAACTCATCTTTTTTTATTCTGCCTCCGTAATTCACCTTTAACTTAGTGTGGCCTTACATTATAACTGTCTTCGTGGTGCGATGTATAAGGTGTTGATTTTCGGTGTGAGCATCCTGGGTTCGAATCCACGGACTGCCACATGTGTTTGTAAATTTCATTAATCGATTTTAGGAGTATGGTTGGTTGTTGGAAGGAACATAATAGTTATATCGCTACTGATTATTCATTGCCGTTTCACACCTGAATTTCATAACCAGATGATAACATGTTATATTACATTACGTCATGAAGCAGACACCTCTGTTATCAGTGTTGTCACCTTAGAGCATTATCTCTATTACAAAAAACATCGGTTCACTTACACACACACAATTCACGTCATAATTGCCATCGTTACTTTACACACCAATGTAAGGTAAACATTTACACTTTATACTGAACATCCTCTTCTTCGAAACGAATACAAGTATCCATAACATGGTAACTGGGAATGTGGAAATGAAGACAGTTCTCTGTGGGGTGGGGGACGAGAGAGTGAACCTTAACCCGGGAACTGCGGGAAGACTCTTAACCCTTATTTAGCGGGTGGTAAGGTATTTTACACTGTACCACTCAGCGGGCATAATCCCGAAATATTCGCTCAATTTCACTCGCCCTAGCGCCGTTACTATGGCTCCAATGCGAACGAAACGATCATTTTTGGAAAGAGCAACTCTTCGTCTCCCCATATAAGTCTATGAATGGATGTTATGAATGAGTGTGGAGGGTGGGAAGAGGTGAGGAAGAGGAGGTACTTTTTGGTCTATTTCCCAGGCGCGTTCGGTTGCGTTCGCTTTGGCCTGACTTCGGCCTCTCGGTAATCGGTCTTATTTTTCTCTTATTTCTCCTTATTTCTGTATTCTCTCTCTCTCTCTCTCTCTCTCTCTTTCTTTCTCTCTCTCTCTCTCTCTCACTCCTGTCTGTCTGTCTGTTTCTCTCTCTCTCTCTCTCTCTGGCTTGCTCGCTTTCCCTCTCTGGCGCGCTCTGTCTCTCTCTCTCTTCCTCATCCGTATATGTAATTCTCATTATTATTTTCTCTAATCTCTCTCACTCCTCCTGTCTGTCTGTCTCTCTGGCTCGCTCGCTTTCCCTCTCTTGTGCTCCCTTGCTCTCTTCCTCATCCGTATATGTATTTCTCATTATTAGTTTCTCTAACTAATCCCTCTATTTCATTTATTTGCTTGTAATATTTCTGTATTATTATATCTTTTTCACTCTTTCTTCAGTTCAGTTTCTGTATTCTCTCTATATGGTGGGAATGGTATTTCGTATGAGGGATGTGCAGCACAAATATTCAATCTTTCGTTGTTTGGTTGTTTGTTTTACCGTAAGAAATTTACTGAACGCCTGCAAATAATACGCTATAAAATGCTTGCAATCAAACTCTCAAGCAATTTCAAGGTCACATGCAATTATAAATGTAGGCTATAGGTAGACCCAGAGAGGAAGAGACAAGAGAGAGAAAGAGTGTCGTGATAATATAACAATGTTACATATGTATCATATATATATGAAAAAATAATATATACGGTAGGCCTACATCTGTTCCCCACAATCATATAATGCCAAGCACAAATATTCAATCCTTCATTGTTTGTATTACCGTAAGAAATTTACTGAACGCCTGCAAATAATACGCTATAAAATGCTTGCAATCTCTCTATTTTCTCTAATCTCTCTCACTCTTCCTGTCTCTCTCTCTCTCTCTCTCTCTCTCTCTCTCTCTCTGGCTCGCTCGCTTTCCCTCTTCCTCATCCGTATTATGTATTTCTCATTATTATTTTCTCTAACTAATCCCTCTATTTCATTTATTTGCTTGTAATATTTCTGTATTATTATATCTTTTTCACTCTTTCTTCAGTTCAGTTTCTGCATTCTCTCTCTCTGTTTCGCTTGCTTTGCAGGAATTTTGTTTTTGTTTTATATATAATATATAATAATTTACTTATCATTACTAACTATATCGTATAAACAATAGTAGGTAGCCAACTTACCATAATACCGATACACCAAACCGATCCGCATGCGGTTTTGTTTATCACCTGTTTTCTAAAGTGCCACCATTATCGATTTTCTTGGAGCCGACTTGAGCGGGAGGTTTACCAATTGAAATTAAATCCGCTAGCATATATTGTTAGATGTAAGACATGATAAATACCACTAGAAATATGAATCGGCAAAATCCATATAATATCACTTCGAAATTGTTCTGAAATTTCAAAACAAAACCGCTAGTGTAAGTCATTGCTGCTAGATCGATCGAAGTAAAGGTCTCTAGATATAGCGGAAGTCGCTATACGTATTGGCAGTACTGCACACTCATTCATTTCATTCATTCATTTTCTATTGAGCTTGTCCTGGAATCTTTACGACTCTGAATCTTACGATTACCGACGGCGATACGTTGTTGACATTGTTGTTGATGTTCCAGTGGAGGGATGAACAAAATATGTTCCTTGTCCAATAATAGCTATTTCATAGTCCCACAGGACTTATTTTGATATATTTATCAAATTTATTGAACGCCTGAAAATAATACGCTATAAAATGCTTGCAATCAAACTTTCAAGCAATTACAAGGTCACATGCAAGTATAAAAAGGTATATTGTAGACCACAATCTTCGCCAAGCTTCGTTGTTGCTTGTATTATCGTGAGAAATGTACCATACACCCTGGTTATCGTGAGATATTTACCGAACGCCTGCAAATAATACGCTATAAAATGCTTGCAATCAAGCTCTCAAGCAATTTCAATGTCATATGCAGTATAGGTAGACCCAGAGAGGAAGAGACAGACAGAGAGAGAGGGGAGGTCAAAAATATCTGCTAGGTGTGATTTCCCCTGGGAGGGAAGAGATTAGTTAGGGGGGTGCCCTGGCCTACATCAGACAAAGAGAGTACAAAGGAGTACAAACAAAGAGAGTGAGACAGAGAGAGAGAGAGAGAGAGATTCGTGATAATATAAAAATGTTGCACATGTATCATATAATATATGAAAACATAATATATACGGTAGGCCTACATCTGTTCTCCACAATCATATAATGCCAAGCACAAATATTCAATCTTTGGTTGTTTGTATTACCGTAAGAAATTTACCGAACGCATGCAAATAATACGCTATAAAATGCAAAGGAAATTTCTTGTAGAGTCCAATTTTGAGGACGTAATGTGCTCTGAGAGAGAGCGGAGCGGTGATTAGGAGCATAAACTACCTCAAGACCGCTCGCCACACAGGGTATTCTATAAGGAAATTACCGTATTTTAGGGTTTTTGCACTCGTGTTTTACGATCGTTGAAAGACAACCAGTGATCGTAAAAGGATGGTTCGGGTGTCATTGGAAAGCTCAATTTACGCACTTTCAGGATACAAACTTGTATTATGCTCTGGGTCTTGTTTATGCATGAAAAGGAAGACGGAACATCCCCATTTAGGGTAAAAAAAAAAACCCGCTGGGCGGCACAGTGAAATATACTCCACCAGCCGCTCGTAAGGTGATAAAATGCTTGCAATCACATTTTCAAGCAATTATAAAATATAAATTGTACTTACCAACACCCACACCAGTATGTTCTTCGTCAGGAACGTCTCCAATTTGCTCAAGGGTCTGTCCAATATCAACCACAACATCCACCCCACGCAAATTATGCTTGGGGTGAAAGCCTATGATCGGATTATTTTCGTCTTCCGAGTCATCCACACTACCAAAACTCTCACCCAGACCTTAGACGGTTTCATCCAACAGCTTATTAGAAAGTTCTGAAGAGTTCAGCATGATATCTAGTTCCTGGGTGGTAAGCCGGGCGTGGTTAGTATGGTGGCGCGACGCACTAGGGATGGCGGCCACCGAATCGAAGACGGGAAAATCTTGACCTTCCATTATGGCTGCTTGAGGGTCACTTAGTCACGGTCACGCAGTGGGGATGTGTGCGTGGGCCCTTGTAGTACACTGCCTGACCACCAAGTTTCGCTTTCCACCTAAATTAGGGCGGGAATACGCCCACAGACTTAAGTCCGACCCCGCCATTTAGTCCAATTTTCTCGTATCGGACTTAAGTCCGACCCCGCTAAATAAGGGTTAAGAGTTCCCCCGGCGGACTGTGGGATGACTCTTAAGAGTAAGGCTTTTGAACACGTACCCAAACCGCGGGTTTATAGGCAGACGGCTACAAATTGGTGTGGGTGTAGTACTACATGGCATCTCTCGATTCCACCCCGCCACACGCTCGCCCCGCACTCGTACAAGCACCACCGCGCCAGAACCCAAGCACTAGTCATGGAGCCCACACGTCCCTCACGCTCGCGCCCTTATGACACAACCAGCCCTCCTTCTGGTGGTGTCAGCCGCCGTGGAAGGCAGAGGGTGGCTACCCGAAACCCTAGCTACCAGTACGACACGCCCTACAGCTCGGAGGACAAAGCACCAGCACCAAAATCACGTAAAACACGTGCAAGCAGGGCAATGGCACAGAGGTCATTGGACTTTGGGGACACTGCCACGACGACCCAGGCCACTGCAACAACCACTACCACCACCATTGCCACCCCTGCCACCAGTACCAGCGACGCAGGAGGCCGCCCTAGGGCTGCAGAACCTGCGGGGGCAGGCAGAATCAAGAGCACGGGCGTAGGGAAGAGAACCCGTACGCCTGCCACAGTGACCCTGCCACCACCACCACCAGCCGCCCCTGGCCCGGCTGCCCCTGCCCCTGCCGCCCCTGCTGCCCCTGCCCAAGGAAAAGGGAAGGGGAAGGG
Source organism: Paralithodes platypus (assembly GCA_032716605.1). Taxonomy (NCBI): domain Eukaryota; kingdom Metazoa; phylum Arthropoda; class Malacostraca; order Decapoda; family Lithodidae; genus Paralithodes; species Paralithodes platypus. The sequence goes on from CM064487.1 coordinate 67,205,534, forward strand.
GAAGGGGAAAGCGATTGCTGTCCCTGCCGCCCCTGCCGCCCCTGCCCAAGGAAGAGGGAAAGGGAAAGGGAAAGGGGCGACAGGCACCACCATCATCTTGCCTGCCTCTAGGCCCACCGCACCACGCACTACTGCCGCCCCTGCCGGCCCTTCTGCCGCTGCCCCTGCCCATAAGACGCCCCTACGTGCTAGAGCGAGCAGAAAAAATATGACACCATCCAAGTACGCCGCCCTGCTGTTTGGTGGTGATTCGCAGGGCATTGGCAGCCCTGCGGGTTTCGACGACGACGCCCTAGGACGGGACCAAGGGTGGGGGGATTTGGGTGTGGATAGTGGAAGTGAGTCAGACGTCGGTGATGAAAATGAAGAAGGGCGTCTGTCTAGTGAAGAGGATGGTGATGATGATGCTGTGTTGTATCGCGAACATGGCAGCGATATTTCAGACTCAGAAGCAGACGGACGCGACATTCAGATCCCTGGCATGCATTCGTTTGAGTGGTCTGACGGGGTCAATTTTGTGCCTGACGTGCCCCAGTTCAATCCTGGTACGTCAGGTACAACTGATGACTGGCCCTGTGACGAAAACTCTAACGAAAGCGAGTTCTTCCTCGCTTTTTTCGATATGGAGGTAATGACTTACATCGTTGCCCAAACAAACGCCTACTACAGGTGGGTGTTTGGCAAATTGGACGTCATTTCTCCAAAAGCGAGAATACGAGGCGGGGTGGATACGACTGTTGAAGAATTCATGACGTTTTTTGCCTTGTTGTTCCTCATGCCTCTTTGCAAGAAGCATGTGTTGCAACACTACTGGAAGCACGACCCTCTCATCGCCACCCCAACTTTCAATAAGTTCATGACTAGTGACAGATTTTTGTTGCTGCTAAGATTTATGCACTTTGCAGACAACGAAAATCCTAACAGGATTGACAGGATATGGAAAGTTCGGGATGTGTTCACCATGTTGTTGGAGACGTATAGGAAATACTTTTACCCCTTCCTCAATTTGGTGATTGATGAGTCGCTCATGCTCTTCAAAGGACGTCTTGTTTTCAAGCAGTATATCCCCTTGAAAAGGCATAGGTTCGGAATCAAGCTCTTCGTGTTGTGCGACTGTGAAATTGGAATAGTGCTTGACATGATCGTGTATACAGGAACTGACATTGACGTACCGAAAGCCGCTGCCGGTGACCCCATGGGCATATCAGGTGCCATCGTCAGGAAAATGTTGGCACCTTACCTGGGCAAAGGCCACATCATCTACACTGACAACTGGTATACTTCTCCTGTTCTCTGCCAGTTTCTTCATAACAACCAAACGGGGTCATGTGGGACTGTCAGAAAGACAAGAAAGATTATGCCCAAGTTCACAGGTGATGTCATTCCTCTGTCAGATGCCTCCTCCAGTGACACACCTTCTGAAGACGAACTGGCCCAGGAACACCGCTAGAGGCATGTCCGAAGAAGGCGACGAAGGGGGCAGAAGTACAAGCAACTGGAAAAGTCCGGGAAAGTGGTAGCCCTGAAGTGGAAGGACAAAAGAGACGTTCACCTGCTTTCCACAGTCCACACAGGTGCCCAGATGGACTCTGATAAAATCCACTACCGAACCAAGAAGACCATCTATAAGCCCGACATGGTAGTGGACTACACAAAGAACATGCGCCGGGTGGACAAATCTGACTGTCAACTGTCAGGCGTTGAGTGTCTGAGGAAGACTGTGAAGTGGTATCACAAGCTCTTCCTCCACCTAGTTGACATCACGATGTTCAACGCCTACAACTTGTGGTTGGTGAAGAGAGAGATGGCCCCAAACCAGAAGCTAAAATTCCGGGAGTTTGTGTACAACGTTGCATATCAACTCCTGGAGAACTATGGCACCACCACTCACAGACGTACGGCATGGCATGGGGATCACGTCCCTTACCGCATCCAGCTGGGGGTGGAAAGACACTACCCAACCAACACCGAGCTGGTTGGCACTCGTCACAGGCAGGTGCAGTGCCACGTCTGCAGCACCAGTGTCAGGAAACCCCACGTACCCAAAAGAGTCACCTCAATGTGCGCCGAGTGCAAAGTTGCACTCTGCTTGGGTGACTGCTTCAGGGACTACCACATGTATAAAAACTACTGAGTGCCACCCCCTGCCCTGCCCTGCCCTGGACTCGCGCCCTACCTTACCTGACCTGACCAAATTGATCACGCTACCTCATAATGTTACATATATATTATATAATGTATAAGTTCCAAAGATGTCCCTGTGATATAGCTTTTTACATTATATAATTGTATCTTTCATTATTTAGTTTATAAGTTTCAAAGATTTCCATGTAATATGCCTTCATTTTTAGTATATCAATATATATGTTTGTTGTAGCCAAAGTAATGTGTACAAATTTTCTTACCTCAAATGAATTGTACCCAAATAAATATGTTTCAATAAATCATGTCAAACCTACTAAGATAAAAAAAAAAAAAATAATAATAAAAATACAAGGTCATGTCACTGTATTCTTACAATATGATATATTCTATGAATATTTCATATTGTTTGAATACAATGGCATGATCTTGTAAACAAATTTTGTTATCAAAATTGATCTAAACATTATAAAACCTTCCCCATTGGATTCGATCTCACTACCCTACCACACTTTAGTTTTCCAGTCCACGACCTTACCAACCATGTCACAGGAGCTCATACCAAATGTCACTCAAAACTTTGTGTCTACAACCGAAATGACAATATACAAAAACAAATGAATTATCCCACCAATTTACGTTTGTAAATTGATGGGATTATCAATTATATCATGCAAAGGTTTATAAAAGTTTGTCTCTGTCAAAAATTAGTAATTATATAACTTTATTCTGTCAAAAATTGCCCAAACACTCAGCAAAATTGCCCCTCTCAGTGTGACTCCAGTCATTATCACACGGTCAAGCGGTCAGTGGGTGACCCTTTCCGCTCCCTCCAGCCACAGCAGCTCTGTCTGGGAACAAAATGTGTATAATTACAATAATGCATAAAATAATCTTCACAAATACATTTGTATTGTATAATATTGTAAATAATAATGAATAATAACTGTGTGGGTGTCGAAAATTGCTCAACCATCTTTCTTATATCTCGCCTACATGCGTATATTGGATTATACATAGTCATGACTGTCATACAAAATTAATACTTGCAGTAGGTCTCGAATATACATTAAGATTGCATATTACTTGGAAATAAATAAATATAAGTTTTCTGGTGGCAATCGACCCTTTCGCAAGTGTCAGGCGACACCAGTCTATATTTAGCTCTCTATCAAAAAATGTTAACTGCCGATATGTACTGACCACCCTCGTTCCTGGTCTATAATATAGTACTTTATTTACAGTCAATGGCCTACATATTTCTGTGGTACTTCACATGTGTCTAAAATGCAATGTCTGCTTGCATAAAAATGCAATTCTGAAAGCCATTTATACGTACGACATACGCATGTCTCACTCTCTCTCTCTCTCCATTCCTGACTCATGTTATTGTAGACCTCTGGGTGGTAACGAACCCCAGACACCTGCTAGACATATGGATCAAAATCCCAACACATCCATACGCCTCGGGCGCCTCCACAATTATCACACAGCTGCGTATGTTTCTTGATAGATCTCCCTGCCTTCACTCTCTCCACGACTCACTCCCTGCCTCCCTCCCACCCACCCACCTCCACCCACCCTTTTAGGCTTCCGTCTGCTAGAAACTCATTGATAATGTGCATAAATATCGCATGAATTGGTCTATATGCGGTATATATATTGTTATATGGGACGTCTACATACGTACAAGTCTGTATTATAGCATGACAGTGCTCTAAGTACGAGATATACGTGATATTTATGGCGCAACACACCCTCTCCCCCTTCCATTCCCAGCACAACTCAATCACACCTTGGTTCACGCATAGAAAATCATTGATAATGTGCGTAAATATCGCATGAATTGGTCTATATGCGGTATATATATTGTTATATGGGACGTCTACATACGTACAAGTCTGTATTATAGCATGACAGTGCTCTAAGTACGAGATATACGTGATATTTATGGCGCAACACACCCTCTCCCCCTTCCATTCCCAGCACAACTCAATCACACCTTGGTTCACGCATAGAAACTCATTGATAATGTGCGTAAATATCGCATGAATTGGTGTATATGCGGTATATATATTGTTATATGGTACGCCTACATACGTACACGTCTGTATTATAGCATGACAGTGATCTAAGTACGAGATATACGTGATATTATAGCGCAAACCACACTCTCATCTCATAAATTGCCGCCAAACCTCCAACCCGTCTTCATTCCCGCCTAAAAATTCATTGATAATTCCCTTATATATTGCATTTTTTGGTCACTATGAGGCATATTCATTGTTATATGGGTGGCCTACACACGTATACATACTCTACATAGCCTAAAAGGGATAAAAAAAGGAGATATACGTGATATTACGCGGTAACCCACCCCATGTAAAGCTGTAGATATTATATACCTTGATTTTCAAAAGGCCTTTGACAAAGTTCCCCACAAACGTTTACTGCTAAAACTAAAAGCGCATGGAATACAAGACGGTGTGTTGAAATGGACAGAAAATTGGCTCAGCAACAGAAAGCAAACGGTAGTCATAAACGGTAAGGCATCTAAAGGGACCAATGTAAGTAGCGGGGTACCCCAGGGATCGGTACTAGGACCAATTCTCTTTCTAATTTACAACAACGACATAGATGAGGGTCTCACCTGTACAATCTCAAAATTTGCTGACGATACAAAAATTGCAAATAGCGTACTCTCAAAAGAACAAGTTGACGATATGCAACACAATCTAGATAAATTGTCATGTTGGGCCCAAATTTGGCAAATGAGTTTCAATGCGGATAAATGTAAAGTACTACATGTCGGATACCTAAATGAGAAAGCAAACTATTCGATGAATGGCACTCAGCTTAAGAATGTAAACAGAGAAACCGATCTGGGAGTAACAATATCGAGTAACCTAAAACCGAGTCAACAATGTTCAGAAGTTGTTAAGAAGGCAAACAAAATAATTGGCTTTATAGGCAGGTCATTTGAGCATAAATCCAAAGAAGTTATCCTAACCCTTTTACAATTCCTTAGTCCGCCCTCTTCTGGAATACTGCGTTCAATCCTGGTGCCCTTATTACCAAAAAGATATAAACAAGCTAGAACGAGTTCAACGTAGAGTTACCAAAATTATACCTAGCCTAAAGAACAAACCGTACGAAGAGTGTCTTAGAGAATTAAATCTATTTCCTTTAACCCAGCGCAGATTAAGAGGTGACTTAATTCAAGTGTTCAAAATCATCAAAGCCATCGACAATATGAACTGTAGTAAGTACTTCACTATCGACCAATCTAATTACACGCGGGGAAACGGTTGCAAAATTATTGGTAAATCTTTTAACTCGCACGAATCTAAGAATTTCTTCTTCAATCGAGTTGTCAACTTGTGGAATGGGCTTCCCCGAAACGTTATAGACTGCATCACCGTTGATTCATTTAAACTCCGCCTAGACAAATATCTCTCATTAAACCCGCGACTGACTGCGTTTGTAAATTAATAACTTTATTTTATCCCCCCCTCAGTTACTAACCCATCTGTCCTCTACTAACTCCCTAATCCTGCCACGGACATTAGTTCCAGGGCAGTAATTCCCTTTCCAATGTTCCCTTACCCCCTCTAAACCACTGTTTGGACACTTGATCCTCAGTGTTTTGGAGGACAAGCAACCTAGAAGGGTCACTAGACTGTTGTTGCTTGATTTCCTTTGTACTCCTTTGTACTTTGTACTCCTCCTCCCTCAGGTTCTATTCCCTGGGCGCGTGAAAATTCGGCCGGGAAATCTCGCCGCTCGATGACAATCTAGCCGTGCGGTGCCATTCGCTCCATATTTTTCAACTATGGACCGTTCCCCCCCCCCCAGAATTTTTTTTGGGGGTCAAATATATATGGGCCGATGCACGCAAACATTCCCTACACGCTGATGTACTTTTTATCGAAATTGGCAATGGGTCTCACAATCATCATACATGCGCACAGGACATAGTTGTAAAAAAAAAACTGTGCGCTGCGGAGAGGTTAACTATAATTTTCATAACAGCCAATTAACTTCAGGAGCCAAAGGTAAAAACTATTGCAAAATAATCACCCCCTTTACCATCCAAAACTTAAAATTGATATAAACGCTTAATATATATATATATATATATATGAGACAAATCTTGTTAGAGACTTCATACTATAACTATGCATGCAAGCTTTAAAAAGGTCGAAGTGTAAGTGAATAAAACTGGAATTTTGTAACTCATGTCCTTCTACCTCAGGCCACAAACTTTTCAATCACCCCTCGTGTATATATATATATATATATATATAATTATATATATATATATATATATATATATATATATATATATATATATATATATTGTGTGTATCGAACTGCATGTTATTTTCATTTGAATATAAATTACATATTGCAGTATGTTTTGTTTCATTTATGAAAAGCCGATTCTTGTCAGGGGGAGCCCGAAGAGGCCTTCTCTCGGGCAGCATGATATGCGGGAATTTTCATAAATTTAAATTAAAATTATAAATTGCCCAGTGCCTGAAGTTTTTATGAATAATGATGTCTCGAACGAAATGGTTTACATGAGATATCTATCACACTATTCCACGAATAGATCATAACTATTGATGCACCATTTAAGGGGAGACAGACCGTTTTTTTTTTTTTTTTGGATTAATTCATATATTCTTTTATTTCTTAGTTTTCTCTCTAGACCTCCATCAAGCTTAGAAAACCACCCCCTAGACCTCCCTTCATGATAAATTTGTAAACTTTTCGGTAGAAAAATGTCCCGGCCGATTTCTCTTAAAACTTCAGGCTCGCTTTCGCTCGCCAGAAATTAATCAACACCTAAATGGGACAAAAAGTCTTAAAATTGACAACGAAATGGGGAGAAAAGGTCTTAACCCTTTCGCTGCGGGTGATGTTCTGGAATGTTTTGGCAAGTTACAGCAATTTCCAGGCTTTAAAAGCCTGTAAAAAACGTAAAAATCTAGTGTCAGTGGTGGGAGCGTGAGGGGCCCACCTCCGACCCTCAGAGCACCGAGCGGCTCACTGAGCTAGGCTGTGTCTCGGGCGAGTCTCTCTCTGTCTCTCTCAGTGTAGCCAAGCGAGCGAGTGTTACATAATAGCAGGGTTTCCGCGTTTCACTGGGATCACTGCGGGTGAACCAGACCACGTATACGGTCCGTTCTGGTGTCATTTTGAAGCTATTTTCGCCTAGTTTTCGGCAGAATACACTTCATTTAATGCAGATGCTTGATTTATCATTCAGGAGTGCCTGAATATGCCCTAAATAGCCCAAACATAGCCGCAGCCAAAGGGTTAAAATCGCCAAACTAATGGGCCGAACGTCTTATAATCTCAAAACAATTGGGACTTAACACGAGGGAGAAAGGGGTCCAGAAAAACGACCCACCACCCCTTAACCTCAATAGTCCATCAGCCTCACCTTAACCCGTTCTGTATCGGCGACGACTTTTTAACTTTATTCTGGCTACTGTTAAACGATTTTATTCAAATATATACGGGCCTCCAGCTATTAACAGACTTCGAACTATCTCACTTAACCATTTTTACTACCACATATCCTTCTTAACCTAAGACGTGCGCATGGGGTGTATGAGACACCACACGCCTGTGTGCAGGTATTTGAGCTGTTCCCATCACTAACATAGTTATTTGACCATAAATAGCATTAATACTTATCCATATGCGCCTATTTTAGGTTGATTATAAAGGTATTAACCTGGTACAGCAATAAAACAAGTGGAAACAGCGTTTGGATGGTCAAAATCGGCGATACAGGCCGGGAGTTACAAAATGTATGGCTGAGGCAACCTCCCTCCCCTCCTCCCCTCCTTGTCTAGAGAGACACTGTTACGCAATAGTCTCTCTCTCGCTCTTTCCCACGCTTGGTAACAGTGATGACAACGCCCTGCTACCAACTCGCTAATGTTAGCATGAAAATAGACCACAGAATAAGGGAATAACAGGGAAACTAGGTGATAACTGAAGGAGGGGAGGAAAGTGGGGAAGGAGGGGATGTGGAGGAGTGATATTTGGCATGACCCCGGGGCAAAACAAAGTAAAAAATAAATTGGGGGTGTTTTAAATGGATTTTTTTAGGCCCAGGATCTTAAGAGTCTTCCTGCACTTGCCGGGTTAAGCTACACAAAATCCTCTAAATATAGCTAGGATTCAGTTAACTCCTTCAGACTCATATGACGCTATCGAGTCATATGGCAGAGTGAACCAAAAACTCATATGACGCTACCGTGTCATATGGACTTATTATATTGCCAGAAAATAAGTTTATGACGCTATTGAGCCGGTCTTTTGGCTGGTAAGTCCCATAAGTTATATCTACATGAGGAAATATCTAGCAACCTCCTGGCGTCCCTGTGAGGGCCCCGCGGGTGTAGAAACAGTCAGTCTCTTCCCAGCAGCCAGCCTACTAGGTGGGTGTGTGCGGCCCTTTAAACCAAGGGGCCTCTATTTTGCCCAGCCTGGCTGGTATTACCGGCCTAATATATCCCAAACTAAGTGCTATATCGTTGGGTTATCGAGGGATTATTGTGTTAGTCTTGTTTAGGGTATAATAACCATGTTAGTGATGTGTTATGCTAGTCTCTGGTGTACGTGAGCAAGGTGGTGGGCTCCACGAGGGGCCATGGTTTTTGCCTATACGTTTCGCTTGTTTGTGGATCACTTTCATATAATATTGAGTTAATTATATTGCCATTTATCAGTTCAAGTAGTGTATCTTACTTGTATTAGTGTTTGTTAGTGAAAAAACGTTCATAACTGGTGGAGCATATGTCGCCATGCTCCCTCCCCCCTGTGCATTTTTGCTTGATAATTTACTGGTGGAAAGTGCTTGGGAGGTAAGTTTTTTATTGGCAAAAACACTCTACATATACGGCTTGGTGGCCACGAGGGAATCTCAGCAGTATCAGAGTAAGTACAGTCAACATTTCTGTCGCCACGAGTAGGTGGAGGTGGTGGTGGTGATGGTCGTGGTGGACATGGTGGTGGTGGAGGTGGTAGTGGTGGAGCAGCAGTGGTGGTGGAGCGGTGGAGGTGGTGGTGGTGGTGGTGGTGATGGTAGTTGTGGTGGTTTTCACACCTTCGAATACCACTCCCTTGGCTTCACACCTCCCAATAGGATACCTGGACCTGAGTGACCCTTCCCCAGACAGTCACTTGATCTCTTGTATATATGTTTTGTATTTTTATTATTATGCCTATGCCCCCTCCCCCATTATACCCCCCTCCCCCTCTTCCTCCTGCCCCCCATATACAGTATATATTATTATTACTAGGCTAGTATCTATTTATTATACATTATTATTATACTCCCCCACTCTTCCCCCCCTCCCCTCCCCATATATATATAAAATTCTTATTTATGTATTTATGTATGTTATGCCCCCTGCCCCCCATATATATATTATTATTATTACTAGGCTAGTATCTATTTATTATATATTATTATTATACTCCCCCTCTTCCCCCTGCCCCCATATATATATATATTATTATTATTACTAGGCTAGTATCTATTTATTATATATTATTAGTATTATACTCCCCCCCTCCCTGTGTGCCCCATATATATATTATTATTATTACTAGGCCAGTATCTATTTATTATATATTATTAGTATTATACTCCCCCTTCCCCTCAGCATCTTCCCCCTTCCCCCTGCTCATCAACCCCGTCCCCTACCTCGCTCATCAACACCCGTCCCCCTACCTCGCTCATCAACCCGTCCCCCTACCTCGCTCATCAACACCCGTCCCCCTACCTCGCTCATCAACACCCGTCCCCCTACCTCGCTCATCAACACCCGTCCCCCTACCTCGCTCATCAACACCCGTCCCCCTACCTCGCTCATCAACACCCGTCGCCCTACCTCGCTCATCAACACCCGTCCCCCTCGCTCATCAACACCCGCTCCCCTACCTCCCTCATCAACACCCGTCCCCCTACCTCGCTCATCAACACCCGTCCCCCTACCTCGCTCATCAACACCCGTCCCCCTACCTCGCTCATCAACACCCGTCCCCCTACCTCGCTCATCAACACCCGTCCCCCTACCTCGCTCATCAACACCCGTCCCGCTACCTCGCTCATCAACACCCGTCCCCCTACCTCGCTCATCAACACCCGTCCCCCTACCTCGCTCATCAACACCCGTCCCCCTACCTCGCTCATCAACACCCGTCCCCCTACCTCGCTCATCAATACCCGTCCCCCTACCTCGCTCATCAACACCCGTCCCCCTACCTCGCTCATCAACACCCGTCCCCCTACCTCGCTCATCAACACCCGTCGCCCTACCTCGCTCATCAACACCCATCGTCCTACCCCGTACAACCCCACCCGTCCTACCCCGTACAACCCCACCCGTCATCCTACCCCGTACAACCCCACCCGGTACATCACTACGCATCGCCCCACCTCATCCACTAGTAATGGACGTCCAAGCTAGGGCTCAGGTACCAAGAGGACGTCGGAGAGGTCCTCTTCGAGGAAAGGGTTCAAAGCCACGTCCTGTTGTACTGGACCATGACCGGTACAACAGGACCTTGGAACACGTTCTCGAGAAGATCCCTGACCGCAAGCGACGGCGGTGCCATCTGTGTTACACGAAGGACCAAACTCGCAAGGACACGAGCTTTTGATGCAAGTCTTGTCTCGTTTGCCTCTGCATCGATGTCACTGATTGCTTCAATCAGTTCCATCGACTCGATGCAGATGTCCTTATGTAGCCAGGATCTTTGCACGATTCATTCATTAATTTATGCATTCTCCTATTCACCTTCATTATTCCTTTCCAATCACTATCACCCATTCATTCATTCAGTCTTTATGCATTCTTCCATTCACCTTCATCACCCTTTCATTCATTCATTCAATCATTCATTCATTCAATCATCACTTCAGAGGTTCGGGGCTCACCTTCATTCACCCATCATCATAGTAAAACTAAAAAAACACTAATAAAATATATAAACAAAAATAATAAAAAATAAAATAAATAAATAAACAGCACAAGTAAATTTCTTGCACTACAGTGGATCTAGGCCTCCTGGGGAAACCACTCTAAAAAATAACGAGTCAAGTGCAGTACCTCTTTGGGTGGCTTGGAAATTTGCACATATTTCTCTGGTTTGACACCATATATATATATATATATGTAGGCTATATATAAATACACACATTCACACATTGTTTTTACCATTATTTTTTTTGACACCTTGTATATATATATGTATACAGTATATATATATATATATATATATATATATATATATATATATAAATATATCCACACACATACATTACCATTTACCATTCTTTATATTTTGTTTGACACCTTGTATATATATATATATATGCATTACTTTATTGTATTTACGTGTACAATAAAATTATTTCTGAATTTATTACCTGAAGATAACCTGGCTTTCTTGTTTTGTTTTTTCAGTGTCAACCCAGGAGCCATTTCCCTTCTCGTTGGAAAGGGTTGTGGCCCGACCAGGTAAGTAAAATTAACAACCTTCATGACTGACATGTCTTGTATGAACATTATACAATAATTATTGGCAAGGAAAATTACATAAAAGTGTTGTATATTGTGGCAAAGATATACAACTGTATAAACATTCTCATATATTTTCATAACAATAACAATGCATGGAAACAATTGCGCATAGCTCACGAACCAATTACGCTATATTATTTTGGTTTTCACCATTAGAAAGAGCAACATTTTTTCGATTCCGGTGATATATACAGTTATATACGTATCCGAGCAAATAACGCAACGACGAGGTGGGGAACAGCTCGGAACCCGGCTAGCGTCGGCGGAACAGAGACGGGTGAAGCGTAAATATTCGCATTTTGGCTCTTAATTTCAAATATTCATAGCGCAAAAAGTATTTGTCATAGGAACTTCTAGTTTTGTTTTATACTCATCAGCATTATTTGCCGTATTCATACAGCCTAAATTTAAAACCATACAGTTCGTAGCAACGAAATAAATCAAAAATTTTATAAACCATATCAATCAAAATCATATATTTTTTTTTTCGGTCACTGCTTGAGAATTATTGAAGATAAACAATTTCTGTTTTCAGATTTGGAAAAAGCAGAAAAAATACTATTATTTGAGCAAAAAAAAATATATGGTCATCACTCACAATTTAGAGATAGGACGGTGTGAAGACAATTGCATGGGAAATAATTGTATTCCGGACTCATTTACATTTTCATATTTCGATTTATTTACATTGTTATTTATTTTTTATCATGTACTATAAATATTCCTCTTTCCATTGACATATGATACATCACAATACACAGCATTCTGGTGGATGGAAATAGAGAAATATGTAAGGCTTCGACAACACTCATGAGCCAAATTCAAGACTGAAAAGCTATGTCAACCGCCTCCTCGGACTTATTTGGACTTAATATGTCGCAAGGAGTTAAAAAGATGTCACTGGTACAGAAGGGGTTAACTTCTCAAAACAACATTTGTTTAGATATGTATCCCCCACCGGATGCATATTTCCGAAGTAAAGACTAGTATGTATCATGGGGTAAATTAGGACCAATCAGAGGGCGCAGTGGCAGTGACGTCACCCACACGGGGAGGAGCCTGTCTGTCTGTCACTCTCTCTCTCTGGGTGAGGAGCAGAGATTATATACTATACTAGGAGATGGGAAACCTGCTATCTAATGTACTAATAAAATCGTGCTCCTAAAGGTTGCCAAATGCCACCACAAAATAACACCATCTGTTGTTGCTATCCATAACTAATAGTGATAAAAATCTACGGGATCGCACTTCTCTTTCATTAGTGCACTCCACAGTACTGTATAGTAATCACAAATTTGACCTAATGGCAAGACCTACATTATGTAGCCTCTAATTTATCCTGTTACATCTATGTACATAAGTAATGTTCTCTGACATGAACGAACTATATATACTGTATATATATTATACTGTAAAAGAACATATTATTAGGCTATATGATTAAAACCATTGTTTGAGCTCACGTCACCAACTAAAATAAATTAAATAGATGCATTAATTGCTATTGAAGTATTACATAAATTGTATTCCATGCAATAATGCACGCTAACCATATGGCCTTAGCTGTGCCTGTATATACATATCAAGGACACATAAAAACAACATAATATACTTTATTTCATCCTGTTTTTCGATGAATATATATTTCATTCTTCCACTGGACAAAGGCAACGAATACAAATAAAATTGATCCATACATCATCAGAGAGGACAACTATCCAACCTTATCCTAAACTAGATTAATTAGGTTCTTCAATTTCCCTATGAATGACACGAGTGGAATATAAACGCAAATCGGTATTCAATGAAATGACATCAGCGACACTTTCTTTCATGATTTCTTACTATTACTGTCAGAATAAGAGGATAAGCATAGGCCTATCCCATTATAAAATAGCGTAGGCTATGGTTGGTTATGGCTTGCTCAATAAGTTATTTAAATAATCAATCGTGTTATGATAGCGAAACGACTAGGGAACGAGTTGATTTGTGTCCGGAGCCAGAGAAAATCACTATTTACCAGCTGATTTACGTGAAAGTATCAATCAATATTGCATATGTCACAGCAACAATGCTTTCAGACCATGCCAGTGGAAGAATGGAATATTACTGATTAACTTAGAAAACAAAAAACACTGGTTTGTCATTCACAAATCCAGTAGCTGTTTAGTGTTCTTTTGCAAGCTGATCACTAGTTCGGCTTTTAACATATTCAGGCATTCCTGGTAAAATTAGAAACTATCTCACAATAAATACCACACAACAATAATTGCATACCATAGAATACATAACCCTTATTTCTACTGCAACCTCAATATAAATTATTTTGCAATACAAAGTCAATTATAACAAAGGCAAACCGATTGTCCTTGTCTGCAAAGGACCGAAAATGCAAGTTTGTATTTGGTGTACCAGGAGGCAATAAGTGGTCAGGAACCAGACTCTATACAGTAAATGCCCTAGAACTTGCCCTAAAGCCTACTAGACGCTAATGCCATCTGTTGTTGCTATCCGTCAGAATTTCGTCAAAAAGTGGTGTGGTTCCAAATACTCGATAACGACAATAACTGCTAGTTGCCAGGGGTTTGTGAGGAGCCTGCCTCTCTCTCTCTCTCTCTCTCTCTCTCTCTGGTAAATAAAATTAGTAATCACCATCAAGTATAACATTCAAACAATTGATTTCAAATATTAACTACAATAAGGATACATTATGATTGTGCTATGTTATGGTTATGAGTAAATAAGAGTACCGTATTACCCGTATTGCACAGCCATGGACAGAAATTCCTTGACAATTTTAGAAGGCACACTTAAGCAGTTAACCTGTGCTGATACTTTCAAGAAGGAACTTAAGTCACTCATATTTCTAAAGGGTTTTATATAGATATATATATACATATATATATATATATATATATATATATATATATATATATATATATATATATACATTACTTTATTTTAAATGTCATTAACACATTGACATTATCAGAGAGTACAAAATATATTAAGCATCACATTTTATGAAATAGTTAAAGGTTTAGGTGCATAAGGTAGAGCCGAAGGATAATTAGTATATATACGATATGTATATCCATAAATATATGAATGCGGATCATAGCATAGCAGCAGCATTATAATTTTACATGGCAGACTGAGTGAAGCATCTAGGCTATTGGTTCGAAACGTGCGTATTCATAGGTATGCGGCCTTGTGATAGTTAAAGTGAGCTGTCGTCCAAAAACGATGCGCTCCACATGTCCGGGCCCTATCAAAGTGTCTCAGAAATTGCGGTTTCTGACTGTACATAACATGTTTTTTAGTGCATGCCAGGGGTACACTGGGAGGGAGTCGGGGCTTACTCTCAACGAACTTGTCGACATACTCGTGAACACTCGTGATAACTCGAGTTGCATTTGGAATAACTTGTGATTACTCTTACACACTCGGATGCACTCGGGAACCGGAAATGACCGTTAAAATTCAAATTTCCACACTCTCTCAGTACACTCTTAATGACTCTGTAATTACTCAGTGTCCCAGAATGTACTCGGGGTCACTCGACATAACTCCTGGACACTCTTGTAAACTCCTTGTATTTTTCACACTCAGACTCTTATTTGCCCGATTAACCAAGACTGTGGACTCTTGGAAACTCGGCCTCATGTGTGAACTAGGCTTAACTGGGCCAGTAGCACATATTGTGAACTTTCATCTATCAACTCGGCATTGGTTTACTTAATTACCAAGCAGATATCCTGATTGGTTATTAGTGACTCACAGGGAGCCCTTGCTCTTATCCATAACCCACCCTAACATTCCTACCCTCTCACTATCTCCATACACGCACGGCTACATCAAGCAAACCTCCTTAATTTAAAGATACATACTCATGTGGGATTTAACTTTCATGATCAGGTAGTCGACTTGCAAAAAGCGCATGTCTTCACCCTAACCCTGAAGTGCAGCTTCCCCTATCTAAAGCACTTATTAAACGATTGTTGCGTGATGAAGCCTGTGATGAGCTAGATGAGCGGAGTAATGCGGAAAGGTCAGAAAGTGAGTCGATTGAACATTATGACATGTACCGAGGCGCTGGACATTTTTATGGCAAACATTCCACTCTTACTCGCGCTTGCGATATTGCAGTTGGCCGAATTCGTTTGGGCTACCAATATCCTTGGCAAAAGATGACTCGGCCACAAGCTGAAAGTACGGACTGCAAACTTTGCCATGCTCCCGACTCGCTTACTCCATCGCATTATATAATAGATTGCCTACCATAACCCACTTTTGACCTCCTGGTATTTTGTACAATGCCTTTTGTAAATATATCATTACCAATCCAACACTATTAGAAGATATTTTGCGTGTTCATCCTGATTTTCTACTTTAATAATTTTAAGTTTATGTAACCTTACCATTTGTCGATGTTCACAGGTGTGGAATATACGTGCATGCACACATGCATGGGAGTCACACATGTGCATTATTTTAATAAGTGTAGGAATACCACAATGTGTGAGGACGAACATACTTACTGTCGTCCTCACAATTGTGTACCGTACCAGGTTCCCTTAACCCTGTACCTTATGGTAATAATTAAATAAAAAAACGCATAATCCATACTGTATATTGGGGGTTGCTTTCCTGTATAGTTCTCCATTTATTTGGATTGACTATGTCTATCTATCTATTGCCTGACGCCGTAATCCCCGAAGGGGTGGCCACGAACGAACCACCCCCATGCACCTCTGTCCCCAGTCAGTCAACGCCCCTCCCCCTAACCAGCACCGCCTTCGTTCATATACTGCTTCACTCCATCCTTCCACCTCTCCTTCAGTCTACCTCTCCCTCTCTGTCCCTCCACCTCGCTCTCGTACACCCTCTTAGTCATTCTCTCGCTTTCCATACGTTCCATGTGGCCGAACCATCTCAAGGTGTTCCTTTTCACACTATCCAGCACCTCTACCTCCACACCACACCTCCTTCTTACTTCTTCATTAGTCTGTCTATCCCTCCATGTAACTCTGCATGTACTTCTTAAGTAATTCATTTCCACTGCTCTCACTCTAAGTCTCTCAACCAACGTCCATGCTTCGCTTCCGTAAGTCAGTGTCGGGAATACCACACTAACTTCTTCACTTCCATACTGACCACCCTATTTCTTGTTACTGCTTTCATCGTTCCTACAACCCTCTTCCCCTGTTGTACCCTCTCCCGCACTTCTTCATGCATAGTCCCATCTTTACTCAACACACTGCCCAGATACTTAAAAGAGTTGACGATCTCCATAGCCTGACCGTTCAGCTTCACCTCACTCTGTGACTTCACCCCATTCGAAGACCATAAACTTGCTCTTCCCCACATTTACCTTCAAATTCCGTTTTTCGCACACTGTTCCAAACTCATTTACCAGACCCTGCAACTCCCATTCCTTATCACTCATCAGAACTGTATCATCCGCAAACAGCAGTATAGGTAGCTTCCACTCATTTCCCTCCCTTTTCAGCGATACACCAACATCCACTGCTCTTGATAGTATTTCTTTCATGACTCCATCCATATATACAGTAAACAACCACGGGGACATCACACACCCCTGTTTCAAACCAACATTCAGGTCAAAGAACTCGCTCTGCTCACTCTCCACACGTACTGCAGCCTTTGCTCCCTCAGACAAGCTCTTCACTGCTTTCAGCAACTTGCCATCTACTCCGTATATTCTAAGTACTTTCCACAAACCTTCTCTATTCACTCTGTCATAGGCCTTCTCCAAGGCCATAAAGGCAACATACACCTTTTGTTTCTTCTCCAGATATTTCTCCACAACACAATTCAGGGTAAAAATCTGATCTACACATCCTCTTCCCTTCCTAAAACCTCCCTGCTCGTCGCCTATCCATTTCTCCGTTCTCACTCTCACTCTCTCAATCACTACCATACTGTATACCTTCCCTACTACGCTTAGAAGACATATTCCTCGGTGGTTACCACACACACTCCTCTTTCCCCTTTGCTCTTATATAGGGAGACTATTATGCCAGTCTTCCAGTCATCTTTATTATTTGCACAACTGGAGGGTTAGTAAACGTTCCAGAATGATGTTAGATAATAAATAGATAAGAAATGAAGAAGCTTAAAGTTAGTATTAATACATAACCTATTCTTACTAAAAAATTTAGGCATGGCAGAAAAGGTGAGTGTCGGTGGCAGGTGGCTTGGGCTTCGGTTCACTTTAACCCATGGGATCCGGGAGGACTCATATGAGGCAAAACGTATTTTGGTTAGGAGTCCGGGAGGCTTCATATGAGACAAAATCAAAAGGTTTAAATCGCGCGGGCGGATTTTTGTTTATGCGTGGGCAACCGCAGCGCCACCAAGCACAAACTAACATGCAACATCAGTTCTCGTAACGCATCCAACATGGATGGAGCTAATCCAAAATAAATCGCTGTGTCAGAATCGACACCTGCCGCCGCATCCCGTACGCCTAACAAAAGCAAGGCTAAAACGACCAAGAAAACAGTGCTTAGTTCCGGTGGTGTTGCACACACTCTGGAAGAGCTAAGGAATATAGCAAACTGAGTGAACTTGGGAGTGACTTTGGCGATGAACAAGTGGGTAGCGTAGTGGTGGATGGATTAGAGTTTCTGGGCTTTATTAGTACCGATGAGGACGATCATTACAAGGATAATGACGATGGTGAATGCGGTGCTCGTGAATATAGTGAACTGAGTGAACTTGGGAGTGACTTTGACGAAGAACAAGTGGTTAGTGAAGATGCGGGTACGGTACCGTACGCTTGCCTAGCCTAGCCTAGCCTAAGCCTAGCCTAGCCTAGCCTAAGCCTAGCCTAGCATAGCCTAGCCTAGCAAGTGAAAGTGACACATATGTATAACAAGTAATAATAACTCAATAATAACAGTGAGTTACAATAATTCATAACAGGAAGAGTAATAAGAGTGAAAGTGACACAATAATATCCAATAACAGTCAAAGTGCCTAAAATATGTTATATAAAGTTTCATATACCTCAAATAATGGATGAACAAGTAATAAATGACACAATAATATCCAATAACAGTCAAAGTGCCTAAAATATGTTATATAAAGTTTCATATACCTCAAATAATGGTTGAACAAGTAATAAATGACACAATAATATCACATTATCTCCATAAAAAACATAATATTGTGTACCGGTACCAAAGCCAAGGAAGCAACGAGTGACTTAGTGCGTGCTAGCCAGGGTCGCGGCGAAGCGTTCGGACGCAGGCGAAAATACGCGTGAAATTACCTCCATTCCCATCATCATATCTCGGCAACCACTTGTCGTAGCGATGTCAACTCAACGCCATTCTACAGACGAAGGTTGGTTCTACACTATACAATTTAGTTGACTGCTCTAGGTGGTCTCAATCAGTAGATATCGAATTATGAAGATAAACATTTTTCAGGAATACCCCCGGACACGACGATCGCCTCATATGAGAGCCCCCGGATCCGGAGGGTTAATAGAGACGGCACGGCTGGTATTAATGACTCACAGGTGAATGGTTGTATTTAGGATGCCTGCATATTGATTGTTTAGCATATAACTATTATGGACAGTAACATTTAAAATTTGTTATAACATGAAGTTTGTAGTGTAAATGTCTGAACTTGCTTTTGCTTGAAAATTATACTTTAAGAGTTATGTGGTGGCTATTTATTACAGAGTTCTTATTCTCTTGGAACCAATTCTCAAAAAAGTGCCCTGGTAATGAATGGCTTTCTCCTCAGAATGTAAGAGATCCTTCTTAATCTGTTCAAATAGAGTATGTAAATATGTGTGTATATCCTAGCAATCTTCACACAATTTTATTCAACCAGTCAGTTAAATTATTAACTAAAATTATAATTAAGTCATTTCTAATGACACACTTTGCAGTAACATTGATAACAAAACAAAAATGTCGTTGTCTGATTGAAGGGTTAAAGGTGGTCAAAATATATTGGCTTTAGCTGGAATTACAAAGTAATCATCGGGTTCAAAACGGTTGACTTATTGTGTTTAACCTTCTTAGTATGATAGACGTTTCCAAATCTGAATAAAGTCGTCTAATGTTTGTCATACTAAAATCGTTATATTATTATACAGTGCGTCAATATATTAATAATTTTGAACAAATTAATGCAGACAAATTATTAGAATAATGACGGTTATAAAGGCCAGAAATATTTGTGATTTTTAGTTTATGTGCATTTTGCAGACTACTATCACCTCTAGTTGCTATAGAAACATATTTGCATAGTAGTTAAGTACATACGATGGTGTATAGTAAATATATCATGAGAATAATATATTTAATTGTTACGCTTCCTAACTCGGAATACCATTTATCTTTATTGCTTACATCACTTCAGACATTTCAGTCTTATGCAAAGGCCATTAAATCGACTACACCAAGCCCAAAAAGAACCTGCCCGTCCTTCCACACAGCCATAATATTATGGTTGTGGTGGTGGGGAGGGCAAACGAGCAAATAGTCCAGTAGAGGGATGCCACATTTAAATAACTGGAGCCATTTCATTACACACTATTTGTATAGGATTGTGCTATATAGTATAGCAGGGCTTGACTATCAATACATTATTTAGTGCATACCGGATCACATTTGCTGAAAGAGAACAGCAGAGGTTTATATCAGTCATATGAACAACAACATTAGTTCGGGCATTGGCGAACATTTCTCTGGTAACGTGATGTGCATGGCTTTTGTGGAAAGGGTGAGGATAGGATTGTTGTATTATATTGTAGTACAACAACTTCAGATGACGCCCCACCAAAACACACACACACACACACACTAGGGAACTTCGATGTCATCACCTTCATTAGAATACTTAGCATACTCTAGTCACTACATTAATTATATATATAATATATCCTACAATGCCGTCACCGTATTGTTTTACCTTGGAACCAGTAGCAATTTACTGTTAGTAAAACGATTGAATTAGATATATTGTTAACAGGTAAATTGGTAACTTTATTATATTCCATTAATCTCTGAATAATTATAGACGCCTAAACCGAATGCAGTACTATAGAAGTAACTGCAACTATAAATACGGGTAAGTGGTAATCATAGTGAAGAGGTTTATTGAATTTATGTATTATTTCTCCTTTTACTATAGGTGTTTCTAAAACTTAAAGTAATATGTTGGCGGTAACTGAAGGAAAAAAACACATATATATATATACTGTATATATATATATATATATATATATATATAGTATAGTCTGTATAGACATACGCTGTAAGAGAGTATTTAGGTATTTATACATGTTTATTGATAGGCCTAATAAGGAAGTATGATTTAGTCGAGGGGTTATTCTGTTAAGCTTTTCTTTATATTCCTATAAGGTGATATTGAACATAAGATAACTTATGATACCGGTACCCACTTGTTTTATGTTATCCATGTTGCGTCGCTCTCTCTCTCTCTCTCTCTCTCTCTCTCTCTCTCTCTCTCTCTCTCTCTCCTTTTTAGGAAAACGAAGAGGTAGAAGTAACTCAGTTGAATTTACTTCACATATTGAGCAACGTAGCGAAGTTGATTAGGGTATGATTGCTTAAATTAGTCCAAACGAATATTGAAAGATTATATAGTCTTGCAATGAATATTAAAATGAGCTAGCCAGTTAAATAGTTAACTAATATTGTTATGAATCTGTTGATTCCTAGAAATCCTTCGGAAGTTGAGTATGGAAATGGTGTAGTTGTATTAACAAAATCAAATAATTGTCGTCTGTTTATCCGTATAAGGGTTAAAATGTATAAGTTCGACTAAATAAGTTATCCTTTGTAGGGCTACAACCGAGACGCCAATAAATATTTAATGTGTTGGACGTTTAGGTTTCATATAGTATGTGTAACATACTACATAACATGCATATAGACTTAGAAAATGTCTTTTAAATGAAACCCAAATAATACAAGCATAAAACATCGACATTATCAGCACCATAATATAACCCCGCTAGGTGCATCCCTACACTGGATGGTGTTTATCAAAGATATGTTTTCCCCTTCCATTCTCTGGAATCCTGGGGGTGTACAGGTGCAGCAGGCATGAGCTAGGGTTGGATGAAGGTATTCGAATTTTGGCAAAAGCTATTGTATGTTTGGGGAGCTAGTATAGTTAATAATTCTCAATTTCACTTAATAAATGCTGGTGTTCCCCAGGGATCAGTTTTGGCCCCAATTCTGTTCCTCATTCATATCAATGATCTCATATCTACCA
Organism: Paralithodes platypus; assembly: GCA_032716605.1. Classification (NCBI taxonomy): domain Eukaryota; kingdom Metazoa; phylum Arthropoda; class Malacostraca; order Decapoda; family Lithodidae; genus Paralithodes; species Paralithodes platypus. The sequence goes on from CM064487.1 coordinate 67,227,583, forward strand.
CTCATAATCCAATACATTCCTACGCAGATGACTCAACACTCCACAGTTCCTTCACATTTACCAATTCTTTCACCCAACCCGATCTTATAAATTCAAAAATAAACACTGCAATTTCTCTGAACCAGGACCTTTCTAGAATTAATGGATGGGGACAAAAGAATCTAGTTTCCTTTAATGCACAGAAAACAAAGTACATTCAATTTTCTAACCGACAGAATCTCACTGACTCCCATATATTTGTTAATGATGTAAATATTCCCACTTCCCCTAGTATTGACATTCTCGGTGTAACATTAACTACTAACTTGAGCTGGACACATTATGTTAGAAGCATTGCTAAGAATGCCTCTAAAAAACTGGGACTCCTGTACAGAGTTCGAGAATTCTTCACTGACGAGCAGTTGGCCGTAATATATAAAAGTCATGTGCGTTCTCAGATGGATTACTGTTCACCTCTGTGGGGTGGAAGTGGAGTGGTTGCATTGAGGCAGTTGGACAAAATTCAAAATAAAGCTATTAGATTAATCAATAACCCTGCAATCACACAGGACCTTCCTACATTATCCATACGAAGAAACGTTGCATCCCTTGCATTATTCTACAGATATTTTCACAGCAATTGTTCCGAGGAACTTGCTTCAATTGTGCCGCCTCTCCACATCTTTCCCCGTAGAACTAGGGCAGCCGAGAGCGCCCATGAATTTACACTTTCTCCTCCACAATGCAAAACTTCTGCTTATCAGAATTCATTTATCCCCAGAGCTACTACTCTTTGGAATTCACTTCCCTCGAATTGCTTTCCACAAACTTACAATCTACAAATGTTTAAATCCAGTTGTTACAAACATTTTATGAATGGAGGATGCCTTTAGGCACATGGACCTTTTTCTTTTATCTGTGTTTTTCCTTCCTCCATTCATTGTCTCTTAAAAAAAACAAAAAAAACAAAACAAAAATTAATAGTTATTGTGAATGATATAAGCATGCAAAATGAATATTTTCTACCTATTTTACCAAAGGGTTTCTTATTGAATACTAATACATGCTGCTATGGTTTAAAAACGCTAATGTAGCAGATAGAGGTAATGATATACAGAACTCTTAATATGGTGATCTACTGTAAGTCATGTTAGTGGTTGGAGTGACGCTGACCTGTTGTTATTTGTCTGTTGAGCGCCCTACCAACAGCGACAAGGAATTTTGCATACCATTCGAGAAAGAGAGAGAGAGAGAGAGAGAGAGAATTAACACGGGGAATCTTAAAACGTGTACCGATATAATCACTTGATATGTGTGCACAAAGTTACGCAATGCATAATACGATAACCTTCCAGTAATATGCATATCCTAATTATCGGTAACTGTTTAGGATCTTAAGCTCTAGCAAACTTTATTTACATTTATGTGTTCCCAGTTATCACCAGCATATGACATTTAGTTTCAAAAGGATCTCTCTTAACACGAGTATTATAATACTCAATAACCCTCTTCAAGACTATGATCACTTATTTATTGTTCCAGTTGCTTTATTGTATTGCATTAAGCTTAAGAAGGGCCTCTAATAGTTATAAGTTAACGGACAATTTTAACCCTTAATTAGCGGCTCACCACATAAGTCGAGTTAAATAAAGCTGGACTATGTGGCGGCGCTCGACATAGGTCGAGTGGCAATTTCAGCACGTAATGTTGCTGAGAGAGAGAGACAAATGGTGGCAGGAGACTAGCGAGCGTATGACTGCTCCAGACCACCGCGGCGAACCTACTGACACGAATCTCAGCTCCCTCCTCCCTCTCTCACTCGCTACATTCTGAATTATATGGGGAAAGTACCGAATTACATGCTTTTTGCACTCGCGTTGCACGGTTATTGCAAGAAAACTAGCCATCATAAAAGGATCGTTATGGTGTCATTCGAAAGCTCTGTTTATGCCCTTTCAGGGATAGGGACTTGTTTTACGTTCTGGGTCTTATTTAGACATGAAAATGATCACGTAAACAGCCCTATTTTGGCTAAAAACACCCCGCTGGGCGGTACATATAAATAAACCGCATAGGCCGCTCGTAAGGTGTTAAGGATTCTTATTTTTGTATTATCAATATAAAAATAAACAAAGTATGAACCGAATGTCTATTTTTACCGTGTGTTAGGACATTCTATTTAGTACATATATTCTATTGACCTCGAAGTGGCATAGTGTATTTTGTTTCTTCTTATCTGAAGTTATGCTCTTCCATACTATGTTATGATCCTATCCTTATTTGTTCACTATAAGCCGATCATATTGTTGTCTGGTAGTCCAATTCAATTAATATTGTTGTTTATGAGTTTGATTGATACCTGTCTTGTTATCAACAAATTAGTACCGGAGTGCAGTAAACTCCCTGGTTGGTAACATTAATATATAAACAGCGTTGCCAGGTAGATTTGGCTAAAATATCGTACTGTGGTATAATATCAGTGGAAGTTAATTATACTGTATATCTAAGCTATAATCCAAACAAATCAATCTAAGTAAATTGAAATTAATCTGAATTTAAGCTAAATTACATCTTAACCCTTTGGCTGCGGGTGACGTTCTGGAATGTTTTGGCAAGTTACAGCAATTTCCAGGCTTTAAAAGCCTGTAAAAAACTTAAAAATCGAGTGACAGTGGGCGGGAGCGTGAGGGGCCCACCTCCAACCCTCAGAGCACCGAGCAGCTCACTGAGCTAGGCTGTGTCTCGCGCGTGTCTCTCTCTCTCTCTCTCATAAGTGCAGCCAAGCGAGCGAGTGTTACATAATAGCAGGGTTCCCGCGTTTCACTGGGATCACTGCGGGTGAACCAGACCACATATACGGTCCGTTCTGGTGTCATTTTGAAGCTATTTTCGCCTAGTTTTCGGCAGAATACACTTCATTTAATGCAGATGCTTGATTTATCATTCAGGAGTGCCTGAATATGCCCTAAATATCCCAAACAAGGCCGCAGCGAAAGAGTTAAGGTCACACATCTATTTATAGTTAATCAAGGTTCTAAGGGTTAATTATACTCCAGGATTTAACTCGCCAATATCTCCACGTGGCTATGAGGCAAAGAAAAATGACTACCCAATATGGCGGACGAAAGGGGAAACGGAGACCGGCCCAAAAGCACAGGCCAAGGGAAAAACAAATGATTATATTGTATGATAATGGACATGAGTATAAATGCTTAGCTTTCAGTCATGGCGTCGATGAGAGCGTCGTTGTAGTGTAGATGTGAGTATTGCTGGTAGTGTACTGTGAATAGAGGCACAATTGCACGGTGAAATGAGACGGATATTATATGTTTACAGAGTGAAGTTTGTGAAGGCTCTTACGTTCCTCAGACCTCCGTCTTGCTGCCTTGGCAAACGCCAGGCACCCAAACTATCTTACCGCATCTATGTTGCTCAATACGATAAACTAAATTTATATATACGATAAATTCATATATACTACATAAGACCGTGTCAATATTGCTTAATAGCATATTAGGCCTTTTATAATCTTAACTTACTTACAATCTTATTATTCATGATCTAATCTTCCTACGCCGTACCGTGAGATCGACCGTTAGACTATCGTATATACCTAGTGACGTCACAGAGACGTACATTAGCACATAAATTGTCATTCTCTATCGTATTACAAGATACACTCCCCCCACAAGAAAACCTTAACCCCACCTTAAATTAAAGTTGCCCAGAGGCTATCCTCTGACGCCACATATCAACGGCGACCGCAGCAGCGCGTCTGGGGCGCGTCTGGGACGCGTCCCGGTCCGAGGTTGATCACCATCCGTAAGGGGTGAATCGTCATGTTGAGAATTCTCGGACCCAGCAATAACAGGTGGAGCCTCAGATTGTAAAGCGGAATCGAGCTCCAAAGCGTACAAACTTGCGATAGGACGAACATTAGTTCCAGTGGCTGTCTTCAATAATGCCACCCGCTCTACAGAGTCTTCCCCCTTGTACACCTCCAACACGCGGCCTAATTTCCAGTACAAACGAGGACTATCCTCTCTTATTAATACTAGTTCACCAACTATGACTTAAATTGCTTCAAAGTCAGTGTGTCCAGGCATTTTGGCTCGAACGTCCCTTGATTTTGGCCCTGTCACTCTTTCAACTATGGGGGAGGCACTCGCTATAGGCAGTTATGCCTTTTGCCTCCCTCAATCACATAGGAAGGAAAAAAAAAAAAAAAAAAAAACTGTAGGTGACAATGGTCTACCAGAGGGTTTGATGCTCCTTTCCCTCAATGCTAGCAGATATTCGTTAATCCACCTTTTTCTAAAGTCCTCCATTACCTTCGATATATACTGGTATCGCTTAGACACCGCTGCTTCAGAGTACAATGATGGATCCTCTAGTTCTACAAAGGATTGGAAATCAGACGGAAGTGCAGTCAATGGTTTACCGTAGAGTAAGTGAGCTGGCGTTAATGGTAGTGGTTCTTGCAGGTCGGTGTACACATACGTGAGCGGACGATCATTCACGACTGCTTCTATTTCGGTGAGGACTGTCATCAACTCACTCTGCTTCAATAGAACGCGGCCTACTACCGCTCTTAGCCCTGATTTAACTATGCCGACACACAGTTCTCACATTCCACCAAACCAAGGTGCCTTAACTGGGATGAACCTCCATTCGCACTTCTTTTCTCCCATAAAAGCGATGATTGTAGGATCACTGCTCATATCCTTGAGGTATCTAGATGCCTTGATAAAAGTAGGAGCATTGTCGATAAGTACTAGTTGAGGGAATGAACGACTTGCACAAAACCGTCTAAATGCCAGCATAAATTCCTCGCTAGACATATTGTCACATAATTATAAGTATACCGCGCGAGACATTGCACAGGTAAACAATAATATATAGACCTTATCTTGCTCTCTCGTCTTCAATGCACCTATGTAATCTAACCCTACAGCTTGGAAAGGCTCGATATGTTTTACACGGCATTCAGGTAAAGGCGGAGCTGGTCCAGTTGCATAAGGTTTACCCTTTAGTCTCTGGCATATCACACACTTCCTTACTACGCGTCGAGTTACTTGTCGAACTCTGGGTATCCACCATGTGGGACGCAAATTCGAGATGTGATACACCCCTGTAGTGTTTTACTTCCTTATGTGCACGTATGACCAATAGATCAGTAACGTGATGTCTTGCTGGCATAAGTATAGGACGGTTTGTGCCGTCCGTTACACCCGACCACTTCAGGCGACCCTCACACCGGATGAGGTCATTATCTAGGTGCAACCTCAATTGACGCACCAAGCTAGGCATTATTAACTTAAGAGCTTTGCAAAGATTCTAATTCATTTGAAAAGGTTTCTGCTTGAACCCATATAATCAAAGTTACTTCAGCTGCTTTATATTCACGAGCATTAATGAAGTGACCCTTATTGCAGAGTTGGCCTGTTACTTTAACCTTGATATTGGATATAAATCTCAACATCCAAGCTACAACTCTGACTAATTTATTATAGTCACCGAACCTTGCCCACTCTATTACTGGACCCGGTGGCTCATTTGGTTGGGCTGTAACTGCCACTGTTTCCAGTGGTAGAAGTCCCTCACCAACAGCTTGCCATATCGTCCATTAATTTTCATGGAGCAGCCAATTTGGACCATGCCACCACAACTCTGACTTTATTAACTGGCTAGCCGTTATACCCCTAGTTGTGAGATCACTAAGTTTGTCTTATGTATTGACGTAGTGATATGCAACGTCTGGCAATAGGGCTCTAATCTCATCTGTTACGACCGGGGCTCGTATAAAACAAGGGTTCTTAACCCGTTGAGTCCCGGCTAGTTATAATATTTTGTTCACCCCAGTCCCAAGCCATTTTCACTTATTTTTTGTTTGTTTGCTAAAATGGAAGACAAGGATGAGAAATGAAAAAAAAAACAAAAAAAAATCACCTCTGACATTTTTTTTTTTGGGGGGGGGGGGGCCGGTGGGGGGTTGGGGGGGGGAGCTTCAAAAAATGTGTTGAGCCAAAATGGAAGAGAATGGTGAGAAATGAACACACAAATAAAAAAAAACTCATTTCGGTCATTTGGGGGGCGGGGGGGGGGGGGGGGGGGTTTCAATAGTTCGTCTCCCCCGCATGACCACCCGCCCGGGAGCACTAGGGTAAAAACTGAGTATGGCATTGTACGGCATACATCCTAAGGAGTATCTTACATAAATCTCAAGCCTCTAGCTCCCATACGACCGGAGTAATGAAGGTTCAAAGTGGCGGTAAACTAGGGGTGTAAACTATCCCCACTAAGCCCACCACCACCAGCCGCGCGGCTGTCTCGGCCCGCTCACACCTACTGGCCCGGCTCCCCCACACACTACGGTACCTCCCCCTCCTATTCTCCCGCCATTTCCTACCTTACGAGCCACGTAAGTGTTTTTTATATGTCGGACGCACGTGATGCGTCGCTGGGAGTTGGTGATCAAAGACTGCCGACGCAACACGTGCGACGCTGGGTCTCAACGGGTTAATCATTGGACTAGGAAAGCACACAGCCACAACGGTAACACTAGATCCAACCCCTGAACTTATAATGCCGGCGCACAAAAACACCTATACCCTCCAGAGTTAAATCTGCGATAACGGGGTATCCTATAACTCAGTATAAGTGCACTACTACTACAGGCTGATGATCTCTGATACAGCCTGATCACAACAACATACAATTACATTAATAAGGTATACTAGGAAAAGATAGAGATCTTAATTAAATCACTGCAATGATTTAATGCAAATTAGAAGAAGGTATATTTAAAGTTACTCTAAACAATAATGAACTGTCACTCCTATACTAAAGAAAGTGAACGAAATTCCCAAAGCATCGAGCAGGAATCTTCTGAAGAAAGTCTGATGCTGTGGTAAGATAATCGTATCGGATTTTGAATGTTATATAAAGCAGGGTCAATATAGGACAACTGTAGAGACAGACAGTGTCAACTGACACGGGAATAACGATGAATGTACACTAGTATTATCTCCAACAACAAAAGAAGTCCTTCGTCAGGCAACTCAAAAAACCTGCTCAGGTTGTGCAACTCAACAACAACCAAGGCTTACAGTCAACGTGAATAAGAATGCTGCATACATAACATAAGAGTTTATAATTCTAAACGGGTGTCTGCTAGGCTAATAAAGTCTAGCTGGGATGTCGTAGGCTAGGAAACAATGGCTGAGCAAGCGGCTCGTAGCCTAGCGAGGTCATTAAGACTGTGCGGCCAAATTACGTTAATTGACGGGGTGCTCTCTTGAGAGATCCAGATCGCTAGTATCTGGTTCTCTCCTGGCGACCCTCTCAAAGTCAAATCAAACGAGTTAGCACAGTGTTGGGTGGCAGAGGCAAAAGCCCTCACTCGCAACACAGTGCTAAACTCACAAGGTACACAGTCAGAAAGACCACCTAGGCTTCCCACGTCTCCGTTGCGATTGTACAGGTTCAACAAAACCTAGTACACATCGGAAATCACAACAACAATGGCCTCACCCCAGTCTAGCATTAAATAGCCCAGCAGACAGCCAAGGAATAGGCAGGGAGACACCATGAGTGTGTCGACCTCTACAGACAAAATGGTAACCCCTCCAAAATGCCTAACTAAACATATAATATCTGAGAGCTTCAGCATATAATACGATGGCCGATATATGAAATCGTGCAGAACCAAAGGGGAGTTATGATATTAAATAGAGAGGAAGAATGAGAGGTAAGAAGTTGAGAGAGAGAGAGAAAGTGCTCTATAGGTAGAAGTCGGGAGACAGGGGGGCAAGGGACATGTGAAGGGTATGGTAGTCAGGCAAGCTCTGAGGAAGGTAGCTCCTCGGGACCCCTCCAGGATCACACACAAAGGCATGGTGGTCAGCCAATCACAGGCCGCTACGTCACCAGGCAGCAGGCCTGCAGAAGGCGCCAGGAACCACCAGCCAATCAAAACCGAGAGAAAAGACCACGCGGGCGAGCAACTCCTCCAGGAGGGAGGAGGGAGGAGGAGGAAAAGCAACACTCACCTCCCCCACCCTGCTCGCTCGCTCTCTCTCTCTCCTTCACTAAAATGCATCTTACGTTCAACTCATGATATAAAATATAATGCATTGTCACAGGTGAAAATAAAGACCACTTCTATACTGCCTGTGACATGACGATTCATAAGAAAGAAAGTACAACATTGTAGATAGACTGTAGCTGTTACGACCGGGGCTCGTATAAAACAAGGGCTCCTAATCATTGGACTAGGAAAGCACACAGCCACAACGGTAACACTAGATCCATTCCCTGAACTTATAATGCCGGCGCACAAAAACACCTATACCCTCCAGAGTTAAATCTGCGATAACGGGGTATCCTATAACTCAGTATAAGTGCACTACTACTACAGGCTGATGATCTCTGATACAGCCTGATCACAACAACATACAATTACGGTAATAAGGTATACTAGGAAAAGATAGAGATCTTAATTAAATCACTGCAATGATTTAATGCAAACTAGAAGAAGGTATATTTAAAGTTACTCTAAACAATAATGAACTGTCACTCCTATACTAAAGAAAGTGAACGAAAGTCCCAAAGCATCGAGCAGGAATCTTCTGAAGAAAGTCTGATGCTGGGGTAAGATGATCGTATCAGATTTTGAACTGTAGTATAAAGCAGGAACAGCATATGACAATTGTAAGGACATATAGGGTTAACTGGCACGGGAATAATTATAACTGCGCAATAGTAGGAACTCAAACAGCAAAAGAAGTACTTCCTCATCAACGAAACAGCCTACTAGGGTTGTGCAACTCAACAACAACCTAGACTAATAAATGCCGTGAATAATAATGCATACATAACAGAAAGAGTTTATAATCTAAATCTGGCGTCTGCTAGGCGAATAAAGTCTAGCTGGGATGTAGTAGGCTAGGAAACAATGGCTGAGCAAGCGGCTCGTAGCCTAGCGAAGTCCTTAAGGCTGTGCGGCCAAATTACCATAATTGACGGGGTGCTCTCTTGAGAGATCCAGATCGCTAGTATCTGGTTCTCTCCTGGCGACCCTCTCAAAGTCGAAGCAAACGAGTTAGCACAGTGTTGGGTGGCAGAGGCAAAAGCCCTCACTCGCAACACAGCGCTAAACTCACAAGGTACACAGTCAGAAAGACCCCCTAGGCTTCCCACGTCTCCGTTGTGATTGTACAGGTTCAACAAAACCTAGTACACATGGAAATCAGAACACCAGTAGCCTTATCCCAGTCTAGCATTAAATCCCCCAGCAGACCACCACGATACAGGAAGGGAGACACCGTGAGTGTGTTGAACCTCTACAGACAAAAATGGTAACCCGTCCAAAATGCCTAACTAAACATGTGTTATCTGAGAGCTTCAGCATATAATACGATGGCCGATATATGAAATCGCGCAGAACCAAAGGGAAGTTATGATATTAAATAGAGTAGAAGAATGAGAGGTAAGAAGTTGAGAGAGAGAGAAAGTGCTCTATAGGTAGAAGTCGGGAGACAGGGGGCAAGGGACATGTGAAGGGTATGCTAGTCAGGAAAGCTCTGAGGAGGGAACTCCTCGGGACCCCTCCAGGATCACACACAAAGGCATGGTGGTCAGCCAATCACAGGCTGCCACATCACCAGGCAGCAGGGCTGCAGAAGGCGCCAGGAACCACCAGCCAATCAAGAGGCGCGAGACGGCACGTGCGCGAGCCTACAAAGCGAGGGAGGAGGCAGCAAATGTATACGCACGCACACACTACCACCCCACTGCCTATATTATTCTCTCTCCTTAACTATATACAATGCATCTTATGTTCAACTCATGATATAAAATGCTTCCCGTTGTCACAGACGAAAATAAAGACCTCCACGGGACTGTCTGTAACAACACGAACACTATGAAAGAAAGAACAACATTGTAGATAGACTGTAGCCAAATACCTTGCCCCGGCGAGTGCTAGCGAGTGGCCAAGCGAGCGGCTGAGCCCACATGGCGTTCTGCTGAGCTGCAGGCGTCACACCCCACCCAAGATATTAGACGCTCAACCATGAGCTCCATATCTGACAAGCAGAACCCAGATAAGACTCACCACCCCTATCCACTTCGCCACAAAGAATGGCAAAGCTCAGTTCACATAAAAAACAAAAATTTACAACCCCTCCCAACACAATAGCTTAATTAATTCATACTGCTATGCTCCTAGAGCGAGCCTCTACTAGCCCAGCCTTCTGAGAGAAGCACAGGTTCGACTCAGAACTTTAGCTATAACAAACTTAAAAAATTTAACTATTAAAGAAAGAGTTTTTATAGAATTTTAATGTTTAATATGTTTTTGGCGGCTGCACTTACAGGGGCAAGCCAATTTTACTCCACTCTCAACACACACTGACTGAACGGCGAGGGTTCTCCTGCAAACAAACCCTCCCGTGACAAACAATCAGCCAAAACATAATCAGTGCCCTTAGCATGCCACACATCCAACTTGTGTCCCGGCAGCAAAACAACACCTGGCACTGATAAACTGCCCAGTTCATCACAAGACTGGCATTTCTCTTCGCTCTTTCCGGCAACGGGGCCTGCCAATAACCTTTCACTAGTTCTACCTTCGTGATAGGCGATGCAGCCCCGAGGCGGTCTATGGTGTCGTCAACTCTCGATAAGGTATATGCATCTGTCAGGGATAATGCACACACACTCTCGCAATCAACACACTCACTGATCTTGCCACTTAACACAGGTTGCCAAGTTACAGGCAACGACCACTCACGACATTCCTTATCCCTCAGACCCTTGGGCAATGGATAGGTGTCTGTCAGGGATAATGCACACACACTGATCTTGCCACCTAACTCCGGTTGCAAACTCACTCGCAACGACCACTCACAATATCCTTTATCCCTCAGACCCTTTTTCCACATGTCGTCTAGCGCTGTTTTCAAGACAGGCTTTTTAGCAGGATTTATACGGTAGGGAATTAAACTGAGCCTCGCACTGTCTCCAGCCTCCATGTCGGATTCTACCCCGTACATCAGGCCTGGAGAAGCAACAAACATGCGGATGCACTGCCCCAGCCTAGTAAACAACTTATCTCGCAGAACATGCCTAGTGCCCTCCCACAACCCAGCCGAGACCGCAGCTTCTAACCTGTAGTCTCCCTCCTTCTCCACCTTCGTCCCTAGAACAGCCAGGTCATGAGAGGGACAATCAGTACCACCTGGGCAGTCACTCCCATAGTTCATTATTGCTAAGGCTTCCCCGCCAATACCGTACATGCGCACCCCCGCATTCCTTACGACTACATCTGCCTGCACAGCATCACCGCTTTTAGCGACATGGCCAGATACAGTCGGTCTATGGTAGGGCCGTTGCAATCGACTAGAGCAGCATTGGGAGGCCATGCGACGACTGGGCACTTCTATGCCACAGCCAACCTCACCAATCTGCTCAAACTCCTCCTTTTCACCACCACCCTTGGCAGCCATGGGTCGACCCTGACCTGGCAACCATGCCAAAGTCTCGTCGCCCACCTTGAACCACCGAAACAACGAGGCTAACGGTCTCCCAACATTCACGTGACCTGCCCGCTGAACATCTTGCACCGCCTGAGTTGTGAGGCTCAGGGGCTCGGCACGACCAGTGGGGTATGAACCGAGCTGGTGCTGGAGCGCTGCACACTGCTGCTCAGGTAGGTGCTCTAGCGCTTCCACAGCCACCAGACTCGTGTCCCCCGCCCACTGCTCCGCCGAGACATGATAATCCCTACTCTCCTCCACCTGTGCCCTACTGCCCCCCTCTCCTTCTCCACCTTGGCCGCTGCAGACCAACGCAGGGACAGTAGGCTGCTCAGGTGCTTGCCTCACAAACTCCTCCAACAGGTTCACATGACATGTTTCCCAGTCCTCGTGTTTGATCTCGACAGCACCATTACCACACTTCTGAACTAACGGATCCTCCAACTGCAGTTTACAAATATCTGAGGGAACCAACCTGTCTAGATGCTTCCGAAGCAACCAAAGTCCTCCCCCAATATCAAACTGAGCAACCCTTTTTTCTCTCCGTGTGTAACGTTGCTGCCTCGGAGTCTCTTCCTGCCCTACCTCCTCACTAGCTGTGATAGGTCCTGGGGCTTCTCCAGACTCCAACAATGGTGCCAATACTGAGTTGCCAAGAAGAGCTGCTGGTACTAAACACTTCAAACTGTTACCAACATTAGCCATCTTCTTCCAACCGTTCCTCCGTTGATCAGAAGACTGAGGAATAGGCTGTGACACTTTGGATGCAAGAGGTCTTGTAACAACGCACGCCATAGGTTGTACTTGACATTTCTCTAACCACTCCTGTTCCTCCCTACTCACGTCGGCCGGCTTCTCGGCAATGGCTAAGGGTGAAACCTCAGAAGTAGGCACCGCAAAGTCGTTGCCGAGAAGGAGGTCGACGCCCCCAACAGGCAAGGTCTCCACAACACCCACATCCAACTCTCGTGTCACACCATCCACCTCCCGTTCCATCCTGACCAACGGGTATGACTTGACAGCATTGATACCCTGCACCACAACCACCCGTGCCGCGTTTATTGGTCTACCAGTAAAGTTCTTCATTAAAGTCTGAGAGGCACCCGTGTCTCGCAACAGCTCAACTCCATGCTTCTTACCAGCCCACTTCACGCAGCCATGCCCTCGATGGTCACAAAAGACATCGCGGACAGGGTTCGAGCCTTCCGGAATCTTCTCCACTGGCTGTGTCCCAGCCTCTGACGCTATACCCCGGGCAAACTCAGACGACTTCGGGGACACCCCAATGTTGCGAGCCAAAGACAACTGCATTAGGTAGCTTGCTTGGACAGGCTCTTGTCTCATGACAATGAAAACACTCTAACTACCCCTTGGGCTTCCCTTGAGGTGGGGAAGGGCCCTGACCCTTCTTAAACGGGACGGTATTAGGTTTATGGTCAGACTTAGTATCGTTGCTCTTGTTGTAATGGTTATATGGTGTATCACTGACTCGGGGGGGTGGAGTGTTGCGCCCCTTGTTACCTGCATCGTTCCGTTGTGCAGACCCGCACCCACGAATCAGTGACATCCGAAGGTCAGCCATCTCAGCTGCCTCCTGAAGAGTTCTTGGGTTTTCCTCTTTAAGATTCAACGTCAGATCGCTGCCCGTACACTTCAAAAATTGTTCTAGAAGCATCAGCTGTTTCAACTCCTCAAACGTCGATGCCTTCTCAGAACGCAGCCAGTTTCTAAATGCATCGGACAGATCCCGGGCATGCTCAAGAAAGGTGCACTCACGACCCTTCGTTACACCCCGGAACTTCAATCTGTACGTCTATGGTTGTAACTCATATGCCCGCAGGACAGCCTCCTTCAATACCTCGTAATCGATGCACGACTCCAAGGGCAACGCATCATATGCCTTGAGTCCTTTGCCAACCAATCTAGAGGAAACAAGGGCTGCCCACTTAACCTCGGGCCATTGGTGCTCCCGGCACTTCTTCTCGAAACGCATACAAAATTCAGTGACACCCGACTCATCAAATACAGGGACCAACTTGAGCAGGTGCGATAACGACTGATCAAGACCTCGATTCCCAGAACCGAGACGCTGCCCTGTCGACTCCACCCTAGACTTCTCAAGATCTATGTCCGCACAGTACTTCGCCTTTCTCTCCTCAGCCTCAGTCTCATATCTGGCCCTTCTCTCCTCAGTCTCATTCTCTCGCTGCCGTTGCTCGAGCTCAGCCTCATGCTTTCGTTGCTCGAGATCAGTCTCATATCTGGCCCTTCTCTCCTCAGCCTGAATCTTAGCCATCTCAAACTCCCGCTGCTGCTGCTCAGATTCCTGCTTCTGCTGCAGCTGCATCTTAGCCATCTCAAGCTGGAAGAGCATATCTGCAGTTAAACCTTGAGGAGGAGGAGATGCAACAATTGGAGACCCATCCTTTGACAAACCACGCTGCCAGTGACTATCGGCCTGCGGGAACGTACCCGGCTCCAGAGCCCGAGGGGGCGCCATGGTAGGAGTCGAGTGGAATGGGGGCTGGGCCGAAGGTGCCCCAGCTCCCGCTCCACCTGAAGCCCCATGCACCCCACCAAGCACACAAGCCACCAGGTCACCTCTCGACATGCTGCTAGTGCCCACATGCCCCATGACCGTGGCCAAACACTGGAGACCATACCGATCAATCCCCGACACCCGGTCAGCAGTAATAGGTATCTCCAGAAACTTCCTTGCATCCTCCTCACTAGCTATAACTCTAATGTCATCTAACAAAGCCCGCTGCTGCACCTCAGAGTCTGCTTCCCTTACTGTGTCCTCACTGTACATTGATCCGTCGTTCGACATAGTGTCCACCAAAAATTCTCAACGTTTATATAAAAAAAAATAGGAGTACCTAAACTCTTATGTAGCACTATTCACTCAAAAAATGCTTGAAGACTCTTAAGTGTTATACTACTTGCCAAAAAAAATCCACGTGTCCACTATATTCCTTTAAACAAAAACAAATGACCACAACACTCCTGCAATATTTCTCTAAGTTCACAAAATCCTAAGCAAGGTCGCCATTTGTTACGACCGGGGCTCGTATAAAACAAGGGCTCTTAATCATTGGACTAGGAAAGCACACAGCCACAACGGTAACACTAGATCCAACCCCTGAACTTATAATGCCGGCGCACAAAAACACCTATACCCTCCAGAGTTAAATCTTCGATAACGGGGTATCCTATAACTCAGTATAAGTGCACTACTACTACAGGCTGATGATCTCTGATACAGCCTGATCACAACAACATACAATTACGTTAATAAGGTATACTAGGAAAAGATAGAGATCTTAATTAAATCACTGCAATGATTTAATGCAAACTAGAAGAAGGTATATTTAAAGTTACTCTAAACAATAATGAACTGTCACTCCTATACTAAAGAAAGTGAACGAAAGTCCCAAAGCATCGAGCAGGAATCTTCTGAAGAAAGTCTGATGCTGGGGTAAGATGATCGTATTGGATTTTGAACTGTTATATAAAGCAGGGTATATATAGGACAAGTGTAGAGACAGACAGTGTCAACTGACACGGAAATAACGATAAATGTACACTAGTATTATCTCCAACAACAAAAGAAGTCCTTCGTCAGACAACTAAAAAAAACCTGCTCAGGTTGTGCAACTCAACAACAACCAAGGCTTACAGTCAACGTGAATAAGAATGCTGCATACATAACATAAGAGTTTATAATTCTAAACGGGAGTCTGCAAGGCTAATAAAGTCTAGCTGGGATGTCGTAGGCTAGGAAACAATGGCTGAGCAAGCGGCTCGTAGCCTAGCGAGGTCCTTAAGACTGTGCGGCCAAATTACGTTAATTGACGGGGTGCTCTCTTGAGAGATCCAGATCGCTAGTATCTGGTTCTCTCCTGGCGACCCTCTCAAAGTCAAAGCAAACGAGTTAGCACAGTGTTGGGTGGCAGAGGCAAAAGCCCTCACTCGCAACACAGTGCTAAACTCACAATGTGTTTGTAAATTTAATTAATTGATTTTAGGAGTATGGTTGGTTGTTGGAAGGAACATAAGAAAGGTACACAGTCAGAAAGACCACTGTGACGCCTCCCGGCGTTAGCAGAATGGTTGCGTGGGGCATTGCAGCTCGCTAGCGCTCGCCAGGATGGGGGGATGGGCTACAGTTGTCCTAGAATGATCTGCTTTATTTAATTAGTGTTGTGTTGCCACAGACAGTCTAGAAATGGTCTTTGTTTTGGTCTGTGACCGCGCCTTGTATTTTATATTCGCTATAATATAAATGTTGCTTGTGTGGGAGGCGAGCGAGAGAGGGTGAGGGAGTACACCTGGCAGCGGGGTGAGCTATGACGCGGCTCGCTTGGGCGCTGACGGCGTTGGCGGCCGGTTGGTCAACTAGTCCCTTCCCATCGCGGCCTCGTGTACTTTACCAGCTCAGAGCTTGCCTGACACGCGTATCGCCTACATCCTTTGCAATTCTGTCCCCCATACTCGCCACTTTGCATACTATTTCTCTCTCTCGACTTCTCCTTTCTCATTCTCTAATCTTTATTAAACTCGACATCCCTTCTGGTTTCAGCATAGACGTTCACCGTCGACCAGTCGTATTGTACGCGAAGCTCTCAGATATTTCCATGTATTAGGTTAAGGAGGTATTATGCTTTATTGAGGTTAGAGAGACGGACTTTTCCATATGTGTCCTCTCTCGGGAAGGTTGTAGACCGGTATATGTCTCCCTGGCAAGGTGTTGAGTGATTCTGCTTGGTTATCTAAAGCTAGACTAGGGGTAGGGTTACTGTGTCGTTGTCTCCGATGTGTGCAGTGTTAGCTAAGCCCTGCACGACATCGACAGGTACTGTGGGAGCCTAAGTTGTCTTCGGGTGGGTTACTTTGCGAGCACAGCGCTGTGGTGTGAGAGGGCCATAGCCTATCCCTCACAACATAGTGCTGCCTCTTTGTGTTGACTTCTGAGGGATCGCCAGGATAGAACTAGGTACTAGAGACCTAGATTTATCAAGAGAGCATCCCCGTCATATAACGTAATCTTCATTATACCACCTTCGGACAACGTTAGGCTACGAGCCGCATGCTCACCCATTGTTGCCCTGCCTTGATACCCCAGCTAGACTTTATTAACTGAGCAGACACTGGTTAGAGATAAGCCCCCATTATTATATGTATGCACCATTATTATTCACTGCACTTTAGAGCCAAGGTTGTTGTTGAGTTGCACAACCCAAGTAGGCTGTTGCGTTGTGTCATGAAGCATTTCTTTAGTTGTCGAGCATTACTACCTTTGCGCAGTCTTTATTATTCGCCTGCCTATTATTACTATATGTCCTAGTATTTATTGTGACCCGTATTCTGCATTATAATTGTTCAAGATTCTTTACGAACATCTTCCCAGCATCAGACTTATTTCCGAAGTTTCCAGTTGATGTGGCAGGACTAGCATTGTACATAAACAACATAAACAAACTCAAGCAAATACATACATATATTCTAATACACACACGCACACACACTTATGCATACATTATTAAAGGAGGGTGCGTATATATGGTGTGACAGGCCGGCATTACACATAATTAATAATATTTACAATGGTTGGGATAGGACTATTTTTGTATCTGTCAGTTCTTGCCCTTATTGGTTGGAGTGTGTTGAAGTGTTGAGCTGCACGTGTTGGTCTAGGGGCGTCTGGTGGAAGTAAGTTTGTGTCGTGGGTGAACAAGTAGCTTAGATGCAAACTGCTTGAGTGTGTTGTAGTGGTAGGTTGAAAGTGCAGGTATGCTGAGAGCTGAGAGCTTCCTCGTACCCTGGGTATGTGCCACGCAGGATGATCCTGCATGCCCTCTTCTGCACTCTTTCCAATTGACGTTGTTGTGTCAGGGTTAGAGAGGAGGACCAGGCGGGAGAGGCGTAGGTGAGCTTAGGAAGTATGAAGATGTTATATATACTCTTCAGCTCATTCTCCGGCGCCCCCAGGGATCTCAGCCGCCTTAGCATAAACAACTTGTATGTGGCGGTCCTGACTGTGGTAGACACATGTTTCTTCCAGTTCAGCTTGTTGTCCACAGTGATTCCGAGGAGTTTGGTGGACTCAACAAGCTGAAGGGGATGAGGACCAATTGTGACAGTGGGTGGAGGAAGGTCGGTAATGTTAGGTGTTGATGTGCATGACCACTGTCTTGTCATGATTGATGGTCACATGATTGACTGTGGTCCAGGCTTGAAGACGGTCGAGGATGTCTTGTAGGGGGTCATAGTTAGGGGAGGTGTTATCGACAGTAATGCCGACTGCCGAGTCGTCCCCGTACTTCCAGTGGAATGGAGTGTCCTTTTAGGGCATCATTAATCAAGATTACTTTGTCCAGGAGTATGTCCACAGTCTCAGGGTCTCTCCCTCCTTCTTATTTCAGTCCTCTTCAACACCTTTCAGGGACTTAGGGGGGAGGTGTTACGTCCCTCGAAACTCCGAGCCTGCTCAACCCTTCCTGAAGCCTCATCCAACCAACTCTACCTCTACATGGAGCTTCAAAGCACCACACTCCGAGCCTGCTCAACCCTTCCTGAAGCCTCATCCAACCAACTCTACCTCTACATGGAGCTTCAAAGCACCACACTCAGAGCCTGCTCAACCCTTCCTGAAGCCTCATCCAACCAAATCTATCTCTACATGGAGCTTCAAAGCACCACACCAGCGCCATGAACCTTTGTATATACTCTGTAATGATTGTTATGCCCTGTTTTTCTACAGGTTTAACTTGGGTAATGTGAGTTCTAATTGACTGGGTATATAAGGCTGCATGCACAATACAAGATATGAGGAATAGAGAACACAAAGAAACACATGGTAGCAAGTTACACGATCACGTTTATTGATATACCACTGCAGAATACTTGTGTAAGACAATATAATAGAATCAAACAACACTAGCATAAGTGGATCTGGATGGAGCCTAGTCTCCCACTTCCAACGTTCAGGTATTAATCTTCTGATCACTGGCTTTGATTTAACAGGTTTATATACCGAAGACCATCAATGTTACTTATAGAATCATATTCACTGTTAGATTTCTTACTGGTAGCTCTGGTGCACAAGTAGTAGTTCACAGACTAGATTAGACACGCGTATTTTAGAGCACGGGAATTCTAGTAACCTCAGGGGGTACTGATCTAAGTTTTCTATTCTTGTCTCAGAAATACATAGAACGCAAATCAGTGGGCGAACCTTCAGATATTACTAGGGTTTCCTTCTAGGTAATAATATCTGGGCATATGGTTGATTACGAGAGTTAGTATCGCCTGTTAAATAATGAACACTGATACGCTTAGCACTTCCTAATTGAATGGTTATATGAATTATACTGGGGCAAAGAGATAGCCACTTCGTAGAAATATTAATTAGTGAATCTCTAAACAGCACAGTAATAATGTAGTACTGCTAAAGGGAATCTTAGGTATCATCTGATGGGTCTGGTCCTGGTTATCTTGCGTCCATGATGTTGGGGGCTAACGACTGGTTCCGCGGCCGTCCAGGGGGCCCATATGTGTGAAGTTCTTAAATACGTGGGCAGGTCCTTCTATCCAAATCTGCCACGGAGTCTGCCGGCTCTGGGATCTCACTCCGGAACAACACAAGGGCAGAGCTAGAAGTTAACTACAGGGTAGTGACCCCTGGTTGGTGTCTAGCTTGCAACTGATTTGACTGGGGGCGGGAGTTAGATTTATAGGCTCGGTTCTGGACCCTGTAGACAGTAGGGATCTCGAGTCTTATGGACTTAATTGAGCTCTCAATAGATATGGGGACTAGGTAAGATGGTATTTACTGTTGTGGCACAGGGCTATAGGAAGCCTTTATATTTTCATATAACTGAGCCTTAGTAAGAGGTACTATTTTGGCTATACTGGAAGTATTTAGGGGAGGGAGACTGGATCTACTTTGCGAGGAGGATGGGGACAGCAGTGATAGGAGCGTCTCTCTTAGATTGTGCAATCTTCATTCTATGGTATAGCTGAGGTGCTAATTTAGTGACCAGAGCATGCAAGAAAGGTAAATGGTTTATTGTGAGTAAATAGAGGTTAGTAAAGGTGTTAGTCATGCATGGTTAGTTCATTGATAGGAAGAATTCCTGTGCTACCTGGCAATGACTCGAAAGTCAAAACAGGGGCCAGGTATACCTCCGCGGGGGTGGGGGTCTCCCTCCTCGGGTGGGCAAAAAGGGGGAGCTGGGCGCCCTCTCTCTGTGATAGTCGTCCGGCGGCTGTGGCTAGGGGCTTGCCATATCACCAGTGTTTGTAATAACCCTCTGTGTATGAGACAGATGTGGGTGTCCTTAATACCAAAACCGAAGGTGCCTTAGCTAGCTGGTTTTACTCGGCTGGTTGTTAATTGTAGGGTTTGCTGGATGTGGTGGAGACTGGGTTGCTAACTCTGCCACATTTATCTGGAAGTATGGCAATAGAAGTTAGTTACTGGCGGGGCGGCTAGCCTCGCACCGACGACCATTGGGTGCAGGGTTGTGAATGTGTTGTAAGAGAATAGATGGCATGCAAGGGGCTAGTAAAGTTCTAATGTTGTTCTGGCCTACTAAGTGAAGGTAGGCTGGATAGGAGTATATATATAAAAGGTTGGAGAGCGTTAGCAACGGACAATTCAAGGATCTTCAAGAGGTATGAGAGAGAGACTAGGTCGGGCAAGAGTCGAGAAGCGCGGGTGTCTTAATGAGAGGGGGGGGGGAGAGTTCAAGGGCTACAGGGAAATTTTGCCCCTAAGGTCCCTGGGCGTGGGGGTGGCATTAGGCTACAATTGATATGGAAGTTTGAAAAGGCAGTAGAATACGTTAGCCAAATGCTACCGGGGAATGCAACTATGGGGTGGTATATGAGTCTAGAAAAGATAGAGTTATGTGATCAGTCCGAGGGTTATGGATACTATTAGTTGGCCATGGGAACTGCGTTTTCTATTAAATATAAATATACCAACAACAGCGGCAGTTCGTAGGGGTACTTAGTTATTGTTTCGGGGTACTTATGACAGATACTGGTAACCAGGTTATCTTATACAATCTCTGGTTGGGGTAAGAGGTGTAAGACACGAAGTAAATTGGCGTAGTGTGGACTGTGGATACGAAGGAGGCAAGGGGAAGACGTATGACAATTGTGGAAAGTAAATGGAAAAAGGTGAACACAATGGCGGATAAAAATTACTTAACCTAAGGATTGCATACATCGATGAACGATGACATTATAGTCGTCGTCCTAATAAGGTGATGAAACCTGGTTGATCTGTACTTGGCACAATACGACACAAGGACAGTGCCGCTATGTCGCATCAATGCTGGTGGCAGTTAATATTATAGACTTAGTTACTAGAGGAACAATGCAAGGGGCGACTGAGCACGGGTTACATATATCTATACTCGTCATGGAAAATGATATACGAGGTCTAGGGACATGCGTGGGTGTTTTAACTTCTAAGATATATAACATCTACTTCTCGGATGTAAGAACATACATAGATATAATTATGGCTGTCTGATGTGTTGGCATTGGCTCAACGTCGGGACAGGGCATGGGTGTTTTTAATATGAATGTATATTCCTGTTCATCATCTTTGTAGCAAGGGCAGTGCCGCTATGTCCTATCAATGCTGGTGGCAGTTAATATTATAGACTTAGTTACTAGAGGAACAATGCAAGGGGCGACTGAGCACGGGTTACATATATCTATACTCGTCATGGAAAATGATATACGAGGTCTAGGGACAAGCGTGGGTGTTTAACTTCTAAGATATATAACATCTACTTCTCGGATGTAAGAACATACATAGATATAATTATGGCTGTCTGATGTGTTGGCATTGGCTCAACGTCGGGACAGGGCATGGGTGTTTTTAATATGAATGTATATTCCTGTTCATCATCTTTGTAGTTAGGAGTGTAGGACACGAGGGGGTTAGTGTACGTGAGGTGTGGAAAATGGTCAGTTTAGAAAAGGTAAATGGGTGCAGCCTGGAGCTGCTTAGCCCTGCGGGCTTGGGCCTGTCTGAAATGGCTGGCTCGGTCAGCTGGTCCTTTCGTTCTGTGGACCTTTCCTTTGGTGTTTCTGTGTGGTGTTCGTTCATGGCTTCTGTGGTGGGCTTCTCGTTCTGGGGCATTTTACTTCCCTCTCCTTCATTATAGGCTCGTCCTCGAGCCTCAAGGGTGAAGTAAAAAGAAGCATAGTCAGAAAAGTGAAGGTTAACAAGAAAAGTAATATGACTAAGGGAAAACAATATTATATACAGTATATGGAAAACATGTAAATTTAAGAAAGGACAGATAATTAAGAACACAGGAAATTAAGAAGAGGTAAAGTGTTTAACAATGTATAAAGCAAATTTAAAAGATAGTCAGAAAAGTGTAGGTTAACAAGAAAAGTAGTATGACTAAGGGAAAAAAATAATATATACAGTATATGGAAAACATGTAAATTTATAGAATCATGCCCAATCGCTTAGGAATTGAAAACAATAAAAAAAAAATCAAGTACAATAATATCCTCATCATGAATGAATGAATGAATGAAAAAATTATACATTTTAATGGGAAGTGAAGCTAGGAATCTAGTTCAAGAGTGGTAGGGAGGCTGGACTGTGGACGAGCCGGCATTACCCACCTCCTCTACCAATCCTGATTTTAAGTGAATATTGGGGTGGATCTACCGTTAGTTCTTGTCGTTAGGAATGTGGGTCTGGGGGCGAGCTGGCCCGGGGCCAGTTTTGGAGGGGGGTCTAAGTGGTTTCGGTCGGGGGTAGTGATAGGGGGGTTTTAAAGATGAAATGGGCAGGTCGAGTCGGGGTTGTTGTTGCGGAAGAGGTTGGTGCTGGGGAGGGGTTGAATTGTGTAGAGAGTTGTGGTCGTGAGTGGGGTTTGGGGAAGGGTGAGTAAGGCTGAAGGTTGAGAGTTTACTATGATCGGGTGGTTTGGAGGTTTGGGGTGTGGGGATTTGATAGGGAGATGGTGGGGGGGTTTGGGCAGGCAGGGTTGTGGTTTGAGAGGGGTTGAATTTGGACTGATTTTATTTTCGGGAGAGACATGGATGGGATTTCGAGGAGTGGTTGAAGTTGAGAGGTTGATTATGTTGTTTGGGGCGAGAGAGAGAGTATTTTGGGGTTTAGCCAAGGTGGAAAAAGTTTTGTGGTTGGATTGGGATGGGAGTGGTATTTTGTCGAGCGGGATCTTTGGGGGTGGAATTTGGGGCGGGTGGGGTAACGGTGAAGAGGGGGAGGTTGAAAGTTTAGCTGGGCTCATGATGGTGGGGGACCGACTGGTGAGCAGGTGTTCGGTACGCATGAGGGGGGGGAAATAACTTTGGTGGGGGTCATGCGTGAGGGGGGGATTAACGGCGTGTGTGGGAGGATCAGAGTGGTGGGGTGTGTCGGTGGCAGTGACGGTTTGCTTAGAGGTTATCTGGGGTTGGTGGGTTTGTCTGTCATGAGGGGGTGAGTCAAGTGTGGGGTTTTGAAGTTTATTAGGGGTGTGAATTGTGGGGGGGTGGAAGGGAGCTACTGACGGAAAACTGTCACAAGGGAAATTTTGTTGGTGGGGGAATAGCTGAGCATTTCTGGGGGAGGGGGGGACCATAGTTGGGTCCCTAGGTCGTCACGCGTGAGGGGAGGATTAACGGTGCGTGTGGGAGGGTCAGGGTGGTGAGAGGTGAGCGAGTTAGGAAACGGGATTTGTTGGGGGGACTGCGGCGGGTTGGTGGGGGAAGAGTTAGGTGTAGAACAGGGGTTATTGGTAGAGGACTGATGTATTGATTTGGGGTTGTTAACAGGACGAATTTGGGTAATTTTCTTGGTGTCAGTCTCGGTCTGGTTAAAGGTTATGTGGGACTGGGGAGGATTAGTGGGGGCAGAGTTAGGCATAGGACATGGGTTATTGAGGGAGGAGTGATGTACTGATTTGGGGTTGTTAACAGGACGAGTTTGGGGAATTTTCTTGGTGGCAGTCTCGGTCTGGTTAGAGGTTATCTGGGACTGGTGAGTTTGTTTGACATGAGAGGGCGAGTCAAGTGTGGGGTTTCGAAGTTTTCTAGGGGTGTGAATTGTGTGGGGGTGGAAGGGAGCTACTGACTGAAAACTGTCACAAGCTACCGACGGAAAACTGTCACAAGGAAAATTTTGTTGGTGGGGGGATAGCTGAACATTTCTGGGGTCATGGGGAAAATATGTTGTGGTAGGCCTACATAGGTAGGCATAGCTAGAATACGGGGCTTGTTGGGGGGGCTGCGGAGGGTTGGTGGGGGAAGAGTTAGGTGTCGAACAGGGGTTATTGGTAGAGGACTGATGTATTGACTTGGGGTTGTTAACAGGACGAATTTTGGGAATCTTCTTGGTGGCAGTCACGGTCTGGTTAGCGGTTATCTGGGGTTGGTGGGTTTGTTTGACATGCATAGAAAAAGGATGGGGTTTATGGGGTAACACAATTGATGGAAGATGATCGTTGGTGGATGGCTGGGCAGGGGAAAATTTAGGGATGGTCAGAGAGGATAGAGGCAAGGAAGAGTGCACTGGGGTTGGACTTTCACCGGAAGTCATTTTGGAAGGGTGCACGGAGTCTTGGATAGGGGCTGAAGGGTTGGATAGGGGATTCATCGAACTGCGTCGGCATTCTTCTCTGATGGAGAGCATATGTTCTTCGAATAAGCCATACGGGTCGAGATGGGCGGTGATGTGGGGTGGGAGGATGTTTAACAATGCGGTGAATAAGAGTTCATTTTGTTGGTCGTAATCTTCATAGCTATACGTGGTCCTCACGTATATGTAAAGTTGTATGAGGGTCACATTTATATCCCCTTCATACTTGATCTCGTCGACTTTTATTATTTTGGGGGCGACGGGGGAACCCAAAAGTGGATCTAAGGTCCGGATCACGAAGGATCGAAACTGGTTCCAGGTAAACTCTGGCGTATTCTGTTTTGGGAAACGGCTTCTCCCAACTGTATAATATGCAAAATTGCCATGGCGATTTTTTCGCGGTCATTATGAAGTACCACATCGTACACTGGCTTTATTATGTCTAAGTATATTATATTTATTATATCACGTATGGTGATATCATACGTGTTTACATCATACTTGGGAATGTGTGTGAGTGGCTGAAGATTTCGCGATGTTGCCATGCTTCTACTGTTCCAAACTTGCAGTGTAATGCAACCTTTTATCCGAATCAAGAACCACCGCTGCCGCCAATGTTATGCCCTGTTTTTCTACAGGTTTAACTTGGGTAATGTGAGTTCTAATTGACTGGGTATATAAGGCTGCATGCACAATACAAGATATGAGGAATAGAGAACACAAAGAAACACATGGTAGCAAGTTACACGATCACGTTTATTGATATACCACTGCAGAATACTTGTGTAAGACAATATAATAGAATCGAACAACACTAGCATAAGTGGATCTGGATGGAGCCTAGTCTCCCACTTCCAACGTTCAGGTATTAATCTTCTGATCACTGGCTTTGATTAAACAGGTTTATATACCGAAGACCATCAATGTTACTTATAGAATCATATTCACTGTTAGATTTCTTACTGGTAGCTCTGGTGCACAAGAAGTAGTTCACAGACTAGATTAGACACGCGTATTTTAGAGCACAGGAATTCTAGTAACCTCAGGGGGTACTGATCTAAGTTTTCTATTGTTGTCTCAGAAATACATAGAACGCAAATCAGTGGGCGAACCTTCAGATATTACTAGGGTTTCCTTCGAGGTAATAATATCTGGGCATATGGTTGATTACGAGAGTTAGTATCGCCTGTTAAATAATGAACACTGATACGCTTAGCACTTCCTAATTGAATGGTTATATGAATTATACTGGGGCAAAGAGATAGCCACTTCGTAGAAATATTAATTAGTGAATCTCTAAACAGCACAGTAATATGTAGTACTGCTAAAGGGAATCTTAGGTAGCATCTGATGGGTCTGGTCCTGGTTATCTTGCGTCCATGATGTTGGGGGCTAACGACTGGTTCCGCGGCCGTCCAGGGGCCCATATGTGTGAAGTTCTTAAATACGTGGGCAGGTCCTTCTATCCAAATCTGCCACGGAGTCTGCCGGCTCTGGGATCTCACTCCGGAACAACACAAGGGCAGAGCTAGAAGTTAACTGCAGGGTAGTGACCCCTGGTTGGTGTCTAGCTTTCAACTGATTTGACTGGGGGCGGGAGTTAGATTTATAGGCTCGGTTCTGGACCCTGTAGACAGTAGGGATCTCGAGTCTTATGGACTTAATTGAGCTCTCAATAGATATGGGGACTAGGTAAGATGGTATTTACTGTTGTGGCACAGGGCTATAGGAAGCCTTTATATTTTCATATAACTGAGCCTTAGTAAGAGGTACTATTTTGGCTATACTGGAAGTATTTAGGGGAGGGAGACTGGATCTACTTTGCGAGGAGGATGGGGACAGCTGTGATAGGAGCGTCTCTCTTAGATTGTGCAATCTTCATTCTATGGTATAGCTGAGGTGCTAATTTAGTGACCAGAGCATGCAAGAAAGGTAAATGGTTTATTGTGAGTAAATAGAGGATAGTAAAGGTGTTAGTCATGCATGGTTAGTTCATTGATAGGAAGAATTCCTGTGCTACCTGGCAATGACTCGAAAGTCAAAACAGGGGCCAGGTATACCTCCGCGGGGGTGGGGGTCTCCCTCCTCGGGTGGGCAAAAAGGGGAGCTGGGCGCCCTCTCTCTGTGATAGTCGTCCGGCGGCTGTGGCTAGGGGCTTGCCATATCACCAGTGTTTGTAATAACCCTCTGTGTATGAGACAGATGTGGGTGTCCTTAATACCAAAACCGAAGGTGCCTTAGCTAGCTGGTTTTACTCGGCTGGTTGTTAATTGTAGGGTTTGCTGGATGTGGTGGAGACTGGGTTGCTAACTGCCACATTTATCTGGAAGTATGGCAATAGAAGTTAGTTACTGGCGGGGCGGCTAGCCTCGCACCGACGACCATTGGGTGCAGGGTTGTGAATGTGTTGTAAGAGAATAGATGGCATACAAGGGGCTAGTAAAGTTCTAATGTTGTTCTGGCCTACTAAGTGAAGGTAGGCTGGATAGGAGTATATATATAAAAGGTTGGAGAGCGTTAGCAACGGACAATTCAAGGATCTTCAAGAGGTATGAGAGAGAGACTAGGTCGGGCAAGAGTCGAGAAGCGCGGGTGCCTTAATGAGAGGGGGGGGGGGGAGAGTTCAAGGGCTACAGGGAAATTTTGCCCCTAAGGTCCCTGGGCGTGGGGGTGGCATTAGGCTACAATTGATATGGAAGTTTGAAAAGGCAGTAGAATATGTTAGCCAAATGCTACCGGGGAATGCAACTATGGGGTGGTATATGAGTCTAGAAAAGATACAGTTATGTGATCAGTCCGAGGGTTATGGATACTATTAGTTGGCCCTGGGAACTGCGTTTTCTATTAAATATAAATATACCAACAACAGCGGCAGTTCGTAGGGGTACTTAGTTATTGTTTCGGGGTACTTATGACAGATACTGGTAACCAGGTTATCTTATACAATCTCTGGTTGGGGTAAGAGGTGTACGACACAAAGTAAATTGGCGTAGTGTGGACTGTGGATACGAAGGAGGCAAGGGGAAGACGTATGACAATTGTGGAAAGTAAATGGAAAAAGGTGAACACAATGGCGGATAAAAATACTTAACCTAAGGATTGCATACATCGATGAACGATGACATTATAGTCGTCGTCCTAATAAGGTGATGAAACCTGGTTGATCTGTACTTGGCACAATACGACACAAGGACAGTGCCGCTATGTCGCATCAATGCTGGTGGCAGTTAATATTATAGACTTAGTTACTAGAGGAACAATGCAAGGGTCGACTGAGCACGGGTTACATATATCTATACTCGTCATGGAAAATGATATACGAGGTCTAGGGACAAGCGTGGGTGTTTTAACTTCTAAGATATATAACATCTACTTCTCGGATGTAAGAACATACATAGATATAATTATGGCTGTCTGATGTGTTGGCATTGGCTCAACGTCAGGACAGGGCATGGGTGTTTTTAATATGAATGTATATTCCTGTTCATCATCTTTGTAGTTAGGAGTGTAGGACACGAGGGGGTTAGTGTACGTGAGGTGTGGAAAATGGTCAGTTTAGAAAAGGTAAATGGGTGCAGCCTGGAGCTGCTTAGCCCTGCGGGCTTGGGCCTGTCTGAAATGGCTGGCTCGGTCAGCTGGTCCTTTCGTTCTGTGGACCTTTCCTTTGGTGTTTCTGTGTGGTGTTCGTTCGTGGCTTCTGTGGTGGGCTTCTCGTTCTGGGGCATTTTAATGATCATTAACTCGCCACACACCACTAGGGGGCGAGTTTCTTTTCTTAGTGACCAGCTCTTTCCCGAGTCTATGAGTGATCTTATTTTTAGACTAACTTCAGTGTTACTTGGACTATAGCTCGGGCTGGTGTCTCTGTGAATACCTGGAGTACAGTCGGGTTGTTACTTACCTTCTCTTCAACCTACCAACTAGAGAGTGTGACGCCTAAGGCTAACAATCTTCATTAACCGGGATTGAGCACGTGACTATATTTCAATGTCATCATTTCATGTTTTTAGTTTATAATATTTTGTTATATATTTATATATATTTTTTTTTTGTAAGAGTTATTACTAATATTTTACTTTTATATTTAATCTCTCTGTAAATAATTCAATTAGTAATTCAAATTTCTTGTAATTATATTAATCTTTAACTTTACTTTACTTTAATAATAATAATAATAATAATTAAATTATTTCTTGGTTTTGAAATCCTATTAGAATAGGCATTAACCCCGGAACTGCGGGGAGACTCTTAAGAGTTTCCCCCGGCGGACTGCGGGGAGACTCTAAAGAGTGAGTGAAAAAAAAATCAACTTTTGACATCGAAAAAAAAAACATTATTTATATTTTTTTATTTTTTTATTTTGTTTTGGCCCCTGGGCCATGCAAAATCTCAGTCCTCTACCTCCCCTCCTTCCCCACTTTCCTCCTCTCCTTCAGTTATCACCTATTTTCCCTGTTATTCCCTTATTCTGAGGTATATTTTCGTGCTAACATTAGCGAGTTGCAAGCAGGGTGTTGTCATCACTGATGGCAAGCGAGTGCAAGAGAGAGAGAGAGAGTATCGATCGACTGTGTCTCAGTGGCCTTGGGGGAAATTGGCGGGAAAGCAGCTTGCCTCACCCATACATTATACAACTCGCGGGCTATATCTCCGATTTTGACCATCCAAACGATGTTTTCACTCGTTTTATTACACACATTCACACATTGTTTTTACCATTATTTTTGTTGACACCTTGTATATATATATGTATACAGTATATATATATATATATATATATATATAAATATATCCACACACATACATTACCATTTACCATTCTTTATATTTTGTTTGACACCTTGTATATATATATATATATATATATATATATATATATATATATGCATTACTTTATTTTATTTACGTGTACAATAAAATTATTTCTGAATGTATTACCTGAAGATAACCTGGCTTTCTTGTTTTGTTTTTTCAGTGTCAACCCAGGAGCCATTTCCCTTCTCGTTGGAAAGGGTTGTGGCCCTACCAGGTAAGTAAAATTGACAACTTTCATGACTGACATGTCTTGTATGAACATTATACAATTATTGGCAAGGAAAATTACATAAAAGTGTTGTATATTGTGGCAAAGATATACAACTGTATAAACATTCTCATATATTTTCATAACAATAACAATGCATGGAAACAATTGCGCATAGCTCACGAACCAATTACGCTATATTATTTTGGTTTTCACCATTAGAAAGAGCACAATTTTTTCGATTCCGGTGATATATACAGTTATATACGTATCCGAGCAAATAACGCAACGACGAGGTGGGGAACAGCTCGTAACCCGGCTAGCGTCGGCGGAACAGAGACGGGTGAAGCGTAAATATTCGCATTTTGGCTCTTAATTTCAAATATTCATAGCGCAAAAAGTATTTGTCGTAGGAACTTCTAGTTTTTTTTATACTCATCAGCATTATTTGCCGTATTCATACAGCCTAAATTTAAAACCATACAGTTCGTAGCAACGAAATAAATCAAAAAATTTATAAACCATATCAATCAAAATCATATATTTTGTTTTTCGGTCACTGCTTGAGAATTATTGAAGATAAACAATTTCTGTTTTCAGATTTGGAAAAAGCAGAAAAAATACTATTATTTGAGCAAAAAAAAATATATGGTCATCACTCACAATTTAGAGATAGGACGGTGTGAAGACAATTGCATGGGAAATAATTGTATTCCGGACTCATTTACATTTTCATATTTCGATTTATTTACATTTTTATTTATTTTTTATCATGTACTATAAATATTCCTCTTTCCATTGACATATGATACATAAACAGCATTCTGGTGGATGGAAATAGAGAAATATGTAAGGCTTCGACAACACTCATGAGCCAAATTCAAGACTGAAAAGCTATGTCAACCGCCTCCTCGGACTTATTTGGACTTAATATGTCGCAAGGAGTTAAAAAGATGTCACTGGTACAGAAGGGGTTAACTTCTCAAAACAGCATTTGTTTAGATATGTATCCCCCACCGGATGCATATTTCCGAAGTAAAGACTAGTATGTATCATGGGGTAAATTAGGACCAATCAGAGGGCGCAGTGGCAGTGACGTCACCCACACGGGGAGGAGCCTGTCTGTCTGTCACTCTCTCTCTCTGGGTGAGGAGCAGAGATTATATACTATACTAGGAGATGGGAAACCTGCTATCTAATGTACTAATAAAATCGTGCTCCTAAAGGTTGCCAAATGCCACCACAAAATAACGTCATCTGTTGTTGCTATCCATAACTAATAGTGATAAAAATCTACGGGATCGCACTTCTCTTTCATTAGTGCACTCCACAGTACTGTATAGTAATCACAAATTTGACCTAATGGCAAGACCTACATTATGTAGCCTCTAATTTATCCTGTTACATCTATGTACATAAGTAATGTTCTCTGACATGAACGAACTATATATATATATATTATACTGTAAAAGAACATATTATTAGGCTATATGATTAAAACCATTGTTTGAGCTCACGTCACCAACTAAAATAAATTAAATAGATGCATTAATTGCTATTGAAGTATTACATAAATTGTATTCCATGCAATAATGCACGCTAACCATATGGCCTTAGCTGTGCCTGTATATACATATCAAGGACACATAAAAACAACATAATATACTTTATTTCATCCTGTTTTTCGATGAATATATATTTCATTCTTCCACTGGACAAAGGCAACGAATACAAATAAAATTGATCCATACATCATCAGAGAGGACAACTATCCAACCTTATCCTAAACTAGATTAATTAGGTTCTTCAATTTCCCTATGAATGACACGAGTGGAATATAAACGCAAATCGGTATTCAATGAAATGACATCAGCGACCCTTTCTTTCATGATTTCTTACTATTACTGTCAGAATAAGAGGATAAGCATAGGCCTATCCCATTATAAAATAACGTAGGCTATGATATGGTTGGTTATGGCTTGCTCAATAAGTTATTTAAATAATCAATCGTGTTATGATAGCGAAACGACTAGGGAACGAGTTGATTTGTGTCCGGAGCCAGAGAAAATCACTATTTACCAGCTGATTTACGTGAAAGTATCAATCAATATTGCATATGTCACAGCAACAATGCTTTCAGACCATGCCAGTGGAAGAATGGAATATTACTGATTAACTTAGAAAACAAAAAACACTGGTTTGTCATTCACAAATCCAGTAGCTGTTTAGTGTTCTTTTGCAAGCTGATCACTAGTTCGGCTTTTAACATATTCAGGCATTCCTGGTAAAATTAGAAACTATCTCACAATAAATACCACACAACAATAATTGCATACCATAGAATACATAACCCTTATTTCTACTGCAACCTCAATATAAATTATTTTGCAATACAAAGTCAATTATAACAAAGGCAAACCGATTGTCCTTGTCTGCAAAGGACCGAAAATGCAAGTTTGTATTTGGTGTACCAGGAGGCAATAAGTGGTCAGGAACCAGACTCTATACAGTAAATGCCCTAGAACTTGCCCTAAAGCCTACTAGACGCTAATGCCATCTGTTGTTGCTATCCGTCAGAATTTCGTCAAAAAGTGGTGTGGTTCCAAGTACTCGATAACGACAATAACTGCTAGTTGCCAGGGGTTTGTGAGGAGCCTGCCTCTCTCTCTCTCTCTCTCTCTCTCTCTCTCTGGTAAATAAAATTAGTAATCACCATCAAGTATAACATTCAAACAATTGATTTCAAATATTAACTACAATAAGGATACATTATGATTGTGCTATGTTATGGTTATGAGTAAATAAGAGTACCGTATTACCCGTATTGCACAGCCATGGACAGAAATTCCTTGACAATTTTAGAAGGCACACTTAAGCAGTTAACCTGTGCTGATACTTTCAAGAAGGAACTTAAGTCACTCATATTTCTAAAGGGTTTTATATATATATATATATATATATATATATATATATATATATATATATATATATATATACATTACTTTATTTTAAATGTCATTAACACATTAACATTATCAGAGAGTACAAAATATATTAAGCATCACATTTTATGAAATAGTTAAAGGTTTAGGTGCACAAGGTAGAGCCGAAGGATAATTAGTATATATACGATATGTATATCCATAAATATATGAATGCGGATCATAGCATAGCAGCAGCATTATAATTTTACATGGCAGACTGAGTGAAGCATCTAGGCTATTGGTTCGAAACGTGCGTATTCATAGGTATGCGGCCTTGTGATAGTTAAAGTGAGCTGTCGTCCAAAAACGATCCGCTCCACATGTCCGGGCCCTATCAAAGTGTCTCAGAAATTGCGGTTTCTGACTGTACATAACATGTTTTTTAGTGCATGCCAGGGGTACACTGGGAGGGAGTCGGGGCTTACTCTCAACGAACTTGTCGACATACTCGTGAACACTCGTGATAACTCGAGTTGCATTTGGAATAACTTGTGATTACTCTTACACACTCGGATGCACTCGGGAACCGGAAATGACCGTTAAAATTCAAATTTCCACACTCTCTCAGTACACTCTTAATGACTCTGTAATTACTCAGTGTCCCAGAATGTACTCGGGGTCACTCGACATAACTCCTGGACACTCTTGTAAACTCCTTGTATTTTTCACACTCAGACTCTTATTTGCCCGATTAACCAAGACTGTGGACTCTTGGAAACTCGGCCTCATGTGTGAACTAGGCTTAACTGGGCCAGTAGCACATATTGTGAACTTTCATCTATCAACTCGGCATTGGATTACTTAATTACCAAGCAGATATCCTGATTGGTTATTAGTGACTCACAGGGAGCCCTTGCTCTTATCCATAACCCACCCTAACATTCCTACCCTCTCACTATCTCCATACACGCACGGCTACATCAAGCAAACCTCCTTAATTTAAAGATACCTACTCATGTGGGATTTAACTTTCATGATCAGGTAGACGACTTGCAAAAAGCGCATGTCTTCACCCTAACCCTGAAGTGCAGCTTCCCCTATCTAAAGCACTTATTAAACGATTGTTGCGTGATGAAGCCTGTGATGAGCTAGATGAGCGGAGTAATGCGGAAAGGTCAGAAAGTGAGTCGATTGAACATTATGACATGTACCGAGGTGCTGGACATTTTTATGGCAAACATTCCACTCTTACTCGTACTTGCGATATTGCAGTTGGCCGAATTCGTTTGGGCTACCAATATCCTTGGCAAAAGATGACTCGGCCACAAGCTGAAAGTACGGACTACAAACTTTGCCATGCTCCCGACTCGCTTACTCCATCGCATTATATAATAGATTGCCCTACCATAACCCACTTTTGACCTCCTGGTATTTTGTACAATGCCTTTTGTAAATATATCATTACCAATCCAACACTATTAGAAGATATTTTGCGTGTTCATCCTGATTTTCTACTTTAATAATTTTAAGTTTATGTAACCTTACCATTTGTCGATGTTCACAGGTGTGGAATATACGTGCATGCACACATGCATGGGAGTCACACATGTGCATTATTTTAATAAGTGTAGGAATACCACAATGTGTGAGGACGAACATACTTACTGTCGTCCTCACAATTGTGTACCGTACCAGGTTCCCTTAACCCTGTACCTTATGGTAATAATTAAATAAAAAAACGCATAATCCATACTGTATATTGGGGGTTGCTTTCCTGTATAGTTCTCCATTTATTTGGATTGACTATGTCTATCTATCTATTGCCTGATGCCGTAATCTCCGAAGGGGTGGCCACGAACGAACCACCCCCATGCACCTCTGTCCCCAGTCAGTCGACGCCCCTCCCCCTAACCAGCACCGCCTTCGTTCATATACTGCTTCACTCCATCCTTCCACCTCTCCTTCAGTCTACCTCTCCCTCTCTGTCCCTCCACCTCGCTCTCGTACACCCTCTTAGTCATTCTCTCGCTTTCCATACGTTCCATGTGGCCGAACCATCTCAAGTTGTTCCTTTTCACACTATCCAGCACATCTACCTCCACACCACACCTCCTTCTTACTTCTTCATTAGTCTGTCTATCCCTCCATGTAACTCTGCATGTACTTCTTAAGTAATTCATTTCCACTGCTCTCACTCTAAGTCTCTCAACCAACGTCCATGCTTCGCTTCCGTAAGTCAGTGTCGGGAATACCACACTAACTTCTTCACTTCCATACTGACCACCCTATTTCTTGTTACTGCTTTCATCGTTCCTACAACCCTCTTCCCCTGTTGTACCCTCTCCCGCACTTCTTCATGCATAGTCCCATCTTTACTCAACACACTGCCCAGATACTTAAAAGAGTTGACGATCTCCATAGCCTGACCGTTCAGCTTCACCTCACACTCTGTGACTTCACCCCATTCGAAGACCATAAACTTGCTCTTCCCCGCATTTACCTTCAAATTCCGTTTTTCGCACACTGTTCCAAACTCATTTACCAGACCCTGCAACTCCCATTCCTTATCACTCATCAGAACTGTATCATCCGCAAACAGCAGTATAGGTAGCTTCCACTCATTTCCCTCCCTTTTCAGCGATACACCAACATCCACTGCTCTTGATAGTATTTCTTTCATGACTCCATCCATATATACAGTAAACAACCACGGGGACATCACACACCCCTGTTTCAAACCAACATTCAGGTCAAAGAACTCGCTCTGCTCACTCTCCACACGTACTGCAGCCTTTGCTCCCTCAGACATGCTCTTCACTGCTTTCAGCAACTTGCCATCTACTCCGTATATTCTAAGTACTTTCCACAAACCTTCTCTATTCACTCTGTCATAGGCCTTCTCCAAGGACATAAAGGCAACATACACCTTTTGTTTCTTCTCCAGATATTTCTCCACAACACAATTCAGGGTAAAAATCTGATCTACACATCCTCTTCCCTTCCTAAAACCTCCCTGCTCGTCGCCTATCCATTTCTCCGTTCTCACTCTCACTCTCTCAATCACTACCATACTGTATACCTTCCCTACTACGCTTAGAAGACATATTCCTCGGTGGTTACCACACACTCCTCTTTCCCCTTTGCTCTTATATAGGGAGACTATTATGCCAGTCTTCCAGTCATCTTTATTATTTGCACAACTGGAGGGTTAGTAAACGTTCCAGAATGATGTTAGATAATAAATGGATAAGAAATGAAGAAGCTTAAAGTTAGTATTAATACATAACCTATTCTTACTAAAACATTTAGGCATGGCAGAAAAGGTGAGTGTCGGTGGCAGGTGGCTTGGGCTTCGGTTCACTTTAACCCATGGGATCCGGGAGGACTCATATGAGGCAAAACGTATTTTGGTTAGGAGTCCGGAAGGCTTCATATGAGACAAAATCAAAGGGTTTAAATCGCGCGGGCGGATTTTTGTTTATGCGTGGGCAACCGCAGCGCCACCAAGCACAAACTAATTTGCAACATCAGTTCTCGTAACGCATCCAACATGGATGGAGCTAATCCAAAATAAATCGCTGTGTCAGAATCGACACCCGCCGCCGCATCCCGTATGCCTAACAAAAGCAAGGCTAAAACGACCAAGAAAACAGTGCTTAGTTCCGGTGGTGTTGCACACACTCTGGAAGAGCTAAGGAATATAGCGAACTGAGTGAACTTGGGAGTGACTTTGGCGATGAACAAGGGGGTAGCGTAGTGGCGGATGGATTAGAGTTTCTGGGCTTTATTAGTACCGATGAGGACGATCATTACAAGGATAATGACGATGGTGAATGCGGTGCTCGTGAATATAGTGAACTGAGTGAACTTGGGAGTGACTTTGACGAAGAACAAGTGGTTAGTGAAGATGCGGGTACGGTACCGTACGCTTGCCTAGCCTAGCCTAGCCTAAGCCTAGCCTAGCCTAGCCTAAGCCTAGCCTAGCATAGCCTAGCCTAGCAAGTGAAAGTGACACATATGTATAACAAGTAATAATAACTCAATAATAACAGTGAGTTACAATAATTCATAACAGGAAGAGTAATAAGAGTGAAAGTGACACAATAATATCCAATAACAGTCAAAGTGCCTAAAATATGTTATATAAAGTTTCATATACCTCAAATAATGGTTGAACAAGTAATAAATGACACAATTATATCCAATAACAGTCAAAGTGCCTAAAATATGTTATATAAAGTTTCATATACCTCAAATAATGGTTGAACAAGTAATAAATGACACAATAATATCACATTATCTCCATAAAAAACATAATATTGTGTACCGGTACCAAAGCCAAGGAAGCAACGAGTGACTTAGTGCGTGCTAGCCAGGGTCGCGGCGAAGCGTTCGGACGCAGGCGAAAATACGCGGGAAATTACCTCCATTCCCATCATCATATCTCGGCAACCACTTGTCGTAGCGATGTCAACTCAACGCCATTCTACAGACGAAGGTTGGTTCTACACTATACAATTTAGTTGGCTGCTCTAGGTGGTCTCAATCAGTAGATATCGAATTATGAAGATAAACATTTTTCAGGAATACCCCCGGACACGACGATCGCCTCATATGAGAGCCCCCGGATCCAGAGGGTTAATAGAGACGGCACGGCTGGTATTAATGACTCACAGGTGAATGGTTGTATTTAGGATGCCTGCATATTGATTGTTTAGCATATAACTATTATGGACAGTAACATTTAAAATTTGTTATAACATGAAGTTTGTAGTGTAAATGTCTGAACTTGCTTTTGCTTGAAAATTATACTTTAAGAGTTATGTGGTGGCTATTTATTACAGAGTTCTTATTCTCTTGGAACCAATTCTCAAAAAAGTGCCCTGGTAATGAATGGCTTTCTCCTCAGAATGTAAGAGATCCTTCTTAATCTGTTCAAATAGAGTATGTAAATATGTGTGTATATCCTAGCAATCTTCACACAATTTTATTCAACCAGTCAGTTAAATTATTAACTACAATTATAATTAAGTCATTTCTAATGACACACTTAGCAGTAACATTAATAACAAAACAAAAATGTCGTTGTCTGATTGAAGGGTTAAAGGTGGTCAAAATATATTGGCTTTAGCTGGAATTACAAAGTAATCATCGGGTTCAAAACGGTTGACTTATTGTGTTTAACCTTCTTAGTATGATAGACGTTTCCAAATCTGAATAAAGTCGTCTAATGTTTGTCATACTAAAATCGTTATATTATTATACAGTGCGTCAATATATTAATAATTTTGAACAAATTAATGCAGACAAATTATTAGAATAATGACGGTTATAAAGGCCAGAAATATTTGTGATTTTTAGTTTATGTGCATTTTGCAGACTACTATCACCTCTAGTTGCTATAGAAACATATTTGCATAGTAGTTAAGTACATACGATGGTGTATAGTAAATATATCATGAGAATAATATATTTAATTGTTACGCTTCCTAACTCGGAATACCATTTATCTTTATTGCTTACATCACTTCAGACATTGCAGTCTTATGCAAAGGCCATTAAATCGACTACACCAAGCCCAAAAAGAACCTGCCCGTCCTTCCACACAGCCATAATATTATGGTTGTGGTGGTGGGGAGGGCAAACGAGCAAATAGTCCAGTAAAGGGATGCCACATTTAAATAACTGGAGCCATTTCATTACACAATATTTGTATAGGATTGTGCTATATAGTATAGCAGGGCTTGACTATCAATACATTATTTAGTGCATACCGGATCACATTTGCTGAAAGAGAACAACAGAGGTTTATATCAGTCATATGAACAACAACATTAGTTCGGGCATTGGCGAACATTTCTCTGGTAACGTGATGTGCATGGCTTTTGTGGAAAGGGTGAGGATAGGATTGTTGTATTATATTGTAGTACAACAACTTCAGATGACGCCCCACCAAAACACACACACACACACACACTAGGGAACTTCGATGTCATCACCTTCATTAGAATACTTAGCGTACTCTAGTCACTACATTAGTTTTATATATAATATATCCTACAATGCCGTCACCGTATTGTTTTACCTTGGAACCAGTAGCAATTTACTGTTAGTAAAACGATTGAATTAGATATATTGTTAACAGGTAAATTGGTAACTTTATTATATTCCATTAATCTCTGAATAATTATAGACGCCTAAACCGAATGCAGTACTATAGAAGTAACTGCAACTATAAATACGGGTAAGTGGTAATCATAGTGAAGAGGTTTATTGAATTTATGTATTATTTCTCCATTTACTATAGGTGTTTCTAAAACTTAAAGTAATATGTTGGCGGTAACTGAAGGAAAAAAACACATATATATATATATACTGTATATATATATATATATATATATATATATATATAGTATAGTCTGTATAGACATACGCTGTAAGAGAGTATTTAGGTATTTATAAATGTTTATTGATAGGCCTAATAAGGAAGTATGATTTAGTCGAGGGGTTATCCTGTCAAGCTTGTCTTTGTATTCCTATAAGGTGATATTGAACATAAGATAACTTATGATACCGGTACCCACTTGTTTTATGTTATCCATGTTGCGTCGCTCTCTCTCTCTCTCTCTCTCTCTCTCTCTCTCTCTCTCTCTCTCTCTCTCTCTACTTTTTAGGAAAACGAAGAGGTAGAAGTAACTCAGTTGAATTTACTTCACATATTGAGCAACGTAGCGAAGTTGATTAGGGTATGATTGCTTAAATTAGTCCAAACGAATATTGAAAGATTATATAGTCTTGCAATGAATATTAAAATGAGCTAGCCAGTTAAATAGTTAACTAATATTGTTATGAATCTGTTGATTCCTAGAAATCCTTCGGAAGTCGATTATGGAAATGGTGTAGTTGTATTAACAAAATCAAATAAGTGTCGTCTGTTTATCCGTATAAGGGTTAAAATGTATAAGTTCGACTAAATAAGTTATCCTTTGTAGGGCTACAACCGAGACGCCAATAAATATTTAATGTGTTGGACGTTTAGGTTTCATATAGTATGTGTAACATACTACATAACATGCATATAGACTTAGAAAATGTCTTTTAAATGAAACCCAAATAATACAAGCATAAAACATCGACATTATCAGCACCATAATATAACCCCGCTAGGTGCATCCCTACACTGGATGGTGTTTATCAAAGATATGTTTTCCCCTTCCATTCTCTGGAATCCTGGGGGTGTACAGGTGCAGCAGGCATGAGCTAGGGTTGGATGAAGGTATTCGAATTTTGGCAAAAGCTATTGTATGTTTGGGGAGCTAGTATAGTTAATAATTCTCAATTTCACTCAATAAATGCTGGTGTTCCCCAGGGATCAGTTTTGGCCCCAATTCTGTTCCTCATTCATATCAATGATCTCATATCTACCACTCATAATCCAATACATTCCTACGCAGATGACTCTACACTCCACAGTTCCTTCACATTTACCAATTCTTTCACCCAACCCGATCTTATAAATTCAAAAATAAACACTGCAATTTCTCTGAACCAGGACCTTTCTAGAATTAATGGATGGGGACAAAAGAATCTAGTTTCCTTTAATGCACAGAAAACAAAGTACATTCAATTTTCTAACCGACAGAATCTCACTGACTCCCATATATTTTTAATGATGTAAATATTCCCACTTCCCCTAGTATTGACATTCTCGGTGTAACATTAACTACTAACTTGAGCTGGACACATTATGTTAGAAGCATTGCTAAGAATGCCTCTAAAAAACTGGGACTCCTGTACAGAGTTCGAGAATTCTTCACTGACGAGCAGTTGGCCGTAATATATAAAAGTCATGTGCGTTCTCAGATGGATTACTGTTCACCTCTGTGGGGTGGAAGTGGAGTGGTTGCATTGAGGCAGTTGGACAAAATTCAAAATAAAGCTATTAGATTAATCAATAACCCTGCAATCACACAGGACCTTCCTACATTATCCATACGAAGAAACGTTGCATCCCTTGCATTATTCTACAGATATTTTCACAGCAATTGTTCCGAGGAACTTGCTTCAATTGTGCCGCCTCTCCACATCTTTCCCCGTAGAACTAGGGCAGCTGAGAGCGCCCATGAATTTACACTTTCTCCTCCACAATGCAGAACTTCTGCTTATCAGAATTCATTTATCCCCAGAGCTACTACTCTTTGGAATTCACTTCCCTCGAATTGCTTTCCACAAACTTACAATCTACAAATGTTTAAATCCAGTTGTTACAAACATTTTATGAATGGAGGATGCCTTTAGGCACATGGACCTTTTTCTTTTATCTGTGTTTTTCCTTCCTCCGTTCATTGTCTCTTAAAAAAAAAAAAAAAAAAAAAAAATATTAATAGTTATTGTGAATGATATAAGAATGCAAAATGAATATTTTCTACCTATTTTACCAAAGGGTTTCTTATTGAATACTAATACATGCTGCTATGGTTTAAAAACGTTAATGTAGCAGGTAGAGGTAATGATATACAGAACTCTTAATATGGTGATCTACTGTAAGTCATGTTAGTGGTTGGAGTGACGCTGACCTGTTGATATTTGTCTGTTGAGCGCCCTACCAACAGCGACAAGGAATTTTGCATACCATTCGAGAAAGAGAGAGAGAGAGAGAGAGAATTAACACGGGAATCTTAAAACGTGTACCGATATAATCACTTGATATGTGTGCACAAAGTTACGCAATGCATAATACGATAACCTTCCAGTAATATGCATATCCTAATTATCGGTAACTGTTTAGGATCTTAAGCTCTAGCAAACTTTATTTACATTTATGTGTTCCCAGTTATCACCAGCATATGACATTTAGTTTCAAAAGGATCTCTCTTAACACGAGTATTATAATACTCAATAACCCTCTTCAAGACTATGATCACTTATTTATTGTTCCAGTTGCTTTATTGTATTGCATTAAGCTTAAGAAGGGCCTCTAATAGTTATAAGTTAACGGACAATCTTAAGGATTCTTATTTTTGTATTATCAATATAAAAATAAACAAAGTATGAACCGAATGTCTATTTTTACCGTGTGTTAGGACATTCTATTTAGTACATATATTCTATTGACCTCGAAGTGGCATAGTGTATTTTGTTTCTTCTTATCTGAAGTTATGCTCTTCCATACTATGTTATGATCCTATCCTTATTTGTTCACTATAAGCCGATCATATTGTTGTCTGGTAGTCCAATTCAATTAATGTTGTTGTTTATGAGTTTGATTGATACCTGTCTTGTTATCAACAAATTAGTACCGGAGTGCAGTAAACTCCCTGGTTGGTAACATTAATATATAAACAGCGTTGCCAGGTGGATTTGGCTAAAATATCGTACTGTGGTATAATATCAGTGGAAGTTAATTATACTGTATATCTAAGCTATAATCCAAACAAATCAATCTAAGTAAATTGAAATTAATCTGAATTTAAGCTAAATTACATCTTAACCCTTTGGCTGCGGGTGATGTTCTGGAATGTTTTGGCAAGTTACAGCAATTTTCAGGCTTTAAAAGCCTGTAAAAAACTTAAAAATCGAGTGACAGTGGGCGGGAGCGTGAGGGGCCCACCTCCAACCCTCAGAGCACCGAGCAGCTCACTGAGCTAGGCTGTGTCTCGCGCGTGTCTCTCTCTCTCTGTCTCATAAGTGCAGCCAAGCGAGCAAGTGTTACATAATAGCAGGGTTCCCGCGTTTCACTGGGATCACTGCGGGCGAACCAGACCACGTATACGGTCCGTTCTGGTGTCATTTTGAAGCTATTTTCGCCTAGTTTTCGGCAGAATACACTTAATTTAATGCAGATGATTGATTTATCATTCAGGAGTGCCTGAATATGCCCTAAATAGCCCAAACAAGGCTGCAGCGAAAGGGTTAAGGTCACACATATATTTATAGTTAATCAAGGTTCTAAGGGTTAATTATACTCCAGGATTTAACTCGCCAATATCTCCACGTGGCTATGAGGCAAAGAAAAATGACTACCCTATATGGCGGACGAAAGGGGAAACAGAGACCGGCCCAAAAGCACAGGCCAAGGGAAAAACAAATGATTATATTGTATGATAATGGACATGAGTATAAATGCTTAGCTTTCAGTCATGGCGTCGATGAGAGCGTCGTTGTAGTGTAGATGTGTGTATTGCTGGTAGTGTACTGTGAATAGAGGCACAATTGCACGGTGAAATGAGACGGAAATTATATGTTTACAGAGTGAAGTTTGTGAAGGCTCTTACGTTCCTCAGACCTCCGTCTTGCTGCTTTAGCAAACGCCAGGCGCCCAAACTATCTTACCGCATCTATGTTGCTCAATACGATAAACTAAATTAATATATACGATAAATTCATATATACTACATAAGACCGTGTCAATATTGCTTAATAGCATATTAGGCCTTTTATAATCTTAACTTACTTACAATCTTATTATTCATGATCTAATCTTCCTACGCCGTACCGTGAGATCGACCGTTAGACTATCGTATATACCTAGTGACGTCACAGAGACGTACATTAGCACATAAATTGTCATTCTCTATCGTATTATAAGATACACTCCCCCCACAAGAAAACCTTAACCCCACCTTAAATTAAAGTTGCCCAGAGGCTATCCTCTGACGCCACATATCAACGGCGACTGCAGCAGCGCGTCTGGGGCACGTCTGGGACGCGTCCCAGTCCGAGGTTGATCACCATCCGTATGGGGTGAATCGTCATGTTGAGAATTCTCGGACCCAGCAATAACAGGTGGAGCCTCAGATTGTAAAGCGGAATCGAGCTCCAAAGCGTACAAACTTGCGATAGGACGAACAGTAGTTCCAGTGGCTGTCTTCAATAATGCCACCCGCTCTACAGAGTCTTCCCCCTTGTACACCTCCAACACGCGGCCTAATTTCCAGTACAAACGAGGACTATCCTCTCTTATTAATACTAGTTCACCAACTATGACTTAAATTGCTTCAAAGTCAGTGTGTCCAGGCATTTTGGCTCGAACGTCCCTTGATTTTGGCCCTGTCACTCTTTCAACTATGGGGGAGGCACTCGCTATAGGCAGTTATGCCTTTTGCCACCCTCAATC
Organism: Paralithodes platypus; assembly: GCA_032716605.1. NCBI lineage: Eukaryota > Metazoa > Arthropoda > Malacostraca > Decapoda > Lithodidae > Paralithodes > Paralithodes platypus. The sequence goes on from CM064487.1 coordinate 67,270,793, forward strand.
ACATAGGAAGGAAAAAAAAAAAAAAAAAAAAACAGTAGTTGCCAATGGTCTACCAGAGGGTTTGATGCTCGTTTCCCTCAATGCTAGCAGATATTCGTTAATCCACCTTTTTCTAAAGTCCTCCATTACCTTCGATATATACTGGTATCGCTTAGACAACGCTGCTTCAGAGTACAATGATGGATCCTCTAGTTCTACAAAGGACTGGAAATCAGACGGAAGTGCAGTCAATGGTTTACCGTAGAGTAAGTGAGCTGGCGTTAATGGTAGTGGTTCTTGCAGGTCGGTGTACACATACGTGAGCGGACGATCATTCACGACTGCTTCTATTTCGGTGAGGACTGTCATCAACTCACTCTGCTTCAATAGAACGCGGCCTACTACCGCTCTTAGCCCTGATTTAACTATGCCGACACACAGTTCTCACATTCCACCAAACCAAGGTGCCTTAACTGGGATGAACCTCCATTCGCACTTCTTTTCTCCCATAAAAGCGATTATTGTAGGATCACTGCTCATATCCTTGAGGTATCTAGATGCCTTGATAAAAGTAGGAGCATTGTCGATAAGTACTAGTTGAGGGAATGAACGACTTGCACAAAACCGTCTAAATGCCAGCATAAATTCCTCGCTAGACATATTGTCACATAATTCTAAGTGTACCGCGCGAGACATTGCACAGGTAAACAATAATATATAGACCTTATCTTGCTCTCTCGTCTTCAATGCACCTATGTAATCTAACCCTACAGCTTGGAAAGGCTCGATATGTTTTACACGGCATTCAGGTAAAGGCGGAGCTGGTCCAGTTGCATAAGGTTTACCCTTTAGTCTCTGGCATATCACACACTTCCTTACTACGCGTCGAGTTACTTGTCGAACTCTGGGTATCCACCATGTGGGACGCAAATTCGAGATGTGATACACCCCTGTAGTGTTTTACTTCCTTATGTGCACGTATGACCAATAGATCAGTAACGTGATGTCTTGCTGGCATAAGTATAGGACGGTTTGTGCCGTCCGTTACACCCGACCACTTCAGGCGACCCTCACACCGGATGAGGTCATTATCTAGGTGCAACCTCAATTGACGCACCAAGCTAGGCATTATTAACTTAAGAGCTTTGCAAAGATTCTAATTCATTTGAAAAGGTTTCTGCTTGAACCCATATAATCAAAGTTACTTCAGCTGCTTTATATTCACGAGCATTAATGAAGTGACCCTTATTGCAGAGTTGGCCTGTTACTTTAACCTTGATATTGGATATAAATCTCAACATCCAAGCTACAACTCTGACAAATTTATTATAGTCACCGAACCTTGCCCACTCTATTACTGGACCCGGTGGCTCATTTGGTTGGGCTGTAACTGCCACTGTTTCCAGTGGTAGAAGTCCCTCACCAACAGCTTGCCATATCGTCCATTAATTTTCATGGAGCAGCCAATTTGGACCATGCCACCACAACTCTGACTTTATTAACTGGCTAGCCGTTATACCCCTAGTTGTGAGATCACTAGGTTTGTCTTTTGTATTGACGTAGTGATATGCAACGTCTGGCAATAGGGCTCTAATCTCATCTGTTACGACCGGGGCTCGTATAAAACAAGGGTTCTTAATCATTGGACTAGGAAAGCACACAGCCACAACGGTAACACTAGATCCAACCCCTGAACTTATAATGCCGGCGCACAAAAATACCTATACCCTCCAGAGTTAAATCTGCGATAACGGGGTATCCTATAACTCAGTATAAGTGCACTACTACTACAGGCTGATGATCTCTGATACAGCCTGATCACAACAACATACAATTACATTAAAAAGGTATACTAGGAAAAGATAGAGATCTTAATTAAATCACTGCAATGATTTAATGCAAACTAGAAGAAGGTATATTTAAAGTTACTCTAAACAATAACGAACAGTCACTCCTATACTAAAGAAAGTGAACGAAATTCCCAAAGCATCGAGCAGGAATCTTCTGAAGAAAGTCTGATGCTGGGGTAAGATAATCGTATCGGATTTTGAATGTTATATAAAGCAGGGTCAATATAGGACAAGTGTAGAGACAGACAGTGTCAACTGACACGGGAATAACGATAAATGTACACTAGTATTATCTCCAACAACAAAAGAAGTCCTTCGTCAGGCAACTCAAAAAACCTGCTCAGGTTGTGCAACTCAACAACAACCAAGGCTTACAGTGAACGTGAATAAGAATGCTGCATACATAACATAAGAGTTTATAATTCTAAACGGGTGTCTGCTAGGCTAATAAAGTCTAGCTGGGATGTCGTAGGCTAGGAAACAATGGCTGAGCAAGCGGCTCGTAGCCTAGCGAGGTCATTAAGACTGTGCGGCCAAATTACGTTAATTGACGGGGTGCTCTCTTGAGAGATCCAGATCGCTAGTATCTGGTTCTCTCCTGGCGACCCTCTCAAAGTCAAATCAAACGAGTTAGCACAGTGTTGGGTGGCAGAGGCAAAAGCCCTCACTCGCAACACAGTGCTAAACTCACAAGGTACACAGTCAGAAAGACCACCTAGGCTTCCCACGTCTCTGTTGCGATTGTACAGGGTCAACAAAACCTAGTACACATCGGAAATCACAACAACAATGGCCTCACCCCAGTCTAGCATTAAATAGCCCAGCAGACAGCCAAGGAATAGACAGGGAGACACCATGAGTGTGTCGACCTCTACAGACAAAATGGTAACCCCTCCAAAATGCCTAACTAAACATATAATATCTGAGAGCTTCAGCATATAATATGATGGCCGATATATGAAATCGTGCAGAACCAAAGGGGAGTTATGATATTAAATAGAGAGGAAGAATGAGAGGTAAGAAGTTGAGAGAGAAAGTGCTCTATAGGTAGAAGTCGGGAGACAGGGGGGCAAGGGACATGTGAAGGGTATGCTAGTCAGGCAAGCTCTGAGGAAGGTAGCTCCTCGGGACCCCTCCAGGATCACACACAAAGGCATGGTGGTCAGCCAATCACAGGCCGCTACGTCACCAGGCAGCAGGCCTGCAGAAGGCGCCAGGAACCACCAGCCAATCAAAACCGAGAGAAAAGACCACGCGGGCGAGCAACTCCTCCGGGAGGGAGGTGGGAGGAGGAGGAAAAGCAACACTCACCTCCCCCACCCTGCTCGCTCGCTCTCTCTCTCTCCTTCACTACAATGCATCTTATGTTCAACTCATGATATAAAATATAATGCATTGTCACAGGCGAAAATAAAGACCACTTCTATACTGCCTGTGACATGACGATTCACAAGAAAGAAATTACAACATTGTAGATAGACTGTAGCCCATTTCACTGCCCTGGCGAGCGCTAGTGGCTACCGGGAGGCGATTCTGCCAACGCTGGCAGGCGTCACACCCCGCCCAAGATATAGGACGCTCAACATTAGGCGAGCACGATATCTGACAAGGCAGAATGCCGACAAGACCCGTCACGCATAGCCACTCCACCAGAAATGAAATTCAAAGCTCAAGTCTTACATAAAACAACATATCAACATAAAGAAAATCTTATAACCCCTCCCAAACATAATAGTATAATTTAGCCTACTATGCTCCCTGAGCGAGCTTCACAGAGCCCAGCCTCCTAAGTGAAAGACAGGTTCAACTTAGGACTTTAGCTATAATATTGGCAACTTACAATTAACTATCAAAAGAAAGAGTTTTTATGTGATTTTTTTGTATTTAATTTTAATGTTGTTTTTGGCGGCTGCTCTACAGGGGCAAGCCTAGTTTTTCTCCACTCTCAACACACTGACTGAACGGCGAGGGTTCTCCTGCAAACAGACCCTCCCGTGACAAACAATCAGCCAAAACATTATCAGTGCCCTTAGCATGTCACACATCCAACTTGTGTTCTGGCAGCACAACAACACCTGACACTGATAAACTGCCCAGTTCATCACAAGACTGGCACTTCTCTTCGCTCTTTCCGGCAACGGGGCCTGCCAATAACCTTCCACTAGTTCTACCTTCGTGATAGGCGATGCAGCCCCGAGGCGGTCTATGGTGTCGTCAACTCTCGATAAGGTATAGGCGTCTGTCAGGGATAATGCACACACACTTTCGCAATCAACACCCTCACTGATCTTGCCACTTAACACAGGTTGCAAAGTTACAGGCAACGACGACGCACGACATTCCTTATCCCTCAGACCCTTCGTCAACACGCAATCCAGCTCTGCTTGCACCACAGGCTGTCGAGCAGGATTTATACGGTACGGAATTAAACTGAGCCTTGCACTATCTCCAGCCTGCATGTTGGATTCTACCCCGTACATCAGACCTGGAGAAGCAACAAACATGTGGATGCACTGCCACAGCCTAGTAAACAACTTATCTCACAGAACAACATGCCTAGTGCCCTCCCACAACCCAGCCGAGACCGCAGCTTCTAACCTGTAGTCTCCCTCCTTCTCCACCTTCGTCCCTAGAACAGCCAGGTCATGAGAGGGACAATCAGTACCACCTGTGCAGTCACTCCCATAGTTCATTATTGCTAAGGCTTCCCCGCCGATACCGTACATGCGCACCCCCGCATTCCTTACGACTACATCTGCCTGCGCAGCATCACCGCTTTTAGCGACATGACCAGATACAGTCGGTCTATGGTAGGGCTGTTGCATTTGACTAGAGCAGGATTGGGAGGCTATGCGACGACCGGGCACTTCTATGCCAAAACCAACCTTAACGAAATATATCAAAAGTGTGCACTTACAGGGGCAAGCCAATTTTACTCCACTCTCAACACACACTGACTGAACGGCGAGGGTTCTCCTGCAAACAAACCCTCCCGTGACAAACAATCAGCCAAAACATAATCAGTGCCCTTAGCATGCCACACATCCAACTTGTGTCCCGGCAGCAAAACAACACCTGGCACTGATAAACTGCCCAGTTCATCACAAGACTGGCATTTCTCTTCGCTCTTTCCGGCAACGGGGCCTGCCAATAACCTTTCACTAGTTCTACCTTCGTGATAGGCGATGCAGCCCCGAGGCGGTCTATGGTGTCGTCAACTCTCGATAAGGTATAGGCATCTGTCAGGGATAATGCACACACACTCTCGCAATCAACACACTCACTGATCTTGCCACTTAACACAGGTTGCCAAGTTACAGGCAACGACCACTCACGACATTCCTTATCCCTCAGACCCTTGGGCAATGGATAGGTGTCTGTCAGGGATAATGCACACACACTGATCTTGCCACCTAACTCCGGTTGCAAACTCACTGGCAACGACCACTCACAATATCCTTTATCCCTCAGACACTTTTTCCACATGTCGTCTAGCGCTGTTTTCACGACAGGCTTTTTAGCAGGATTTATACGGTAGGGAATTAAACTGAGCCTCGCACTGTCTCCAGCCTCCATGTCGGATTCTACCCCGTACATCAGGCCTGGAGAAGCAACAAACATGCGGATGCACTGCCCCAGCCTAGTAAACAACTTATCTCGCAGAACATGCCTAGTGCCCTCCCACAACCCAGCCGAGACCGCAGCTTCTAACCTGTAGTCTCCCTCCTTCTCCACCTTCGTCCCTAGAACAGCCAGGTCATGAGAGGGACAATCAGTACCACCTGGGCAGTCACTCCCATAGTTCATTATTGCTAAGGCTTCCCCGCCAATACCGTACATGCGCACCCCCGCATTCCTTACGACTACATCTGCCTGCACAGCATCACCGCTTTTAGCGACATGGCCAGATACAGTCGGTCTATGGTAGGGCCGTTGCAATCGACTAGAGCAGCATTGGGAGGCCATGCGACGACTGGGCACTTCTATGCCACAGCCAACCTCACCAATCTGCTCAAACTCCTCCTTTTCACCACCACCCTGGGCAGCCATGGGTCGACCCTGACCTGGCAACCATGCCAAAGTCTCGTCGCCCACCTTGAACCACCGAAACAACGAGGCTAACGGTCTCCCAACATTCACGTGACCTGCCCGCTGAACATCTTGCACCGCCTGAGTTGTGAGGCTCAGGGACTCGGCACGACCAGTGGGGTATGAACCGAGCTGGTGCTGGAGCGCTGCACACTGCTGCTCAGGCAGGTGCTCTAGCGCTTCCACAGCCACCAGACTCGTGTCCCCCGCCCACTGCTCCGCCGAGACATGATAATCCCTACTCTCCTCCACCTGTGCCCTACTGCCCCCCTCTCCTTCTCCACCTTGGCCGCTGCAGACCAACGCAGGGACAGTAGGCTGCTCAGGTGCTTGCCTCACAAACTCCTCCAACAGGTTCACATGACATGTTTCCCAGTCCTCGTGTTTGATCTCGACAGCACCATTACCACACTTCTGAACTAACGGATCCTCCAACTGCAGTTTACAAATATCTGAGGGAACCAACCTGTCTAGATGCTTCCGAAGCAACCAAAGTCCTCCCCCAATATCAAACTGAGCAACCCTTTTTTCTCTCCGTGTGTAACGTTGCTGCCTCGGAGTCTCTTCCTGCCCTACCTCCTCACTAGCTGTGATAGGTCCTGGGGCTTCTCCAGACTCCAACAATGGTGCCAATACTGAGTTGCCAAGAAGAGCTGCTGGTACTAAACTCTTCAAACTGTTACCAACATTAGCCATCTTCTTCCAACCGTTCCTCCGTTGATCAGAAGACTGAGGAATAGGCTGTGACATTTTGGATGCAAGAGGTCTTGTAACAACGCACGCCATAAGTTGTACTTGACATTTCTCTAACCACTCCTGTTCCTCCCTACTCACGTCGGCCGGCTTCTCGGCAACGACTAAGGGTGAAACCTCAGAAGTAGGCACCGCAAAGTCGTTGCCGAGGAGGAGGTCGACGCCCCCAACAGGCAAGTTCTCCACAACACCCACATCCAACTCTCGTGTCACACCATCCACCTCCAGTTCCATCCTGACCAACGGGTATGACTTGACAGCATTGATACCCTGCACCACAACCACCCGTGCCGCGTTTATTGGTCTACCAGTAAAGTTCTTCATTAAAGTCTGAGAGGCACCCGTGTCTCGCAACAGCTCAACTCCATGCTTCTTACCAGCCCACTTCACGCAGCCATGCCCTCGATGGTCACAAAAGACATCGCGGACAGGGTTCGAGCCTTCCGGAATCTTCTCCACTGGCTGTGTCCCAGCCTCTGACGCTATACCCCGGGCAAACTCAGACGACTTCGGGGACACCCCAATGTTGCGAGCCAAAGACAACTGCATTAGGTAGCTTGCTTGGACAGGCTCTTGCAAAATGCCCCTTCTCATGACAATGAAAACACTCTAACTCCCCCTTGGGCTTCCCTTGAGGTGGGGAAGGGCCCTGACCCTTCTTAAACGGGACGGTATTAGGTTTATGGTCAGACTTAGTATCGTTGCTCTTGTTGTAATGGTTATATGGTGTATCACTGACTCGGGGGGGTGGAGTGTTGCGCCCCTTGTTACCTGCATCGTTCCGTTGTGCAGACCCGCACCCACGAATCAGTGACATCCGAAGGTCAGCCATCTCAGCTGCCTCCTGAAGAGTTCTTGGGTTTTCCTCTTTAAGATTCAACGTCAGATCGCTGCCCGTACACTTCAAAAATTGTTCTAGAAGCATCAGCTGTTTCAACTCCTCAAACGTCGATGCCTTCTCAGAACGCAGCCAGTTTCTAAATGCATCGGACAGATCCCGGGCATGCTCAAGAAAGGTGCACTCACGACCCTTCGTTACACCCCGGAACTTCAATCTGTACGTCTCTGGTTGTAACTCATATGCCCGCAGGACAGCCTCCTTCAATACCTCATAATCGATGCACGACTCCAAGGGCAACGCATCATATGCCTTGAGTCCTTTGCCAACCAATCTAGAGGAAACAAGGGCTGCCCACTTAATTCGGGCCATTGGTGCTCCCGGCACTTCTTCTCGAAACGCATACAAAATTCAGTGACACCCGACTCATCAAATACAGGGACCAACTTGAGCAGGTGCGATAACGACTGATCAAGACCTCGATTCCCAGAACCGAGACGCTGCCCTGTCGACTCCACCCTAGACTTCTCAAGATCTATGTCCGCACAGTACTTCGCCTTTCTCTCCTCAGCCTTAGTCTCATATCTGGCCCTTCTCTCCTCAGTCTCATTCTCTCGCTGCCATTGCTCGAGCTCAGCCTCATGCTTTCGTTGCTCGAGATCAGTCTCATATCTGGCCCTTCTCTCCTCAGCCTGAATCTTAGCCATCTCAAACTCCTGCTGCTGCTGCTCAGATTCCTGCTTCTGCTGCAGCTGCATCTTAGCCATCTCAAGCTGGAAGAGCATATCTGCAGTTAAACCTTGAGGAGGAGGAGATGCAACAATTGGAGACCCATCCTTTGACAAACCACGCTGCCACTGACTATCGGCCTGCGGGAATGTACCCGGCTCCAGAGCCCGAGGGGGCGCCATGGTAGGAGTCGAGTGGAATGGGGGCTGGGCCGAAGGTGCCCCCGCTCCCGCTCCACCTGAAGCCCCACGCACCCCACCGAGCACACAAGCCACCAGGTCACCTCTCGACATGCTGCTAGTGCCCACATGCCCCATGACCGTGGCCAAACACTGGAGACCATACCGATCAATCCCCGGCACCCGGTCAGCAGTAATAGGTATCTCCAGAAACTTCCTTGCATCCTCCTCACTACCTATAACTCTAATGTCATCTAACAAAGCCCGCTGCTGCACCTCAGAGTCTGCTTCCCTTACTGTGTCCTCACTGTACATTGATCCGTCGTTCGACATAGTTTCCACCAAAAATTCTCAACGTTTATATAAAAAAAATAGGAGTACCTAAACTCTTATGTAGTACTATTCACTCAAAAAATGCTTGAAGACTCTTAAGTGTTATACTACTTGCCAAAAAAAATCCACGTGTCCACTATATTCCTTTAAACAAAAACAAATGACCACAACACTCCTGCAATATTTCTCTAAGTTCACAAAATCCTAAGCAAGGTCGCCATTTGTTGCGACCGGGGCTCGTATAAAACAAGGGCTCTTAATCATTGGACTAGGAAAGCACACAGCCACAACGGTAACACTAGATCCAACCCCTGAACTTATAATGCCGGCGCACAAAAACACCTATACCCTCCAGAGTTAAATCTGCGATAACGGGGTATCCTATAACTCAGTATAAGTGCACTACTACTACAGGATGATGATCTCTGATACAGCCTGATCACAACATACAATTACGGTAATAAGGTATACTAGGAAAAGATAGAGATCTTAATTAAATCACTGCAATGATTTAATGCAAACTAGAAGAAGGTATATTTAAAGTTACTCTAAACAATAATGAACTGTCACTCCTATACTAAAGAAAGTGAACGAAAGTCCCAAAGCATCGAGCAGGAATCTTCTGAAGAAAGTCTGATGCTGGGGTAAGATGATCGTATCGGATTTTGAACTGTAGTATAAAGCAGGAACAGCATATGACAATTGTAAGGACATATAGGGTTAACTGGCACGGGAATAATTATAACTGCGCAATAGTAGGAACTCAAACAGCAAAAGAAGTACTTCCTCATCAACGAAACAGCCTACTAGGGTTGTGCAACTCAACAACAACCTAGACTAATAAATGCCGTGAATAATAATGCATACATAACAGAAAGAGTTTATAATCTAAATCTGGTGTCTGCTAGGCGAATAAAGTCTAGCTGGGATGTAGTAGGCTAGGAAACAATGGCTGAGCAAGCGGCTCGTAGCCTAGCGAAGTCTTTAAGGCTGTGCGGCCAAATTACGTTAATTGACGGGGTGCTCTCTTGAGAGATCCAGATCGCTAGTATCTGGTTCTCTCCTGGCGACCCTCTCAAAGTCAAAGCAAACGAGTTAGCACAGTGTTGGGTGGCAGAGGCAAAAGCCCTCACTCGCAACACAGCGCTAAACTCACAAGGTACACAGTCAGAAAGACCACCTAGGCTTCCCACGTCTCCGTTGCGATTGTACAGGTTCAACAAAATCTAGTACACATCGGAAATCACAACACCAGTAGCCTTATCCCAGTCTAGCATTAAATCCCCCAGCAGACCACCACGATACAGGAAGGGAGACACCGTGAGTGTGTCAAACCTCTACAGACAAAAATGGTAACCCTTCCAAAATGCCTAACTAAACATGTGTTATCTGAGAGCTTCAGCATATAATACGATGGCCGATATATGAAATCGTGCAGAACCAAAGGGAAGTTATGATATTAAATAGAGTAGAAGAATGAGAGGTAAGAAGTTGAGAGAGAGAGAAACTGCTCTATAGGTAGAAGTCGGGAGACAGGGGGGCAAGGGACATGTGAAGGGTATGCTAGTCAGGAAAGCTCTGAGGAAGGAACTCCTCGGGACCCTTCCAGGATCACACACAAAGGCATGGTGGTCAGCCAATCACAGGCCGCTACGTCACCAGGCAGCAGGGCTGCAGAAGGCGCCAGGAACCACCAGCCAATCAAGAGGCGCGAGACGGCACGCGCGCGAGCCTACAAAGCGAGGGGGGAGGCAGCACATGTATACACACGCACACACCACCACCCCACTGCCTATATTATTCTCTCTCCCTAACTATATACAATGCATCCTATGTTCAACTCATGATATAAAATGCTTCCCGTTGTCACAGACGAAAATAAAGACCTCCATGGGACTGTCTGTAACAACACAAACACTATGAAAGAAAGAACAACATTGTAGATAGACTGTAGCCAAATACCTTGCCCTGGCGAGTGTTACCGAGTGGCCAAGCGAGTGGCTGAGCCCACGTGGCGTTCTGCTGAGCTGCAGGCATCACAGACTGTAGCCAAATACCTTGCCCCGACGAGTGCTAGCGAGTGGCCAAGCGAGCGGCTGAGCCCACATGGCGTTCTGCTGAGCTGCAGGCGTCACATAGCCCATTTCACTGCCCTGGCGAATGCTAGTGGCTACCGGGATGCGATTCTGCCAACGCTGGCAGGCGTCACACATCTACCCTATTTTGCACATAAACTGGCAGAGAATTATTGCTATGTACCCAGTTGAGTGCTACTTGACTATTGCACCATACGTGAACGACTTCAATATTCAACTCGCTCTCGTATGCTGCGCATACATGTTGCACCAGACGTGCTAATAGCAGCATGGCAGTCAATTCCATTTTAGGGATAGTTACTTTCTTGACCGGTGCTACCTTGGCCCGGGCTGTAACTAAATGCGCCCCAAATGAAGCAATGACATAAATGGCTACCCCGTATGCCGTGTTGATAGCATCGCAAAACGTATGCAATGTAACATCACCGAATGCCGCCACCTTACGAGGTAGCTGTTTAGTACATAGGATGTCATACTCTTTCAACAATAATGTCCCTCAGTGGCGTATATAGGGGGGGGGGGCACTCGGCCATGGCCCCCCCCCCCCCTTTTGTCCCAGTAGGCCTATATTATTCGTCAGGTTGGACGGTTGGTCAACTTGGTCGTGTACAGAACGTGTGAGTTCTGACTGGGAGTGCTGTGTACTAGTGTAGCGGCATGCCCTGCAGTCTGTCACCGTCTGTGGATCTGATGTGAGGGGAACAGACTACCGTCAGACGGATAGTGGTGTAATGGTGTTCAGCTCTGTGGCTTGTGTTGTGTAGTTCAAATGTTGTGAGTTTCGTTATTCAGGAATGTGTCATGGCTCGGGCTTTGCCAAGCTAAATATTATATTTATATGCATATGGCTAGCAAAGACCGTAATAGAAAAAACAAAATTATGAATAGACAAAACGTTATAGGCTAGATTTATGATATTAGTATTATGATATAGATTATAGCAGTTTTTTATACATACTGTAGAATTCCCTAATTAAATATTTGTCAAACAGCTCTTTTTTTGTTTAGTCAACATATATAATCTTCTGTATATTGTTTTACCATTGAATATCAAATTAGTGCAATATATCCCTGCTGAGGCCTCAAAAGGACCCTAAAAATGCTTGATTTTCAAAAAAAAACTGGGGGAACTTACAGCAACCCCCCCCCAGCTGTAGAGGCTCGCTTCGCTCGCCCAACCATTATATAAAATTTAAAATAATGGATTCACCCCTATGGCTCCCCCTTTCCCAAGGACCTATATACGCCACTGATGTCCCTTGATCATTTAAGTCCTCGGGCAAACTGTCATCTCATCCTACTTTGTGTCTCCAAACTTCCTGCATCAGAATCCTAGCTCTTATGGTAACGGGTAATGCTAGACCAAAAGGATAAACAAATTGCGAAACTTTGCTCAACAGACTTCTCTTCGAGTGCATTCCTGTCTGCTGAACAAAAGACTTTGTTTGAAAGGTTAGAATGTCTTGTTTTGGTTGCCAGATCATCCCCAAATTTCTGGTCTTTTCCTGGTTATGAGATGCTGTACCATCCATCTGAATTAAACTCTGAAGATCTTCACTGTTAGTAACCCACTCGCGGAGAAATAAATGAGCTTCTCTAAACAATCTACGTGCTTGCCAGTAGGTATGTAACAATTGATCCCGACTATCGCTAGAACCCTGCAAGATAGTTTATTAGTGTCCTCAGGAGTATCTTACAGATGTTTCTTAATAGTGGTTTTTAACAAAAACTGCGAGCATGTAGCACCAAAAAGTACGAGCCGAAAACGGTAGATCACGACCGGACTTCCAGAGTCGCTAATGTCTTCGGACCAAAGAAAGCGAATGACATCTCTATCTTCCTCCTGCAATTTGACCATCAAGAAGGGGAGGCCATGCACGCAGCCGGATCCCATGCCTTGGCCCCGCCCACTGCCCAAAATGTACAAATATTATATTAGATTAGATTAACCTAACCATAATATAATATAATATAATATAATATAACAGAACACAAATAACAAAATAAAAATATAAAATACAATAGATACGAGTGGGATTGAACACTGGATTATCAGTGTCAGGGGCGGGAGCTAAACCGACTGAGCTACGAAGCGACTTGGAAGAAACGGTTTGAAGGCTATATTTAAACGTGGTTGGGCAGCGGTGCGGGGCGGGGCCAAGGGGGCTTACATTTTCGAACATGCGCAGGGGGTAAGGGATCCATATGCGTACTTGGCCTTCCATCAAGAAGGCTTTCTCAATGTCACTAGTAAATGCATATTGCCCTAGTCTAAATCGCAATAGGTGTTGAGACAAATCCGACACCATGGACGGACCAGTCAGCAAGCAATCATTTAGACTGGGTTGTATTTATGTAGCCAATGCTATTTCTTGTATTTTGCTTGTACGAAAATCGGGTAGCCTACAGCCGTGAAGATTTTCTCTTGTTCTTTACCGTAAGGAACTCTGTCTCACCAAGCCTGTAAACCACTTGCGAGTTTCAGGCTATAATCAATTGGTTGAGATGGTTACTGATTGAAATGGTAACTGGTTGACTTGAGACTGGTTAGGATGTCACTGGTTGAGGTTGCGTGGTTAAACTGACATGGAACCAGCTTTCTCACCTAAATCGTTTTTGTTTTTACTTTATCTGCTTAGCCTAATCTTTTCTATTGGGCCTATATCTTCCTCCGATTAACTTTTCGGTTCTATCTTGTCTACAACACTCATTCATTGAGCCTTTTCTCTTCCTTCTCACTGCTTTCATCGGATGGGTGGATGTGGATTGACTGCTTGTGATGTTCAGGGCAAAAGGAGGTTGGAGCTGTAGACATCGATAATTAGCAGAATTAATAGCGAAAATACGGTTGTAAATTAAATTATACATAACCATCATAACCCTACATTATTATTGTACTTTTGTTTAGTATTGATTATAGCCTGAAACACGCAAGTGGTTTATAGGCTTGGTGAGGCAGATTTGCTTAGGGTAAACAACAAGAGAAAATCTTCACGGCTGTAGGCTACCCGATTTTCGTACAAGCAAAATACAAGAAATAGCATTGGCTGCATAAATGTGTGTATACCCATGAATATATTTACATTAATATACCCCTGAGTGAAAAGTCGTTCAATAGATTTAAACTTCCCGCCTCAGGAACGGCTGTTCCAACCACTTCCCCACTAACACTACATTTAATAAATTCCATGAACATTTAGGCTACTTTAAATTGTAACAATCCGAAGTATTGCTCAACAGATATTGTAATCTTAAATTATTTGGCCTCAAGACTCTAGAGGTATGGGAACTTCAAACCGTACAAGAGACTGAATTTGATAGGTAGGTATTCAGTAGATATGGTATGGGTAGATTTCTTATAGGGATATTATTCTTATAGAGTTACTTCATTAATATTCCAGTTCTTAGCTAGTTTTATAGTATATGTTCAAGGGTCCACCAACCAAGCTTCATTAACCTCTGAAGTGCGCATAGGGGTAATTGGAAACGTCCCCCTGAGCTGACGTATTTGAGGTGTTTCCGTCACTAAAATATTCATTGTACCATTAACCCTTAATTAGCGGCGAGCAACATAAGTCGAGTTAAATAAAGCTGGACTATGTGGCGGCGCTCGACATAGGTCGAGTGGCAATTTCAGCACGTAATGTGGCTGAGAGAGAGAGACAAGTGGTGGCAGGAGACTAGCGAGCGTATGACTGCTCCAGACCACCGCGGCGACACTCGCGTTGCACGGTTATTGCAAGAAAACTATCCATCATACAAGGATCGTTATGGTGTCATTCGAAAGCTCTGTTTATGCCCTTTCAGGGATAGGTACGTAAGGTGTTAATGGCATTAATACTTATCCATATGCGCCTATTATGGGTTGATTATAAAGGTATTAACCTGAAACAACAATAAAACGAGTGAAAACAGCGTTTGGATGGTCAAAATCGGAGATATAGCCCGCGAGTTGTATAATGTATGGGTGAGGCAAGCTGCTTTTCCCGCCAATTTCCCCCAAGGCCACTGAGACACAGTCGATCGATACTCTCTCTCTCTCTCTTGCACTTGCTTGCCATCAGTGATGACAACACCCTGCTTGCAACTCGCTAATGTTAGCACGAAAATATACCTCAGAATAAGGGAATAACAGGGAAAATAGGTGATAAATGATGAGAGGAGGAAAGTGGGGAAGGAGGGGAGGTAGAGGACTGAGATTTTGCATGGCCCAGGGGCCAAAAAAAAATAAAAAAATAAAAAAATAAAAATAATGTTTTTTGTTTTTTTCGATGTCAAAAGTTGATTTTTTTTTCACTCACTCTTAAGAGTCTCCCCGCAGTCCACCGGGGGAACTCTTAAGAGTCTCCCAGCAGTTCCCGGGTTAATGCCTATTCTAATAGGATTTCAAAACCAAGAAATAATTTAATTATTATTATTATTATTATTAAAGTAAAGTAAAGTTAATGATTAATATAATTACAAGAAATTTGAATTACTAATTGAATTATTTACAGAGAGATTAAATATAAAAGTAAAATATTAGTTATAACTCTTACAAAAAAAAATATATATAAATATATAACAAAATATTATAAACTAAAAACATGAAATTATGACATTGAAATATAGTCACGTGCTCAATCCCGGTTAATGAAGATTGTTAGCCTTAGGCGTCACACTCTCTAGTTGGTAGGTTGAAGAGAAGGTAAGTAACAACCCGACTGTACTCCAGGTATTCACAGAGACACCAGCCCGAGCTATAGTCCAAGTAACACTGAAGTTAGTCTAAAAATAAGATCACTCATAGACTCGGGAAAGAGCTGGTCACTAAGAAAAGAAACTCGCCCCCTAGTGGTGTGTGGCGAGTTAATGATCATTAAAATGCCCCAGAACGAGAAGCCCACCACAGAAGCCACGAACGAACACCACACAGAAACACCAAAGGAAAGGTCCACAGAACGAAAAGACCAGCTGACCGAGCCAGCCATTTCAGACAGGCCCAAGCCCGCAGGGCTAAGCAGCTCCAGACTGCACCCATTTACCTTTTCTAAACTGACCATTTTCCACACCTCACGTACACTAACCCCCTCGTGTCCTACACTCCTAACTACAAAGATGATGAACAGGAATATACATTCATATTAAAAACACCCATGCCCTGTCCCGACGTTGAGCCAATGCCAACACATCAGACAGCCATAATTATATCTATGTATGTTCTTACATCCGAGAAGTAGATGTTATATATCTTAGAAGTTAAAACACCCACGCTTGTCCCTAGACCTCGTATATCATTTTCCATGACGAGTATAGATATATGTAACCCGTGCTCAGTCGCCCCTTGCATTGTTCCTCTAGTAACTAAGTCTATAATATTAACTGCCACCAGCATTGATACGACATAGCGGCACTGCCCTTGCTACAAAGATGATGAACAGGAATATACATTCATATTAAAAACACCCATGCCCTGTCCCGACGTTGAGCCAATGCCAACACATCAGACAGCCATAATTATATCTATGTATGTTCTTACATCCGAGAAGTAGATGTTATATATCTTAGAAGTTAAAACACCCACGCTTGTCCCTAGACCTCGTATATCATTTTCCATGACGAGTATAGATATATGTAAGCCGTGCTCAGTCGACCCTTGCATTGTTCCTCTAGTAACTAAGTCTATAATATTAACTGCCACCAGCATTGATGCGACATAGCGGCACTGTCCTTGTGTCGTATTGTGCCAAGTACAGATCAACCAGGTTTCATCACCTTATTAGGACGACGACTATAATGTCATCGTTCATCGATGTATGCAATCCTTAGGTTAAGTATTTTTATCCGCCATTGTGTTCACCTTTTTCCATTTACTTTCCACAATTGTCATACGTCTTCCCCTTGCCTCCTTCGTATCCACAGTCCACACTACGCCAATTTACTTCGTGTCTTACACCTCTTACCCCAACCAGAGATTGTATAAGATAACCTGGTTACCAGTATCTGTCATAAGTACCCCGAAACAATAACTAAGTACCCCTACGAACTGCCGCTGTTGTTGGTATATTTATATTTAATAGAAAACGCAGTTCCCAGGGCCAACTAATAGTATCCATAACCCTCGGACTGATCGCATAACTCTATCTTTTCTAGACTCATATACCACCCCATAGTTGCATTCCCCGGTAGCATTTGGCTAACGTATTCTACTGCCTTTTCAAACTTCCATATCAATTGTAGCCTAATGCCACCCCCACGCCCAGGGATCTTAGGGGCAAAATTTCCCTGTAGCCCTTGAACTCTCCCCCCCCCCCCTCTCATTAAGACACCCGCGCTTCTCGACTCTTGCCCGACCTAGTCTCTCTCTCATACCTCTTGAAGATCCTTGAATTGTCCGTTGCTAACGCTCTCCAACCTTTTATATATATACTCCTATCCAGCCTACCTTCACTTAGTAGGCCAGAACAACATTAGAACTTTACTAGCCCCTTGCATGCCATCTATTCTCTTACAACACATTCACAACCCTGCACCCAATGGTCGTCGGTGCGAGGCTAGCCGCCCCGCCAGTAACTAACTTCTATTGCCATACTTCCAGATAAATGTGGCAGAGTTAGCAACCCAGTCTCCACCACATCCAGCAAACCCTACAATTAACAACCAGCCGAGTAAAACCAGCTAGCTAAGGCACCTTCGGTTTTGGTATTAAGGACACCCACACCTGTCTCATACACAGAGGGTTATTACAAACACTGGTGATATGGCAAGCCCCTAGCCACAGCCGCCGGACGACTATCACAGAGAGAGGGCGCCCAGCTCCCCCTTTTTGCCCACCCGAGGAGGGAGACCCCCACCCCCGCGGAGGTATACCTGGCCCCTGTTTTGACTTTCGAGTCATTGCCAGGTAGCACAGGAATTATTCCTATCAATGAACTAACCATGCATGACTAACACCTTTACTAACCTCTATTTACTCACAATAAACCATTTACCTTTCTTGCATGCTCTGGTCACTAAATTAGCACCTCAGCTATACCATAGAATGAAGATTGCACAATCTAAGAGAGACGCTCCTATCACAGCTGTCCCCATCCTCCTCGCAAAGTAGATCCAGTCTCCCTCCCCTAAATACTTCCAGTATAGCCAAAATAGTACCTCTTACTAAGGCTCAGTTATATGAAAATATAAAGGCTTCCTATAGCCCTGTGCCACAACAGTAAATACCATCTTATCTAGTCCCCATATCTATTGAGAGCTCAATTAAGTCCATAAGACTCGAGATCCCTACTGTCTACAGGGTCCAGAACCGAGCCTATAAATCTAACTCCCGCCCCCAGTCAAATCAGTTGAAAGCTAGACACCAACCAGGGGTCACTACCCTGCAGTTAAGTTCTAGCTCTGCCCTTGAGTTGTTCCGGAGTGAGATCCCAGAGCCGGCAGACTCCGTGGCAGATTTGGATAGAAGGACCTGCCCACGTATTTAAGAACTTCACACATATGGGCCCCGTGGTCGGCCGCGGAACCAGTCGTTAGCCCCCAACATCATGGACGCAAGATAACCCGGACCAGACCCATCAGATGCTACCTAAGATTCCCTTTAGCAGTACTACATTATTACTGTGCTGTTTAGAGATTCACTAATTAATATTTCTACGAAGTGGCTATCTCTTTGCCCCAGTATAATTCATATAACCATTCAATTAGGAAGTGCTAAGCGTATCAGTGTTCATTATTTAACAGGCGATACTAACTCTCGTAATCAACCATATGCCCAGATATTATTACCTAGAAGGAAACCCTAGTAATATCTGAAGGTTCGCCCACTGATTTGCGTTCTATGTATTTCTGAGACAAGAATAGAAAACTTAGATCAGTACCCCCTGAGGTTACTAGAATTCCCGTGCTCTAAAATACGCGTGTCTAATCTAGTCTGTGAACTACTACTTGTGCACCAGAGCTACCAGTAAGAAATCTAACAGTGAATATGATTCTATAAGTAACATTGATGGTCTTCGGTATATAAACCTGTTAAATCAAAGCCAGTGATCAGAAGATTAATACCTAAACGTTGGAAGTGGGAGACTAGGCTCCATCCAGATCCACTTATCCTAGTGTTATTCGATTCTATTATATTGTCTTACACAAGTATTCTGCAGTGGTATATCAATAAACGTGATCGTGTAACTTGCTACCATGTGTTTCTTTGTGTTCTCTATTCCTCATATCTTGTATTGTGCATACAGCCTTATATACCCAGTCAATTAGAACTCACATTACCCAAGTTAAACTTGTAGAAAAACAGGGCATAACAATCATTGCAGAGTATATACAAAGGTTCATGGCTCTGGTGTGGTGCTTTGAAGCTCCATGTAGAGGTAGATTTGGTTGGATGAGGCTTCAGGAAGGGTTGAGCAGGCTCGGAGTGTGGTGCTTTGAAGCTCCATGTAGAGGTAGAGTTGGTTGGATGAGGCTTCAGGAAGGGTTGAGCAGGCTCGGAGTTTCGAGGGACGTAACACCTCCCCCCTAAGTCCCTGTAAGGTGTTGAAGAGGACTGAAATAAGAAGGAGGGAGAGACCTTGAGACTGTGGACATACTCCTGGACAAAGTAATCTTGATTAATGATGCCCTAAAAGGACACTCCATTCCACTGGAAGTACGTGGACGACTCGACAGTCGGCATTACTGTCGATAACACCTCCCCTAACTATGACCCCCTACAAGACATCCTCGACCGTCTTCAAGCCTGGACCACAATCAATCATGTGACCATCAATCATGACAAGACAGTGGTCATGCACATCAACACCTCCATTACCGACCTTCCTCCACCCACTGTCACAATTGGTCCTCATCCCCTTCAGCTTGTTGAGTACACCAAACTCCTCGGAATCACTGTGGACAACAAGCTGAACTGGAAGAAACATGTGTCTACCACAGTCAGGACCGCCACATACAAGTTGTTTATGCTAAGGCGGCTGAGATCCCTGGGGGCGCCGGAGAATGAGCTGAAGAGTATATATAACATCTTCATACTTCCTAAGCTCACCTACGCCTCTCCCGCCTGGTCCTCCTCTCTAACCCTGACACAACAACGTCAATTGTAAAGAGTGCAGAAGAGGGCATGCAGGATCATCCTGCGTGGCACATACCCAGGGTACGAGGAAGCTCTCACCACCCTTAGCATACCTGCACTTTCAACCCACCACTACAACACACTCAAGCAGTTTGCATCTAAGCTACTTGTTCACCCACGACACAAACTTACTCCCACCAGACGCCCCTAGACCAACACGTGCAGCTCAACACTTCAACACACTCCAACCAATAAGGGCAAGAACTGACAGATTCAAAAATAGTCCTATCCCAACCATTGTAAATATTATTAATAATGTGTAATGCCGGCCTGTCACACCATATATACGCACCCTCCTTTAATAATGTATGCATAAGTGTGTGTGCGTGTGTGTATTAGAATATATGTATGTATTTGCTTGAGTTTGTTTATGTATATGCGTGTATATGTATATGTGCATTTATGTATGTACAGTATATGTGTATGTATGTGTGCGTATATGTGTATGTATGTATGCGTTAATTATCTATATATGTATGTGTCTATAGTGTATACTGTTTGTGGTTAGAGGCTCGAGCCTGGCTGAGAGTATTCTATCACACACACACACACACACAAACAAACAAACAAACAAACACACACACACACACACACCTACACTGAAGAATGTCCCATATACTATAATTCCCCCCAGCTGTCTCTCCTTATTTTATATTCTTCTTTTGTTTTCTACCAAGGATTACCTCCCATTGTAGTAGGCTTTACCTGACCCTACCTGTACGGACCCGTAGGCCATTTCGCCTTAACCCTTTTCAAACTCCTCATTTGATCTCTTCTGACGTTTGACATTCCATTCTAATTGGCTTTACCTGACCTACAGTCCGTTTCCCCATTAACCCTTTTCCAATTCCCTCATTTAATCTCTTCAAAGGATTTAACTCCCATTATTAGCATCACCTGACCCTACCAGAACAGTTTTTGTATGTATGTATGTTTGTTTGCATACGTGAGCGTTTATGTATACGGGCATGTGCACACTTACTGCATGTTCTTATGATTATATGTATGTATATATATGCGTATTTATGTGTGTACGTATGCATATATGTGTATGTTCTGTATATATAGGAGTAAAATAAATGTGTACTGTATATGCACTGTAAATCACTTACTCTCATGGTTAATTTATGATAATTTGTATTTTGCACTAGCATAATTATTGTATTAATTGATTGTTTTAATGTAAAGTATATTATACTCACCCATTGTAAACTGAGCTTACCATTTTCATATCTGTACATCTCATGTTCATCCACTAATTGTAAAATGTGTATTTTCAGCTCATGAGGCTGCCATTCTTTAATAAACCGTTTATTATTATTATTATTTATTATTAGTATAGGCAATTAGATTGTCCACACCTTTCATATGCCGAACAATGAGTAGGTACTCTTGTAGCTGCAGGGCCCACCGTAGAATCCTCTGATTATTGTTCCTCATTTTATGTATGAAAGTTAAAGGGTTGTGATCGGTGTAGATGAAAATGGGAGACTGTTGAGGCAGGTAACACTCAAACTTCTTGATTGACGACACCAATGCGAGGCCTTCTTTTTCAACTGTAGAGTAACCCCGCTGGTGTTTCTTCAATTTGGCCGAGAAGTAGGAGACGGGATGTAGGACACCATCTGCAATGTTTTTCTGAAGAAGAACGGCCCTACTCCTTGGTCACTTACATCAACCTGGAGATGGTAAGGTATGGTGTGGTCAGGGGTTTGGAGCACAGGGTGCGTGGAGAGAAGGCGTTTGAGGTTGACGAAGGCTGCAGCACAGGCGGGACTCCAAACAAACCTAACTTTAGTACTAGTCAGGTCAGTTAATGGAGCAGAGATAGAGGCGAAGTTGCTGCAGAACCTCCTGTAAAAACCACACATCCCTAAAAACCGCATCAGGGACTTGCGGTCTGCTGGTTGGGAAAAGGTGGTGATGGCCACAATATTTGCATCCCTCGGGCAAGCGATACCCCGTCCCACCACATGGCCGAGGTAGGTGACAGTCCCTCGTCCAAAACACGACTTGGCTAGGTTGATTGTGAAGCCAGTATAGGCGAGACGAGACAGTAGTCCCTCCAGTCTGGCGAGATGGTCCATCTATGTACCTGAAGTAATCACAATGTCATCTAAGTAGGAATCAACACCCTCTAAATCTTGAATAATATAGGAAATAATGCGTTGAAAAGTCGCAGGGGCATTGATCATTCCGAAAGGCATCACATTATACTGGAACAAACCATAAGGGGTTATGAATGCTGAAATAACCTTTGCTCTCTCGGTCATACCTATTTGATAGTATCCTTTTTGAAAGTCTATGGTGGATACATATTGACCGGTTCCTACTTTGTCAATTAGATCATCTATACGGGGAAGAGGATAAGCATCTGGCACAGTCACAGAATTTACCTTTCTATAATCTGTACAAAGTCTAGAAGTGCCATCAGGCTTAGGGACTAGCAAGGAGGGTGATGCCCAGGGTGAGTGACTGGGTTCTATAAGGTCGTGTTCCAGCATAAACTCAATTTCTTTCTTCATGATATATTGCTTCCGAGGATTTAACCTATAAGGTGATTGTTTAATAGGTCTAACATCTGAGGAAAGTAGGACTACATCGTGAAGCTGGGAATTGCAAAAACCAGGGATATCTGAGGTGACCGAAGGGAACTTCAAAAGTACCGACTGAAGGTCGTTTCTATGAGAAGGTGATATCTCATGCAAGTACCCATATAAATGCTGCAACACTTCACTATTTTGGGGATTGCCACAAGAGGAAGGAAGATAAACCTCCTCAATCACTTCAGCATCACTCTCCTTAGGCAACTCCTCAGACTTCATTGCAGTATTTACAATTAGGCAAGGTGTATTCTCCTCTAGTAACCTTTCAACGTAAGGTTTGATTTGATTGACATGGACAAGCCGGCTATTTTTCCGACGATCTGGAGTGTTCACTACGTAATTGAGATCAGACAACTTCTGAGTTATGATGTATGGTCCAGAATATTTACTTTTAAGAGGATGACCTGGAATGGGCAGAAAAAGGAGCACTTTTTCCCCAGAATTGAAAGTACGGTATTCAGATTGGAGATCATAGCAAGTTTTCATATTACCCAGATTTTTATCCAAATTATCTATGGCAAGAGTCCGCACTTTAGACATTTTACGTTTCAAAGCATTTATGTACTCTGACACAGTGCGGGAGGAGTTATCAGAAACTGTATTGAACCACTGATCTTTCAGGACCTTCAAAGGGCCTCTGATCTGACGTCCACACAACAACTCAAAGGGGGAGTAACCTAGCGACTCCTGGGGGCATTCCCTGACAGCAAAAAGAAGAAAGTTAATGCTTTCATCCCACTCTTTGTCCGTCTCAAAACAGTACTTCTTTATCATACTCTTAAAACTCTGATGGAAACGTTCAAGGCAACCCTGTGTCTGAGGTCTGTACGCTGTGGACAAATGTTTTTGCACGTCTAACTCTGTCATTATTTGACACATCAGCTCACTGGTAAAGTTACATCCCTAGTCACTTTGGATATCTTTTGGAATGCCTACTTTAGTGAAAAGATGCAATAAGTGAGAAACAATGGTTTTGGCCTTAATGTTCTTCAAAGGGAAAGCTTCAGGGTATCGGGTAGCGGCACACATGACCGTCAAAAGATATTGGTTTCTTCTCTTTGTTTTGGGAAGGGGTCCTACACAATCTAAGACTATTTTTTCAAAGGGCTCTGACGTGACAGGGATCGGCTTAAGAGGTGCTTTGGAGATCACTTCATTTGGCTTACCCACCAGTTGGCAAGTGTGACAAGAACGGACAAAGTTAGACACATCTTTCTTCATTCCTGGCCAAAAAAAAAGATTTAGTATTTTCCTGTAGGTATTTTTTTGACCTAGGTGTCCTGCTAGTTTATCATGAGCTAGCTCCAGGACAGAAGAACGGATGGATGAAGGGATGATAATTTTATGTGTATTAGACCATGTATCTGTGTCAGGCTTATCAGGTGTGTGGAAGCTATGCATGAGAACTCCATCATGATAGTAAATGCTTGGATTCTTTCCATTCGCAGAAGTGTAATCAGCAACATGTCTAAATTTTGCAAGTTTCATCAGATTCTTGAGCTTTAATGAGATTCTCTTTAGACATGATCTGAGTGAACAATGTCTCCTGACTTGATGTAGAGGGAGAGTCATGGAACACTAAGTTTTGAGAACGAGTAACTGCACATACAGGGAATATATGAGGTGTCTCTTTATCCATCCTCTCTGTAGGACTGGTAAGTAAGGGAACTTCTCTCAACTTCAAGGCAGGAATCAGCCCATCTCCAGCCAAGTCATTTCCCAGAAGGAAGGAAACTCCAGGCACAGGAAGGTCCTGCTCAAGGATGGCTACTTTAATCGTTCCCCGGAGTAACCCACTGTTAAGCACTATTTCAGCCATGTTAACTACTTTATTTGAATTCAAGAAATTAAGCTGGCTAACTTCCCCTGTATATCTAGTCTCAACGAAGGGCAAAGCTTTCTTTACTAATATGCTCTGGGCCGAGCCTGTATCCCTCAGAATTGTGACTGGATATTCCCTGGAATGTTCAAGAGTGGAGACGGTTCCTGGAACCTTGAAAGCAGAGAAAAGATCAGATGACTCAATTGATTGAATGCATGTCACTGGTTTCCCAGTACGTATGACAGATGGTGAACGAGAAGTGGCAATAGTGAGTTTGTAGGCAGATGAAGTTTTACAGCTAGGGTGTTGACATTGAAGGATGTTATGCCCTGTCCTTTTACAATATGTACAAAATTCCTCATTTCTTTTTTTATCTTTTGGTGTGGGATTTGAAGAACTTTGCAGCGAGCTGACTTCAGACACGGGGTAATTACTAGAGGGGAATCTAACAGTTGGTGTCCTAGACTTGTCTCGGTTTGGAATGCCCCTGTGAATTAAAGCATAACAATCTGCCAACTTGGCACTCTTAGTGAAGTCACTTTCACCCTTCTCCTCAACGTACACCAGGATATTGAGTGGTAGTCTTCGCTTCCATTCTTCAAGAACCATCAGGTTAACTAAGTCTGTGAATGTGGTGATACGGGAAGAGTCCAGCCACTTCTTAAACATTCGAAACTTTTCCATTGCAAACTCTAAGTATGTGTGCGTTTCAGGCTTGCAGTAATTTCTAAACTATATACGATAACTGTCAGGGGTTATAGAATATGCATCAAGAATGGCTTTCTTTACAAACTCATAATCATCAATGTTTTCAAGGTTAGAGAAAATAGTGGAAGCTTTTCCTACTAATTTAGGATGAAGTAGCCACGTCCACTCCTCCTTAGGCCATTTAAGGTGTGCAGCGGTCTTTTCAAAAGTCTGGAAAGAAGCTTCGGGATCTTTCTCATTGAAAGTTGGAACTAAGGAGATATTCTTAGCTTAGTTGAAAGACTTCTTCAGTTTCTCTAGCTCTAGCTTTTCTGCCTTGAGTTTTTTGGTTTCTTCTAGATTTTGGTTTTTTGCTATTTCTAACTGTCTGTTTGCATTCTCAAACTCTTCCTGCTTTTGTAGCTTAAGAAGTTCCAACTGCCTATCTTTTTCCTTTTCCTGACATTCTAACTGTCTATCTTTTTCCTTTTCCTGCTGAAGTATGACTAACCGTTCCCTTTCAAAGGCTAGGCGCTCTCCTGACCATACATCCTGATTTGATATATCAAGTCTCTCAGGTGTTTCACTTTGTGTATCCTCATCATCTATCATAGATTTATGCATAGAAAGACTAGCTGGAGTAAACTCATCTACGGCTTCAGACGGTAAGAATTCTCTAGAAACTAATTCTTCTATGACTATGTTTTTGATAATTTCTTTAGTATGTGAACTCTCAAAAGGTAGGTCAAAGTGAAAAGCAATATACTTCCATTCATCCTTAGAAATCACTTGATTTAACACCTAACGAGCGGCCTAGGCGGTAAATAATATGTAGCCACCAGCGGGGTGTTTTTACCCAAAATAGGGCTGTTTACGTGATCATTTTCATACCTAAATAAGACCCAGAGCGTAAAACAAGTATCTATTCCTGAAAGGGCATAAACAGAGCTTTCCAATGACACCCCAACGATCCTTGTATGACCGCTAGTTTTCTTGCAACAATCGCGCAACACGAGTGCAAAAACCATGTAATTCGGTACTTTCCCTAAACAATTCACTGTGTAGCGAGTGTGAGAGGGTGGAGGAGGGTGGGATTCATGTCAGTTGGTCCACCGCGGTGGTCTGGAGCAGTCATACGCTCGCTACTCTCCTGCCACCACTTGTCTCTCTCTCTCAGCAACATTACGTGCTGAAAATGCCACACGACTTATGTTGTGAGCCGCCACATAGTCCAAATTTCTTTCACTCGACATATGATGCGCGCCGCCAGTTAAAGGTTAAGAGTTTGTCAAGAGAGGGCTCATTACAAAACGCTTTTTATCTAAACTTGTCAGTCATTTTGAAAGATTTAATTAGGGTTGCGAAGGCTACCGCTCAACTAAACATAAGAGTGTGGCAAAATTTAAAAAAAAACAAAAAAATCTCAAAACCTACACATGAATTGGATATGAGCAGCACAGACTGGTACATACTAGATACTCAACAGTTGCTACGAAAACTATGGATCAGAGGCAAGGATATTGGGCAAGTATATACCAGTAATGATTTTCATACTAAAGTTTCAGGCAAAGACACTAATCTCCTCCAATCAAAGATAATTAATGTGAAAACCGACAGACAAGAATGCAAGAAAGTAAACTCTGAACTATCCCGCATTTCTTAAACAAAAGTATAAAAATGATACACGATCCCAAAACAATAGAATAAGAGTGGCATGAGAGAGCTATATGCAGCAAGATCCTACTTCTACTTATTCAAATTATTAGAAGATGGTGATCATGTTCGGTCTATCCATAGTTTGGTATTCTTATGGAAGACGAGTAGGAGAGGTACATCCTACTCAGACATTAAATGGGGATTCAGGTGGATGACCGATGTGCGGTGGTTAACTACCGTCACATGAGGATACTCGGATATTCCCGCTACCGTCTGTCAAGGTATTTAATATATAAACGGGTATGGATGAGTATGAGGGATTTGATGAGTGTCACTTTGAAACTACAAATGGTGAATAAATGATAGTCTCTTAAATTTCTACAATAATGTAATATTACCCAGCTACGTAAACCAACATAAAAGAAGGAATTATTTAAGCAGCGTGAACAATAAAACAAAAGGTCTATAGCATAGTGATAAATTTCAATGTTCAAGTCTTAACGAAAATATTACAATTATATCAATTAGACTTAATGAAACTTGATTAATTGATCAAATGAACAAGAGATCCCGGACAGGCCCCCACTTGTAACAATCCGAAGTATTGCTCAACAGATATTGTAATCTTAAATTATTTGGCCTCATGCCTCTAGAGGTATGGGAACTTCAAACCGTACAAGAGACTGAATTTGATAGGTAGGTATTCAGTAGATATGGTATGGGTAAATTTCTTATAGGGATATTATTCTTATAGAGTTACTTCATTAATATTCCAGTTCTTAGCTAGTTTTATAGTATATGTTCAAGGGTCCACCAACCCAGCTTCATTAATGCCTATTCTAATAGGATTTCAAAACCAAGAAATAATTTAATTATTATTATTATTATTATTAAAGTAAAGTAAAGTTAAAGATTAATATAATTATAAGAAATTTGAATTACTAATTGAATTATTTACAGAGAGATTAAATATAAAAGTAAAATATTAGTTATAACTCTTAAAAAAAAAATATATATATATATATATATATATATATAAATATATAAAAAAAAGTATTATAAACTAAAAACATGAAATTATGACATTGAAATATAGTCACGTGCTCAATCCCGGTTAATGAAGATTGTTAGCCTAGGCGTCACACTCTCTAGTTGGTAGGTTGAAGAGAAGGTAAGTAACAACCCCACTGTACTCCAGGTATTCACAGAGACACCACCCCGAGCTATAGTCCAAGTAACACTGAAGTTTGTCTAAAAATAAGATCACTCATAGACTCAGGAAAGAGCTGGTCACTAAGAAAAGAAACTCGCCCCCTAGTGGTGTGTGGCGAGTTAATGATCATTGCAGAGTATATACAAAGGTTCATGACGCTGGTGTGGTGCTTTGAAGCTCCATGTAGAGGTAGATTTGGTTGGATGAGGCTTTAGGAAGGGTTGAGCAGGCTCTGAGTGTGTGCTTTGAAGCTCCATGTAGAGGTAGAGTTGGTTGGATCATGGATGAGGCTTCAGGAAGGGTTGAGCAGGCTCGGAGTGTGGTGCTTTGAAGCTCAATGTAGAGGTAGAGTTGGTTGGATGAGGCTTCAGGAAGGGTTGAGCAGGCTCGGAGTTTCAAGGGACGTAACAAAATGTAGTACTTGCCTTATATTACATGTACTAAAGTGTTTTGCCACTTTTTTATGTGTGCTTAACCCCTAAATGTCGGCGCGCAACATAAGTCGAGTATAATAAATCTGGACTATCTGGCGGCGCGCGACATAGGTCGTGTGGCAATTTCAGCACGTAATGTTGCTGAGAGAGAGAGACAAGTGGTGGCAGGAGAGTAGCGAGCGTATGACTGCTCCAGACCACCGCGGCGAACCTACTGACACGAATCCCACCTCCTCCCTCCCTCTCTCACTCGCTACATACTGAATTGTATGGGGAAAGTACCGAATTACATGCTTTTTGCACTCGTGTTGCGCGGTTGTTGCAAGAAAACTAGCCGTCATAAAAGGATCGTTATGGTGTCATTGGAAAGCTCTGTTTATGCCCTTTCAGGGATAGATACTTGTTTTACGCTCTGGGTCTTATTTAGGCATGAAAATGATCACGTAAACAGCCCTATTTTGGCTAAAAACACCCCGCTGGTGGCTACATATTTTATACCGCCTAGGCCGCTCTTTAGGTGTTAAACAGTCAAATGTCATTTAATTTTCAAATAAAATTAGTGTACTAAACTGAAGTGTTCGTTTGGGCATCAGTTGACTTTGGTACAGATGCATGTTTGGTTAATGCCTGCTTGTATTGCAAAATGTAAATGCTAAACGGCTATTACGAGATTTATAATTGAAGACACTATTATACTTTGTAGATAATTATGACGAGTCAAATAATTACAATGAAATTTATTTTAATGTTTATCACAAACAACCTACGAAATCAAACACATTCACTCGGACCAATCACGGGACATTACCGCGCAGTTGCCACATCCACGATTCTCGAGTATCAGCTGGGAAAAAATCAGGTAGCCTATAGTTTACCCACTTATCTCAACAACACTTTCAATCTTTTTTACTCTTGTCCTATGGTAGCTATAGGGTTCAGATTTGTATGGAATATTCCTTATGATGTTGCCGAACATTGGCAATACTTGGCAACCCCCAAGTCCAGCTGCGGTGGGGACGCATGGGAGGAGGGGGAAGACAGTTTTCCCGTTGATCTCGCGGGTGATACATCATGTCCGATCTACCTCGTCGCTACCCACGCAGGGGTGTTCGCCTTGAGGATGCACTGGCTATATTTGAGGAAAGTTATGTGCCTGATAGTCACACTGGATCTTCAGTGGAGGAGTACCGGCTAACTTTGATGGAGATAGAGGAGATGCAGTAGGAGCAACCCATTGCCCTCATCTCTCGTCACCTCGCGATGTTGGAACAAAGGGAGGAGAGTGGGTATTGCTCCCCCACTGCTCCCCATGACATAGTTCACTATTCAGCAAGTGGGGAAGAGGCGGAGGAGGAGGAGGAGAATGACCCAGACCCCATGGCATTCCTCAAAACTCTGGCAGGGCATCATAGGGGTCAGAAGAGACAAGCTGAGAATGAGAGGGGTCAAGTTGCTGCCCCACAACAAGTGTGGCGTGTTCCTCCCCCACGCCTGCTTTCACCACCACCTCCCACTGTTTCCCCACTAAAAGCTGCAACCCCGAACACCTGCTATGAGTTGCGCAGGGGTGCACCCATCTTAGCGGCGCAACCATCGACTTCCTCGGAAGAAGAAACAGATGAGGAAATGCCTGCCCTGGAATCATCTCCACCACGTCACCACGCACGCCGCTCGTTTCCCTCCTTATCAGCACGGGATGACTCTGTGCATTCTCCGCCTTGCCACCTGACACCACCACCACCATCACCCCCCGGTCCACTACCTTACTCACCTCTACCTGTATTACCTCAGCCTGGAACCTCCCACGCACACGACACCTCCGGACAACCTCAGACACCATCACCGCCTGCGTCACCACAACGACCAGATCGTGCACAACGTCCTACCAGCCAACGTGGGCGTAGTCGTGGCCGAAGGGGGTCCGAAGTTACCCTCTACGACGACCCACCCCTGGTGGTGCGAGATCAGGCTTCAGATCGACAACTCGATCAAGATCTAGGTCGAGGTCAAGAGGCAGGGCAAGGCCCTCCCGCCGCCCCGGTGGAGACTCTTCTTCTAACGAATCTGCCGCCGATCAACCCGAGCTGTGGAATTGGATGGATGGGGAAAACTTTGTGCCCACCGACTACTACTTTGTGGGTGCCAGGAATGCCGGTTATGCGCTCCCTAACCAAGGCAATGAAACCACGAGACTTGACATATTCCTTCAATTTTTGAATGCAAATCTCATGTCTCTGATAAGTCACCCCGACCAACTGGTATAATTACTATTTTATGGCTGGGAAAGAACAGAACAAACACTCTGCCAGACTGTCATGGCACACACTAGTAATCCCAGAATTGTACTGGTTCTTGGCCTAGTCATCCTGATAGGGGTGATGAAGAAATTCTCAATAAAGAAGTACTGGTCCTGGGATCTTATCGTCCGAACCCCCATCTTTGGACAAATCATGAGCAGAAATAGGTTCTCGGCCATAATGGGGAACATTCCCTTCATTGATAGCCTGACAAGCCACACAAGAAACCAGGAACAACCCAGAGCTATGAAGGACCCCATGGAGAGGATAAGACCCATGTTCAAGTACCTGAAGATCAAGTTTTATATATATCTATCTATCTATTGCCTGACGCCGTGATCCCCGAAGGAGTGGCCACGATCGAGCCGCCCCCATGCACCTCTGTCCCCAGTCAAGTTTTCTGCCGCCTTCAAACCCCATCAGAAGCTGATTATTGATGAATGTTTGACCCTGGGGAGGGGATATATCAGCATCCGCCAGTACATGCCCAGCAAACGACATCGTTATGGCCTGAAGACATTCGTGAATCGTGATGTGTCTGTCTGAGCGGTTATATCCAGGACATTATTCTGTATATGGGCAGAAAGACAGAATTGGTGGAATCGAGGACCTACAGAATTTCTGGGGCCGTCGTGATCACCATGATGCAGGACTACTTGGACAGGGGCCACATACTGTACCTATACAACTGGTACACCAGCCCCTCCCTTGCCAAGTACCTGCATAGCAATACTACAGGAGTCTGTGGCACCGTCAGGAGGAATCGGACTTTCAAGTCCGATCTACCAGCCAGGCAGGAAAAGGGCTCCATAATCTACCGGCAGGCTAACAATATCCTCATGTTGTCCTGGATGGATGCGAACGTCCTCACAACAGTTCACCGTCCCTTCTTCCAAGACAGCAGACGTCGTGACAGAGCAACAGGTGAAGTAATCAAGAAACCTTTGGCCATCTGTGATTACAACATATACATGCGTCTGGTCGACAAGTCTGATGCTGTCATCTCGTCAGTCGAGTGTGCGAGGAAGACGATGAGGTGGTATAAGAAGTTATTCTTCCACCTCCTCGATATAACCCTGTACAACTGCCACATCCTCCATGCAACACTCACTGGCAAGCAGGAAACTATGGAGAACTTCTGTATCGAGTTGCCCAGGGAGATTTTGCTGAAGAACATGACTGCCTCCCAAGCCCAGCAATGCCCCGCACATCGACAGCCAGCAGCAGAAAGGATTGTCAGGCTGACAGAATGACACTTACCTGACTGGGTGCCGCCCACAGAGGGCAATGAAAGACCCCGCAGAAGATGTCATGTGTGCCAGAACACGCCACAGAGGCCCCCATCGAGCCAGATACCAGGTACTGGTGCGAAGATTGTGGGTGTTGCACTTGGTTTCCCCGTCTGCTTCAGGGAGTATCACACCCTTGAACATTTCTAAAACAGTGTGTTCAAAGACTGCGAGAAAAGACGCTATCAAAAGTGAAGTGTGTGTATATAAACCAAGTGTAAATATTATATATACAAAGTGCCAAACACAATATGTAAGTGATGGCGACACTCAAATATACGTAAAACAGTGACGAACACCAATAAGTGTTAATATATCATAAACTTATAACCCTGTGAACAATGACGATAACAGTGAAATAGAATACGATAAAACATGATTACAAAATACAATGTGAAAACCCATATTTATAAGTCAAAAGTCCTTAAATAATGTGTAAAACTCATATTCTAACTATAAAACATACGATAAAGTATAAAATCAATCAACAGAGTGCGTGAGAGAGGCACAAAATGAAAGTGAAAGTGGTGTCAGTCAGCTGGCCGTGTGTACATGCGTGTGTTCTGTTGTTGTCTTGGCCGCCCGTCGCCATGGGTAACCACGACGCGCGCGGGCCATGCCACTCGTCGGCAAAAACTTTAATCTATGCACTTATCACACTGTAACTTCACTTACAATGACATTATGTGATGCATGTTGAACTATATATATGAACTAGAAAGGCACACATGATGCTCGGGTGGTGTAAATAACCATCACTTGAAAACTTGAGGCATCGTACATCAGCCATGCTGTCTCGCCCAGCTGTGGTGTGCTGGCGCGGGAGGTTTGAAGAGGCACCTGGCACCAGCTAATGGCTGTTTTTAAAAAAACAGGTAATTTCACTTCTATATGTTCACAGCCTTGCTGTTCATTGTTAGGTTAAAGTGTTTCTCAGTTCCCTACTGCATGACACTATGGATACATCCAACTCCGAAAATTGGTTGTTTTGCTGTAAAGTTGTGCAATGTGTTTGGGATTCCATTTTTACCACCAGATGACATAAGGGAAGCTTTTAATGAACTGAAAAAACTTCTCTTGCCATTGTGTTCGGTATGTTATTGAAAAGTGTGGGAAAAATCGGACTTCATTTTTGGGGCTATACCCAGTTGTATAGCTACTGAGCTCCTGCGATTCTCTTTCTGCAACTATATCCATTAAGAGTGAAGTTCCGATCAAATAAGTAGCCTAATATGTGTTAATAAATACATAATAATTATGTATTTATTAATATATAGCTGATTTGATATGCACATCTATCTAAATGGATATAGTTGCATGAAGAAAATATTTTAACAGGAGTTCATGAACATTTGTTAGTAACTGTACAAGCCACAAGTGAAGTCCTTTTCAAAGCCATCAGGACAATAGGTCAGAGTATGAGATGTCTCTCTCAGATTGTATTGGTATTGCCTGTGATGGAGCTGCAGTGATGGTTGGGGAACATAACTGTGCGTGGTCCAGAATAAAGGACGAGTCCCCCCAACTCTATTCTTAACCCGGGGAGCGCGCCTATGGCCTGTGACAAACATAGTTTGTAGTAAAGTGGGGGGCGGATAATTTTCCAGGATACAACACAGTACCCCATACTATTAAACACATTATGGAAGACTGCATAGCACACAAGCAAATATGCCAACAACACAATATATACTCTTTTGAAGAGCCTTGTGGGAAAGCCCAGTTTGTTCGGCCAAACAGTCTAGGAATAACGACGACACTTATTGCTAATATAATTATTTTTACTCAAGAAGACTCCTGTACCACTCTATTACTTGGTTCATGTAGTCAATTTACACCAGCAGCCATTTTGAGATAGTTCATCTTCACAGCTATCAGATTTTGACTGGAATGAAGGTAATGCATATAGGGGAAGTGATTTAGCAATTGTCAGAGACATTACTGGATCAGTGGCTAGATTACTAGGAGAAATCCCATGAACCGTCAAGTGTAGTGACCTATCTCAGTGTCTATATAACATTTCTAAAATATGTCATCTAAACCACCGGTGTATACCCCCTCCTTTGCGACGAGTGCGAGGCAACCAACTTTCAACACAGTCTTACTCCCATTCTGTCCAGCTCTCCATTCCAAGAATTGGCAAATTTTCTCAGTCTTCTACTCAACATGTCA
This sequence comes from Paralithodes platypus, assembly GCA_032716605.1. Classification (NCBI taxonomy): domain Eukaryota; kingdom Metazoa; phylum Arthropoda; class Malacostraca; order Decapoda; family Lithodidae; genus Paralithodes; species Paralithodes platypus. Next base: position 67,304,927 of record CM064487.1, read on the forward strand.
TCTGTGGAACTCTCTCCCTCCATCAGTCTTTCCTTCATCCTATGACTTAGACTTCGTGTGTCCAGGCATTTTGACTCCAACGTCCCTTGAATTTGGTTGTCACTCTTTTAGCTTTGGGAGAGGGAAGGTGTCACACACCACGAACAGCCCGTTTAACCTCCTAGGTATGGTAAAATTCTGAGTACAGTTGCTGTATTATACATTATTTTGTTTGTATATATAAGGGCAACTTAACCACTTGTTTCTTCAATAAGTATTATTATACTTTGATAGGTTTTAACACCTTACGAGCGGCCTATGCGGTTTATTTATGTGTACCGCACAGCGGGGTGTTTTTAGCCAAAATAGGGCTGTTTACGTGATCATTTTCATGCCTAAATAAGACCCAGAACGTAAAACAAGTACCTATCCCTGAAAGGGCATAAACAGAGCTTTCGAATGACACCATAACGATCCTTGTATGATGGATAGTTTTCTTGCAATAACCGTGCAACGCGAGTGCGAAAAGCAGGTAATTCGGTACTTTCAGTACATAATTGAGTATGTAGCGAGTGAGAGAGGGAGGAGGGAGCTGAGATTTGTGTCAGTAGGTTCGCCGCGGTGGTCTGGAGCAGTCATACGCTCGCTAGTCTCCTGCCACCACTTGTCTCTCTCTCTCAGCCACATTACGTGCTGAAATTGCCACTCGAGTTATGTCGAGCGCCGCCACATAGTCCAGCTTTATTTAACTCGACTTATGTTGCTCGCCGCTAAATAAGGGTTAAACCGAGAAGTGTTATTTATGGATGTGGGATGATATGCATATCTTTTAACTATTTAGGACTGTTATCGTAATGTCTATATTTTCAGAATGGCTCAAGGCATGCTTGTAGGTAGGTGTTGACATTAAATACTGTATTTATAGTTCATTTTTTTTTTTAAATAAAAGGGATAATCCAATTAGTAAGTACCAACATAACCTAAAAAATTAATTAGTTGTTTAATTCTCTTTTCACAATCCATTAGTATCAGTGGTCAGCAACCCTTAGAGCTAGAAGAGCCATTTTTTAAAGTTTCATAACAAAAATTGTATTGCCGGAGCCGCAATACAAAACAAATGGTATCAACCGAAGTCTACAGTACCTGTACTTCAGAAATAAGATAATAGGTTATACCCTAATTTTGAACTAAACAAATTATATAGTAATATTGTTCCATATACTGCTATTCACTTGATTAGGAAAGACATGTGTCGCATTTCTAGAATCATAATGATTCATACCTATACATCCTTTCGAAGTTAACCCTTGTCTAGCGGTGGGTTTTGGGCTATTTTGGGCATATTCAGGCCCTCCTGAATGATAAATCAAGTATCTGCATGAAAATAAATTTATTCAGCAAAAAACTAGGCGCTAAAAGCTTCAAAATTAGACCAGAACGAGCTACGTAGCACTCTTGGTTCTCATACAGTGATACCAGTAACATGGGAGTTTAGCGTATAGCGGCATATTTTTCCCAGCTATGCTCACTACTGGCTACACTGCCGGCCTCTCGAGAACACAGGGAACATGAGTTAATGGGCGGCGGTAAGCCCTGGGAGTCGGCTGTCTGGCCCGCTGCGCTCCCGGCCATTTGCACTCGATTTTAACCCTTTAAAAGCCTTAATAATGCTCCTAACTTGCTGCAAATTGGAGGCGGACTTAAATCCGTCCCCGATCTTTAATGGTTAAATATAAAAATCTAATGTTGCCTTGAATGTGTTATATGATGCCTTTATTTTGAAGGAAGAATTATTATTTATGAAGCTTCTGGAGCCACACAAGTGTCCTGAAAGAGCCGGATGCGGCTCCTGAGCCGCAGGTTGCCGACCCCTGCATTAGTTGAATACACAATGTTGTGTTATTTGGTGGATTTGAAGTACATTACTGTAAGGAAATACAGATGCGTAGGTGTGCTAGTCTTGGCAGTGACTCTGGGACAATCTCCCTCAATTGTGGACTGACCCAAATGGAAATGTGTCACAAAGGAAATAGTGTTTTAACCAATTGCACTAAAGTACGGAAACTCATGAAATTTGGTTCGTTTTTTATTAATTTCACTCCAAACTCCAAACACCAAATACCTCTAATGAAAGCATGTGATCCACCGGGATTCGAACATGGGTTACTACACACAGACTTTTAAACACAAAATATTACAATGGTATTCCATTGTAAAATTGATGTCGAATGCCCAAAATGTATAAGGAAACCAGGCACACCACTTTGCTGCGACTGGGTACCAAATGTGAGGGAGTAACGTAAAATTAACACAATGAAACGTTTGAGGGAATATAAGTACCGTAAATAATACATAAATACACGCATAACCTTAACCCCTTATGGCCTGTACAAGGCTTCTTCCTACGATGCGCTCGGAAATGATAAACGATATATTGAATTTAGTTCACTCCAAGCATACTGCACATTGGTATGCACTACTACCTCTTAATTTTGTTTTACTTTAATGTACTTCACATGACAAGTTTTCCTTAACCCTGTACTTGACATGCCAACCCTTCAACTTTTGATTATGGCGTTTGCATCCTACGCATTTTCTGCAAGAAAAACTAAGTTATCTGCATACAGATGTTTAAAAGGGAAACCAATGCACAGCACAAGTATGCAGTCAGCCAGGGTATGACAGGCGCAGTACATTGGCCCTGGTAAGGTTTTGTACAGTTTCCCACATAAATTTTATTCCTTTCCGCTATCTTACATAATGCGCATAATTAAACTGTAAGTGTACTTTCTTATCCATTGGTTAACTCGTCTAACTAGTTAACTGATAAATAGAATCAATCACACTAAGTCTTGCACTACTGTACATTCATACTAGTTTCGCTTTCATAAGGTCTTTTTATAAAATTTGGGTAACATTTATAATTTAGCAATGCACTTATTCTTATCAGAAAGTTTAACCCCTCCTGCCCGGTCGTCATTTTAAAATGACACCACGGCAGATGGGCAGAAGGAGCCCGGGTGTCATTTTAAAAACTGTAAGCTTGAAAGCTTATTAAGCATTGTTTGAAAGCCGTGCGTCGAACCGTATGTAAACAAAGCCGGTCTTCGTGACGCGTAGCTTCAAAAACAAGAAGAAGTTGGATCTTTGTTAATGTCTGCTAGGACGAAATAAGTGTCTGTAAATGTCAGATATTGCTAACATCGTATCAAAACTCTCTCCACAGAAATCGTCATCACAACTGAACCAGTTGATCTAGAGAGCTCTACTCAACGCCAGTCTACAGATACGAAACAGGGCTAAGTTTTCAGATGTGTGTGAATTATCTAGCAGTTAAAATAACAAAGATAAGGCTAGGCCTATTACACGTTTTTCGGCCAGATCTCCAGGATCTGAGTGCTGTCCTTTAGAAGGCGAGCCCGGGGAGGAAGGGTTAGTATCAAAGGTTATTATTTTGATTAGTATGTTCATTAATTAAGTTATCAATAATTAAATGTTCCTGAATTTCATAAACAGAATTACCACAAATATTTATGTTTTTTTTGTTTTTTTTTTTTTTATGGTATTGAGGGAGGTAAACGGCATAATTGCTTCAAACTCCGTGTGTCCAGGCATTTTGGCTCGATCGTCCCTTGATTTTGGCCCTGTCACTCTTTCAACTATAGCGAGTGCCTCCCCCATAGTTGAAAGAGTGACAGGGCCAAAATCAAGGGACGATCGAGCCAAAATGCCTGGACACACGGAGTTTGAAGCAATTTAAGTCATAGAAGAGGGAAAGACTGATTCTGGGAGAGTTCCAGAGCTCAGCTGTTGAGTAGAAGAAAGTTTGAGAGTAACGTTTCACTCTTGGGTTGGAGAGTTGCACAGAGTAGGGGTGGGATTGAGTTGCAAGACGGGTACCACGTGCCCTACGTAAAGGAGGTGGTATGCACTGGGAAGGCTCTGAGGAACACTGATTATTATAGTAGCGATAGAATAGTGAGAGAGATGCAACATTGCGGCGGAGAGAGAGAGATTGCAGAGTGTTGGTGAGTGGACGGGAGTTAATGATACGAAAGGCCTTCCTTTCAACTTTGTCTAGGAGAGCGGTGTGAGAGGAACCTCCCCCACACATGTGAACAATACTCAATACAAGAATGCACTATGCCCCTGTACAGAGCAAGAAGCTGTGCTGGGGAAAAGAACCCCCTAAGGCACATCCAGCTTCTGGGAGGCTGCCTTAGCAAGACTGGTAATATGGTCCTTCCAAATGAGAGCAGAAGAAAAAGAGACACCAAGAATATTGAGAGAAGATGAAGGGTTGATTTTTGTATTGTTGAAGAATAAGGGATAGTCCACTGGGAGATCCTGACGGGTAGATAGATGGAGAAATTGGGTTTTGGAAGCATTAAAGGAAACAAGGTTTTCTCTGCCCCAATTGGAGATAGTATTTAGATCAGAGTTTAAGAGTTCTATGGCTTCATTACGTTTGTCGTTGAGGGATTGCTGGCTGGGGCGTTCTGAAAAATAATGGAGTAGTGTAAGGTTGAGTCGTCTGCGTATGAATGGATGGGAATTAAGGTACAGTTAAGGAGATCATTTATAAAAATTAGAAAGATAATAGGAGATAGCACAGAGCCCTGAGGAACACTGGAGTTTATAGGGTGAGGAAGTGAACAATGGCCGTCCACAACCGCGGCTATGGAATGGCCGGAAAGGAAATTAGAGACAAAGGCACAGATGGAGGGATAGAAACCGAAGGAGGGTAGTTTAGAAATTAAAGATTTGTGCCAGACTCTATCGAAAGCTTTCGATATGTCTAGTGCAATAGAAAAAGTCTCGCCAAAGTCCCGAAAGGAGGATGACCAAGAGTTAGTAAGATATGAAAGAAGATCACCAGTAGAGCGACCCTTAACCCCTTATTGGCGGCCTAGGTGGTCTATTTGACCGTAGCGCCCAGCGTTTTTTTTTTACCCTAAATAGGCTTGTTTCCGTGCTCATTTTAATGCATAATAAGACCCAGAGCATAAAACAAGTATCTATCCCTGAAATGGCGTAAACAGAGCTTTCCAATGACACCCGAACCATCCTTGTACGACCACTGGTTCTCTTGCAACGATCGTGCAACATGAGTGCAAAAACCCTGAAATAAGGTAATTTCCTCACATAATTCCCTTTGTAGCGAGGCAGAAGAGGGGGAGGAAGTTAGAATACAGTTCAGTACACCCGCGGTTGTCGTGGGGAGCGGTCATAAGGTTACTACGCTCGTCCCACCGCTCAGCTCTCTCTCTCAGCAACATTACGAGCTGAAAATGGTGCTCGACAGATGTCGTGCACCGACACATTAGTAGAGTCATTTTCAGAGCTTCCGTGACCGTGTTTAGGATACCAAAGTTTCTCAGTGAATTTAACAAGGGCAACTGATACTAAAAAAAAATAAGCCCCCATACACCTCACCAAAATGACGGGAAAGTTGTTATTTTAGACGTTTTTCAAAATGGCCGCCGCCGTCATCTTAAAAAATTTATAAAGTTCTATTTCTTGAAGTGAATGGCCAAAAATGACAATTTTGGTGTCTATTCCCACTAATTTTGGTGTCAGAAGATCAATGGCATGGCACAATTAAAAAATAATTAATAAATAATTACCAAATAATTAAGTAAATAAGAAAATAATTAAGAAACTCAATGGGATGGCATAATTCATGATTTAGAGTCCCATTAACCTCAACATCAAAGACAAATATGATGTTGTTAAATCCACTGAGAAACTTTGGTATCCTAAATTAATAAAACATGAGGCCTACTGCATTAAGATGCACTATCACTGCAGGACAAATATGATGCACAACTGTCAGAATCACTTCCGCTGTCATCATCGCTGCTCTCCATTTGTGGATGACTTGGAGTTTTTAGAAGATCCAGGAATGATGGAAGTGCAGGTTGGGTATAGCGTACTGGGAGGCATAAGCCATTTACAAGGTGCCATCCATGGCCAATTGGTGATGGATGATTCTGAAGCTGGAAATTCTTCTGCAGATATGTGAGGTAATTGGTGCGCTCTAAGTGTGGTCGTAGACTGTCAGAATCAGGTACCAGTCTGATGATCTTCTTTTTCTTGAGTACTGACCACTTTGCTGCTCTCACCTCTGCTAGGGTCTTGTGTTTGGTGTCACAATAGATGTACCGGATAACAAATTTCTGTAAGTCATTGATGATTTCCTGTGTGACTGGAATGATTGTGCCACAACTTTTAAGGAGGTTGTGAGCTTCTGATGATTTTTCTACACGGTCAACAATAGTTTTCTTGCCTATTCCATAAAAGCCGGAGTTATGGTCGCATCCGGTAAGAACATAAAGTGGGATCAAAGACTCCGCCATTGCCTCACTACACAAACACCGAGCATTTATCAGCTGAGATTTGCGTTTCAAGCACAAGAGTCCTGATATTTGACGAACCACATAGGCTGCCTGAACGTAGTTATCAGTATCTTCAGTGTCTATGACAACTGCTTCTGTATACCGTTCTGACCACAGCTTACCATAAAGAGTGAACAGAGCTGTGTCTGCTTCTGCATGGGCGTATGTGAGATTCTGCAAAACTTCATCTGTGGTGAGATTCCTTGCTGGTTTGCCAACAACACAGTGTATGAGCTGAATAGTGGTTGTAGATGCCTTTCTTTTGAAAGCAGCCTTTATAAATGCTTGAAGGCGAACTTTATTCTCTGGCTTACCAAGAAGAGCATGAAAGTCTCTATTAGAAGGAACTTTGTCCTCTGACTTCATAAACACATTGCAAATGGACTGATTTTTTTGTCGGTGTTCTCGTTCACTATCTTTGATGGAGAAGTCTTGCTCGTACGAGTCATTAACCAAGATAACACATTCTGCATTCGAATGTCTATTCAGGACAAAGTTCACAAGTTTCTCACCATAGTCTCCCCACGTTAACTTGGTTCCATCTGCTTTTTCTCTGTCTTCAGTAGTAGGCGTTGTTAGACGCCAGATTAGTCCCATGTCTACTATTGATGTGTAAATATCAGGGTACGGTATGGATGTCATTGTCAGTTTTTCCTGTAGCTTACTCTTCTGTGTTTTGAGCATAGTACCATTTGCATTGAAAATTGAAAGGCACTCATCTGTTACTCGATGCTGCATTAAGTCTTCCATCTTTAAGCCGTCACTTGCCTCAACAAGTTTGATGACCGAGGTAAATGCCTTACTCTCCATTTCTTCAGTTGTCTGTTTCAGGTTTTCACTTGCTGTCTTCTCGATTTCTTGAGTTGCAAAATTGCCTCTTTTACTACGTGGTATTCGAGCATTGAGGGACTTTGTTTTGGAATAGACTCTTTCATTTACAAATTCCTCTACTTTTCTTTCTCTATCGGCCTTTGCAGACTTCAGATCAGCAAAGAGAGCTGGAGAGGCTTGAATTCCAGATTGTAGGGATCTTAGTGTCAGATCTGATTGGTCAAATGGATCACAATGGAACTCGGTGAGACATGCACTGATATCTTGCACAGATTGTTCATCTATCTTCATCTTACTTGGGGCACAATCTGCATGCTTTCTTGAACCTCGTCTCTTGTAATTTGCGTGACGATGAACACAGCCTCTTATCCGGTTGACGTTATTAACATTCCGCGTGTTTGACAGGAGTTGCTTCTCATTCTTTAGAATACCCAACCATCCACACTTAAGCTTGGATCCTTTTTTCATCGTTGACTCTATCCATATGTCAAGGGCAACACATGAGTAGGGTTTACCGGTCATTGACTGTGCAAACATGCCACTCTCCATGAATTGTGCTTGGATATGGGGAAGACTTTCTAGGACTGCTGTGAAATTTGGAAGATGGCGCCCATATCTATCGTTGTCATAAATATGCATCCAAGGAAGCATCAACTTCAGTGAAGACTTGAACTCGATCCAGTTTCTTGTCCTTATAGCATGTATATTTTGAGTCAGTATCTCTACCATCTCCAAGAATGAAATCCAGAATTCTGCTAGTGGAGCACCATCTAAGTTCTGGAATAGGGAGTCAACGAGCCCCTTGAGATCGGCATTGCTCTCTAACTCAGCATGTGCATCATTAAGTTCTTGTTGGTCTACTGAACTGCGTAACTTATTGAGAGATGCCTGGATCTCTTCACACAGAGTGGCACCTTCCAAACGTTTGTCTAGTGCATGTTGGAGTAAAGCCTCGTAGAAGAGTCGAAGGCAACGCACACCGCGGTTGAAGTGTTTTCCACGCTGAGCTTGATCCACGGATCCAACTGCAACGACGCCTGCAGCCACCAGTACATCTGAAATGCCTGAGCCTTTGAACCTTTTGTAGATTGCATTGATGAAAGACATCTGGATATGAAAGGGCCCCATGAATGTCAATATGTCAGCAAATATCTCTGGATTCTCACTTTTCAATTCTAGCAATAATGCGTAGACAGGATGATCACCGACGGTAATGGCAAATGGCATCTTCTTGTCATCAATTGCCTTTGCAAGCTTGCGCAGGGCATCATACAGAATGGTCTTGCTTGGTGGATCAGGATAAGTCATATGATAAATCGCTTGACTTTTCTGGGTTTCTGGTGATAGCGTGGCCTGGAAGCCAGAAAAGGCTGGTACAGTCTGGTCTTCTGGCTTTGGTCTTGTTCCGTCTGCCTTAGCTCGGGCCATTGCATGGATGACACCCCTCATTCTTTGAGGAACTGTGTCCAGATGTTGTTCATCCGTTATCCTTGGTCTGATGGGTGGTTCACCACGCTTGAATGTTTTGTATGGTTCAATTCTTTGCATCTGGCTCCCAAGTTCTTTGAGGCTATCAGAGAGGTACGAAGGCAAGGTGCTATTTGCAACTGGTCTATCATCATCTAGGGTAGGTATATTTAGCTTAGGTAGGTCTGGCTGAACAAACATGACATTTGTACGATGTGATTGGCCACTTCCAGTCAAAGTGTCACTTTTGAAGTCATCGTTGTCGACTATACATATTGCCGGTGTTCCTTCAGAAAGTTCAAAAGGACACTCAGTTGAATGCTTCAGGTCAGTAACTGCCCAGAAATCTCTAAGCAAAAGCACATCATTGTAACTGATTCCCAGGCCATCCTTATTTAATATGTCTACCATTTCTCTGCTCTTTGTCATACCATGTAGCAGTACACCGAGGTTTGTCTCAAATGCAGTACGTCTTCCAGTGATGTAGCTGGTCAAAATAGATGCAATTGATCTGACTTGGGGCTTGTCATCGACTTCAGACTTTGTGGGGTGCATTAACCAAGTGATGAGCTTCAATAGGATATCATTCAGGTCTTCATATTCTTCTAGCTCATGTATGTATGGAGGGCAAGGAACAGTTTTTGTTTTGATGATCTGATCTCTGAGTCGCCCAGCTACATTCTTCACCAGCTGATCGTCACTTACACCTAGAGAGAATATTGCAGCTTCAAGATATGAACCTGCATCTCTTGCATCATATACCAGTTCACTCACATTCTTCTGACCTCGTTCATGAAATGCTATGTCATCTCCAAATTCCTTGATCAGAATTTCCTTCACGAAACTGGACTTTGCTGTGGAATAGTAACCATAATTTGAAGTAATGCCTTTGTAATCCTTTACAAGACCTTGCAGTGTGCGGATTTCATGATCTTCAAAGATAACTTGACGGACATGATGAAAGAAGATATTTTGGGCCTCTCGAAGATTAACATGTTGCAGATGCTCTGTTTTTTCATCAGGAAAAGACTCCTTCAGAGGGTTGCTGACATAATTGCGCCAACATTCACGATGATAACGAATTTCCAATCCAAACGCCGTTCGACTGTCTGGGATAGATGCAAGTAGGGCATTCAATCTTTCTCTTATAGGCTCATCTGACAGACAAACTGTATGCAACTTGAACCGGTTCCATGCGTCTACTGTTGACAGCAGCAAAAGTTTGGACTTGCCAGGATTACTGGTTTTTTGTGGTCCTTTCATACACCACACACAGAGATTCTTATCATGAACCACTCCAGTACTAGAACGAAGCTTTTTAGGCACATTTCCGGGGAGTTGTTGACTTGAAGTTGATGCTTGAACTTCTTCCTGTTCAGATTTCCGTTTACGATTCTGTGCTTGCTGAATATAGCGATTACTACTGATCTGGGTGTAACATTCACTATGCATGTACAGGCCTTTAGGACCCTTGTCCCACTCCACTGCTGCATAGGCATGCTGAAATTTATCAAGTTCCTTCCACCGAAAACACTTGCTCCTTAGATTCTCCCACTTTGTATCAGATGTCTTGTCCGTACTATCATCAGCTATACAGGGATGTTGACATAATATGCATTTTAATCCAGGTCCTGGGTCAGGCACATCACTAACTCCTCTACGTTCCATGCTTATGATTCTTCACGCCAAATTCGATGCAACAAACCTGAAAAAGAAGGAATTGATCAGTCAACATTCTTGGTTTACATTTTAAATTATATATTATATTATTTGAGTAAGTTTCAGAGGATCCGTGACCGTGTTTAGGATACCAAAGTTTCTCAGTGGATTTAACAACATCATATTTGTCTTAGATGTTGAGGTTAATGGGACTCTAAATCATGAATTATGCCATCCCATTGATTTTCTTAATTATTTTCTTATTTTCTTAATTATTTGGTAATTAGTTATTAATTATTTTTTAATTATGCCATCCCATTGGTTTTCTGACACCAAAATTAGTGGGAATAGACACCAAAATTGTCATTTTTGGCCATTCACTTTAAGAAATAGAACTTTATCAATTTTTTAAGATGACGGCGGTGGCCATTTTGAAAAACTTCTAAAATAACAACTTTCCCGTCATTTTGGTGAGGTGTATGGGGGATTATTTTTTTTAGCATCAGTTGCCCTTGTTAAATTCACTGAGAAACTTTGGTATCCTAAACACGGTCACGGAAGCTCTGAAAATGACTCTACTACATAGTCCAAATGTATTTCACTCGACATATGTCGCGCGCCGCCAATAAGGGATTAAGGAAGCCATACTAGCGATCTGAGAGCAGATTATGAGAAGAGAAATGCTTAAGAAATTTGGAAGCAAGAATAGTTTCAAAAACTTTAGAAAGACAAGAGATGAGAGCAATTGGACGATAGTTGGAGGGTTGAGAGCGGTCACCCTTCTTTGGGACAGGTTGAAAGTTACCTCTTAATTAACCCGGGAGCTGCGGGGAGACTCTTAAGAGTTCCCCCGGCGCACTGCGGGTAGACTGTTAAGAGCAGAGACTTTGAACACGTACCAAAACCGCGCGTTTATAGCCAGGCGGCTGAAAATTGGTGTGGGTATTGTACTACATGTCAACTCTCGATACCACCCCGCCAAACGCTCGCCCCGCACTCGTGCAAGCACCACCGCGCCAGTAACCACGCACTAGTCATGGAGCCTACACGTCCCTCACGCTCGCTCCCTGATGACACAACCAGCCCTCCTTCTGGTGGTGTTAGCCGCCGTGGAAGGCAGAGGGTGGCTGCCAAAGACCCTAGCTACCAGTACGACACGCCCTACAGCTCAGAGGACGAATCACCAGCACCAAAAGCACGTAAAACACGTGCAAGCAGGGCAATGGCACAGAGGTCATTGGTCTTTCGGGACACTGCCACCACGACCCAGGCCACTGCAACAACCACTACCACCACCACTGCCACCACTGCCACCCCTGCCACCCCTGCCACCGGTACCAGCGACGCAGGAGGCCGCCCTAGGGCTGCATTACCTGCGGGGGCAGGAAAAATGAAAGGCACGGGCGTAGGGAAAAGAACCCGTACGCCAGCCACAGTGCCCCTACCACCACCAACACCACCAGCCGCCCCTGGCCCGGCTGCCCCTGCCGCCCCTGCTGCCCCTGCCGCCCCTGCCGCCCCTGCTGCCCCTGCCGCCCCTGCCGCCCCTGCCCAAGGAACAGGGAAGGGAAGGGGAAAGGGAGAGGGAAAGCGACTGGGAAAGCGACTGCTGGCCCTGGTGTCCCTGCCGGCCCTGCTGCCCCTGCCGCCCCTGCCGCCCCTGCTGCCCCTGCCGCCCCTGCCGCCCCTGCCGCCCCTGCCCAAGGAACAGGGAAGGGGAAGGGGAAAGGGAGAGGGAAAGCGACTGGGAAAGCGACTGCTGGCCCTGGTGTCCCTGCCGGCCCTGCTGCCCCTGCCGCCCCTGCCGCCCCTGCTGCCCCTGCCGCCCCTGCCGCCCCTGCCCAAGGAACAGAGAGAAGGGCGACAGGCACCACCATCATCTTGCCATCAAGGCCACGCACCACTGCTGCCCCTGCCGCCGCCGCCCCTGCCGCCGCCGCCGCCCCTGCCGCCGCCCCTGCCACCACCTCTGCTGTCCCTGTCCATAAGACTCCCGCACGTGCCAAAGTGACCCGGAAAACTCTTACACCATCTAAGTATGCCGCCCTGCTGTTTGATGGTGATTCGCAGGACATTGGCAGCCCGGGTTTCGACGACGAAGCCCTAGCACGGGACCAAGGGTGGGGGGATTTGGGAGTGGACAGTGGGAGTGAGTCCGACGTCGGTGACGAAAACGAGGAAGGGCATCGTCTGTCGAGTGAAGAGGAGGGTAATGATGATGAAGTGCTGTATCGCGACCATGGAAGCGATATTTCAGACGCAGAAGAAGACGCAGACGACATTCCGATCCCTGGCATGCCTTCGTTCGATTGGTCTGACGGGGTCAATTTTGTACCTGACGTGCCCCAGTTCAATCCTGCGACGTCAGGAACAACTGACAACTGGCCCTGTGATGATCAAGCGAACGAAAGCGACTTCTTCCTCGCTTTTTTCGACATGGAGGTAATGACGTACATCGTTGCCCAAACAAACGCCTACTACAGGTGGGTGTTTGGCAGATTGGACGTCCTTTCTCCAAAAGCGAGAATACGAGGCTGGGTGGATACGACTGTGGCAGAATTTCTGACGTTCTTTGCCTTGTTGTTCCTCATGCCTCTGATCAAGAAGCATGTGTTGCAACACTACTGGAAGCACGACCCTCTCATCGCCACCCCAACTTTCAATAAGTTCATGACTCGTGACAGATTTTTGTTGCTGCTAAGATTTATGCACTTTGCAGACAACGAAAATCCTAACAGGATTGACAGGATATGGAAAGTTCGGGAGGTGTTCACCATGTTGTTGGAGAGGTATAGGAAATACTTTTACCCCTTCCTCAATTTGGTGATTGATGAGTCGCTCGTGCTCTTCAAAGGACGTCTTGTTTTCAAGCAGTATATCCCCTTGAAGAGGCATAGGTTCGGAATCAAGCTCTTCGTGTTGTGCGACTGTGAAACTGGAATAGTGCTTGACATGATCGTGTATACAGGAACTGACATTGACGTACCGAAAGCCGCTGCCAATGACCCCATGGGCATGTCAGGTGCCATCGTCAGGAAAATGTTGGCACCTTACCTGGGCAAAGGCCACATCATCTACACTGACAACTGGTATACTTCTCCTGCTCTCTGCCAGTTTCTTTATGACAACCAAACGGGGTCATGTGGGACTGTCAGAAAGACAAGAAAGTTTATGCCAAAGTTCACAGGTGATGTCATTCCTCTCACAGATGCCTCCTCCAGTGACACACCTTCAGAAGACGACCTGGCCCAGGAACACCGCGAGAGGCATGTGCGAAGAAGGCGACGAAAGGGGCAGAAATACAAGCAGCTCGAGAAGTGTGGGAAACTGATAGCCCTGAAGTGGAAGGATAAGCGAGACGTCCACCTGCTTTCCACCGTCCACACAGGTGCCCAGGTGGATTCTGGCAAAATCCACTACCGAACCAGGAAGACAATCTACAAGCCCGACATGGTAGTGGACTACACCAAAAACATGCGCCTGGTGGACAAGTCTGACTGTCAGCTGTCAGGTGTTGAGTGTCTGAGGAAGACTGTGAAGTGGTATCACAAGCTCTTCCTCCACCTAGTTGACATAACGATGCTGAACGCCTACAACTTGTGGTTGGTGAAGAAGGATATGGCCCCAAACCAGAAGCTGAAATTCCGGGAGTTCGTGTACAACGTCTCCTACCAACTCCTGGAGAAGTATGCCACCACCACTCACAGACGTACGGCATGGCGTGGGGATCACGTTCCTGACCGCATCCAGCTGGGTGTCGAAAGACACTACACAACCAACACCGAGCTGATTGGCACTCGTCACAGGCAGGTGCAGTGCACCGTCTGCAGCTCCAGTGTGAGGAAACCCCATGTGACCAAAAGAGTCACCTCAATGTGCGCCGAGTGCAAAGTTGCACTCTGCCTGGGTGAGTGCTTCAGGGACTACCACACCTTCAAGAACTACTGAGTGTCGGCCCCTGCCCTGCCCTGCCCTGCCCTGGACTCGCCCCGTGCCCTGCCCTGGACTCGCCTCCTGCCCTGCCCTGCCCTGGACTCGCGCCCTACCTTACCTGACCTGACCTAATTGATCACGCTACCTCATAATGTAACATATATATTATATAATGTATAAGTTCCAAAGATGTCCCTGTGATATAGCTTTTACATTATATAATTGTATGTTTCATTATTTAGTTTATAAGTTTCAAAGATTTACATGTAATATGCCTTATTTTTTTAGTATATCAATATATATGTTTGTTATTAGCCTAAGTAATGTGTATATAATTATTTTCTTACCTCAAATGAATTGTACAAAAATAAATATGTTTCAATAAATCATGTCAAACCTACTATGATAATAAAATAAAACAATAAAAAAAGAAAAAAAGAAAACAAGGTCATGTCATTGTATTCTTACAATATGATATATTCTATGAATATTTCATATTGTTTGAATACAATGGCATGATCTTGTAAAAAAAAAAATTTATAAAATGTTTCTAGACAATATAAAACCTTCCCCATAACCCCCTCCTGGATTCGATCCCACTACCCTACGACACTTTGAGTTTTCCAGTCCGCGACCTTACCAACCATGCCACAGGAGCTCATACCAAATATCACTCAAAACTTCGTGTCTACAATCGAAATGACAATATACAAAAAAAAATGAATTATCCCACCAATTTACGTTTGTAAATTGATGGGATTATCAATTATATCATGCCAAGGTTTATAATAGTTTGTCTCTGTCAAGAATTAGTAATTATATAACTTTATTCTGTCAAAAATTGCCCAAACACTCAGCAAAATTGCCCCTCTCAGTGTGACTCCACTCATTTTCACACGGTCAGGCGGTCACGAGGTGACCCTTGCCGCTCCTTGATTCTCCAGCTACAGCAGCTCTGTCTGGGAACAAAATTGGTATAAATACAATAATGGATAAAATACTCTTCACAAATACATTTGTATTGTATAATATTGTAAATAAAAATGAATAATAACTGTGTGGGTGTCGAAAATTGCTCAACCAGCTTTCTTATGTCTCGCCTACGCGCGTATATTGGATTATACATAGTCATGACTGTCATACAAATAATTGCAGTAGGTCTCGAATATACATTTAGATTGCATATTACTTCGAAATAAATAAGTAAACGTTTCTCTGGTGGCAATCTACCCTTTCGCAGGTGTAAGGAGACACCAGTCTATATTTAGCCCTCTATCACAACAGGCAATCTGCCTGTGTTGACTCAGCACCGTCGCTGGTGGTCTATAAATATAGTACTTTATTTACAGTCAATGGCCTACATGTTTCTGTGGTACTTCACATGTGTCTAAAATGCAATGTCTGCTTGCATAAAAATGCAATTCTGAAGTCCATTTATATGTACGACATACGCATGTCTCAGTTTCTCTCTCTCTCTCTCTCTCTCTCTCTCTCTCTCTCTCTCTCTCTCTCCATTCCTGACTCATGTTATTGTAGACCTGTTGATGGCAACGAACACCAGCCATCTGGTAGACATAAGGGTCAAAATACCAAACATCAATACGCCTGGGGCGCCTCCACAATTATCACTAAGCTGGTTATCTATCTAGAGATCTGCCTGACTTCCATCTCTCCACGACTCACTCACTCACTGCACCCCTGCATGCCTCCCTCCCACCCACCCACCCACCCCCAACCCCCCCTTTCAGGCTTCCGTCTGCTAGAAACACATTCACAATTTGCGTAAATATCGCATCAATTGGGCTATATGCGGTATATTCCTTGTTATATGGGACGCCTACATATGTACACGTCTTTATTATAGCATGAGAGTGCTCTAAATACAAGATAGACGTGATATTTATGGCGTAACACACCCTCTCCCCCTTTCATTCCCACCACAACTCACTCACACCTTGGTTCACGCATAGAAACTCATTGATAATGTGCGTAAATATCGCATGAATTGGTTTATATGCGGTATATATTTTGATATATGGCACGTATACATACGTACAAGTCTGTATTATAGCGTGACAGTGCTCTACGTACAAGATATACGTGATATGTATGGCGTAAACCACACTCTCAGCTCATAAATTGCCGCCAAACCTCCAACACATCTTCATTCCCGCCTAAATATTCTCTTATAATTCCCTTATATATTGCAATTTTTGGTCACTATGAGGCATATTCATTGTTATATGGGTGCCCTACACATGTATACATACTCTAAATAGCCTAAAAGGGCTCGAAAAAGGAGATATACGTGATAATACGCGGTAACCCACCCCCTCCTCCCTCTCCTTCTATCCCCTGCGCGCGTAAATATTCGGCAGGGAAATCTCGCCGCTCGATGACAATCTAGCCGCGCGGTGCCATTCGCTCCACATTTTTCAACTACGGACCGTTCCCCCCCCCCCAGACATTTTTTGGGGGGTCAAATATATATGGGCCGATGCACGCAAACATTCCCTACACGATGATGTACTTTTTATCGAAATTGGCAATAGGTCCCAAATTCATCATAGGTGCGCACAGTCTTACCCTGTAGAAAACCCCCTGTGCGCCGCGGAGAGGTTAATGCCTAGTTCTTTGTTCATGTTTTCTAGATAAAATGTCTTGCATATGAAGCTATAGTTATTGCTGGCTTTATCTACTGTAGTGATAAAATGTTTATGCAAATTTATTAAATCAACTTTAAGCTTCTTAGAATTATAGTTTACATAATCTGAAAGATTAAATATTTGTTTCAAGAACATTTTATTTCTAATTAATTTAATCAATAATTTTGACCATGCCTCTAGCTCATAGATATATGAAAGGATTAGGAAAAACAAATGCAAGTATTTAATGTATACTATCAATATTTGATTGCGTTGATAATAAAACACGATAATTATCACACATGACACTAACAGTCGTCACTATTGATTCGAAACGTGTGTGTGTGTATGTGTGTTTACCTAATTGGATTTTACAGGATTTAGATTTATATTCGTAGTGTCCCGTCTGCTATTTAAGTCATCATACTGTCTTTGAAATGATGCTATACTGTATGCAGACACTAAATCGATGGGCAAGTTTTTCCACTTTTGAATGGCTCTATTCGGAAATCCAAATTTCCCAACAGCTTTCTTGCACCTTTTCTTCAGAAGTTTAAGATCGTGTACTCTTGTTCCTCCGGTTGCAATTATAACAAAGTTGTCTTTGTCGATAAATTCCTTCCCGTGAACACATTTGTAAAGCGCTATCATGTCACTGTGTGTGTGTGTGACAGGGCCGGATTTAGGAGTGGGCAAAGTGGGCAGCTGCCCACAGGCCTCCACACTCATTGGGCCTCCACAAGCTGGGCCAAACTACCAAACTGGGGGCATCCACATATTACAAATGTTCTCTTATTTAGTTATTTAGGTATTACTGCTTTGTTTATTTATATACTCAATACTTAAAAAAAAAAGAAGAGCAAAGATTTTGAAAGAATGTTTATAAATTCCATGCCTTCAGTATGAGAACGTAATATTAAATAGTTTACCCTTGAAATTCATGAGCACCTCGTTTTCTATGAAGTGCATATTTTATAATAATTGCTACTATTAATTCTGTATTGCTGAAAATACACAATTATACGTATTGTTTTTACTTTTGAATGGTGGAGAATAATAACTTTGAGAAAAAATAAAATACAAATTATTTTATTTTAGTTTTCTCCAACATCGAATGTTGTTTGTTGACATCAGCTTGGAGGCCTGGAAGGGGCAAGTAAGTTGGGAGTTGCTTTTTGATATAATTTGCGTAATTTTATCACTTTAGTGACCGTTGCTATTAATTCCATGATCAATTTATATAACATGGAATATTCACAGGCATTAGGGAAGTGCACCAACGATAAGGTTTAGTGGAGTGAGGCAGACAATTGGCAGTGACACTGTGGCTAGAGTCTATTCGCTGTAAGTAGGCGTAAAAATCATGCCCTCTAACCTCTGTAACTCAAAAACCATTAGAGTAATCAAGCTAATATTTCTACAATTTTGGAAGAGTCAGTAACGGAATAGATGTGAAAATTCACAGCCAATTTGCTCTGGCTCTTTTTCAGTTACAGGGGATAGAGATCATGATTTCTCGCCTACTTACAGCGAATAGATTATAGCTAGCCAATGGTTTGTCTTGATATGCTTGTGTATTTTGCGTTCGTCTCTACAGCTCATTTATCTTATATTTAACTGCCTAGCTAGTGTTGCTTGATGACTTAATCGGAATCCAGCAGCAGCTGCCTTTATTTGATATCATTTGTAGGCAGGCATTGACTGTAGGCTGTAGCCAGTGGTTAAGGTCAAAGTTGCATATAATTCATATATACAAGAAAAACACTCATAACCAAATTAACCTAGAAAGTAACTCCTGTAGTGAATTTCATATTAACCAAATTTTCTAGGCAGTGAGATCAAATTTCTGAATATATGAGGCTTACTCCTATACTTTTCTTCTGATCCCTCTTGGAAATATTATATCACCACTCTTGCTAAAACCGCTTCCTAGAAGCGGGGTGTGCTCAACTGCCTCCGGGGATTCCTTACCCCTTTGCAGCTTCTTGCTCTGTACAGGGGCACAGTGCGTCCATGTATTGAGTATTGTTCACACGTGGGGAGGATCCTCTAACACAGCACTTCTAGACAAGTAGAAAAGAAAGCCTCCCATCTCATTAACTGACGCCCACTCACCAATTCTCTCAGTATCTCTCTTCGCCGCAATGTTGCATCTCTCTCACTATTCTACCGCTACTACAATTATCAGTGTTCCTTAGAGATCTCTCGGTGTATACCACCCCCCCTTTGTAGAGCACATTGTACCCATCTTGCAACACAATCCCACCCCTACTCTGTGTTCTTCACAGCTTCTACGCGCTGTTATGTAATTCTCAGCGATTTACTGAAAAATTTAGAATCTAGCCCAGTGTCTGTACCAAAGAGGATTTCTACAACAAGATGGTCCTATCGAGGCCGAGCAGTTGCAGTGATAACAGTTGTCCAAGGGCATGTCCCAATCCGTCAAGCCCTTGCTAAAATAGCTAGAGATAAGAATGAGATGAGCAAAACTCGTTATGAAGCCAGTGGTCTCCTTGAAAGGATGGGCAAGCCATGTATACTGTTTTTCTTTTTGGCATGACATTCTTAGCAGAGTTGATGCCACAAGCCACACATTGCAAGATCCTAAACTTGATTTGAACACAGCAGTCGCAATGTTGAAGTCCTTGGAATGTTTTGTACGTGAAAAACGAGATTGCTTCCATGTTTATTAGGAGAAGGGAAAGAAATTGTCCAGAACCGAGGATTATTCACAGACACGCAAGCGCCAACATAATGTACAACTCGATCCATTGGATTATGGACGATCTGAAGAAGCATCCCTCTCACAGTCAGAAGCATTTTGCATTCAGAATCTCCTTACAGCAATTGATCAGTTTCCGAGTTCACTGGATCAACGATTGAAGGCCTATGAAAAACTCTTTTCACTTTTTGGATTCTTGGATAAACTGAAATAATTGAATTGTGATGAAATTGCTGAGTATAAGAATTATCTGGATCAAACACTTGGAGTTGAACTAGTGCAGTTTGGAGCCTTCTGTACTCAATTTCTCAAAGATGAAGATGTTGAGAAAGGGAGGGCACATTTCCTTTACAAGCTGTTGATGTCCAAGAAAGGTGTAGATACATTTCAAAATGTTGATGCTGCGGATGTACTTGGTGTTCATGGTCACAAATTGTTCTGGAGAACGTTCTTTCAGTAAAATTAAATTTATCAAAAACAGACTTCGTACTACAATGTGTCATGACAGGCTTAGAGCCACCTGGCCTTGATGAGCATCGAATATGACATCCTCAGAGAAACTGATTTCAATATGATGATCAAAAACTTTGCAAGGGCTAGGTCTCGTAAAGTGCCACTGACAGTTTTGTAATTAAAAGTATTGGTACTGTATAATTAAAAGTATTGGTACTGTATAATTAAAAGTATTGGTACTGTATAATTAAAAGTATTGGTACTGTATAATTAAAAGTATTGGTACTGTATAATTAAAAGTATTGGTACTGTATAATTAAAGTATTGGTACTGTATATTAAAAGTATTGGTACTGTATAATTAAAAGTATTGGTACTGTATAATTAAAAGTATTGGTACTGTATAATTAAAAGTATTGGTACTGTATAATTAAAAGTATTGGTACTGTATAATTGATTTGTTTTATTTGCAGAGACATGAACATTGTAGATATGTATCATAGATATTCAGAATAGTGTTGAAAACTGTAGCTATTGCTTATCAATATGATAATGATAATCAATCTCTTGTCTATTGTATGGATTGCTAAAGTTAATTAACGTTCTCAAAATTCTCAATTTAGCTATGCATATTGCTTAAACATGTTCCTAAGCAGCCTCAAATTAAAACAAAAACAATCGGGGGGGGGGGGGCTTATAGCCCCCCCCCCCCCCCCCCACATACCCCTTTGTAAAATGTTGCAATGAAGGGGGGCCTCCACACAGAGCCTTCCCAGGGCCTCCACAAATCTAAATCCGGCCCTGCTACAGTGCGTGTCTTCGTTATAGTTAGAGTGGGCTGCCGTCCAGAAAGGATCCGCAG
Organism: Paralithodes platypus; assembly: GCA_032716605.1. NCBI lineage: Eukaryota > Metazoa > Arthropoda > Malacostraca > Decapoda > Lithodidae > Paralithodes > Paralithodes platypus. Next base: position 67,325,875 of record CM064487.1, read on the forward strand.
CAAATTTCCGGCTCATACCCACATGGCCTAGTTTCTGTGGTATCCGGGTGTACCACGTCCTGCCATAAAACCAAACTGCATATCATCAAATTAAGATGCTTTGCCTGATCAAACCCTCAAAGACTCTCTCACTGACCTTCATGATTTGGTCAAGCATTTTCAGGCCCCTATAATTACCTCTATCTAGCGCATCCACCTTTCCTTTGTATATATTTACTATAACACTTCTGTGACAATCCTCATGAATTTTTTCATCTTTAACCCTTCTTTGGCGGCGCCCGGATATAGTCGAGTGAAATAAATGTGGCCTATGTGGCGGGGCCCGGCTATAGTCGCATGCAATTTTGAGCACGTAATGTGCTCCGAGAGAGAGCGGAGCAGTGGGAGGAGCATAGGTTACCTCATGACCGCTCGCCACGGTGGCTGTGGAGCTACTGAGATGTACTCCTCCCTCCCTCACTCTCTACACATGTAATAATGTAAGGAAATGACCGTATTTTACCAATTTTGCCCTTCGGTTGCACGATCGTTGCAAGACAACCAGTGATCGTAAAAGGATGGTTCTGGTGTCATTCGAAAGCTCATTTATCGCCCTTTCAGGGATACATACTTGTATTACGCTCTGGCTCTTGTTTATGCATGAAAACGAGCACGGAAACAAGCTCGTTTACGGTAAAAACCCCCGCTGGGAGGCACAGTCAAATATACTCCACCACCCGCTCTTTGAGTGTTTATCAACTCAGTGACTAAGTTGACACCAGTCTCCCCTGAGGCTTTTATCATCTCGGCGACAATGTCAGAGCAACCTGGAGCTTTACCGTCCTTCATTTTATTGATTGCGTAGCTCACTACAGCTGGTGCTATCAAAGGAGGGGGTCCAGATATTGGTTTTTCGATACTTAACTGTACCTTATCCCATTCAAACTCTATATTTAGCAATCGTTCATAGTGTGCCTTCCATGCTTCTCCGATTTCATTTTCTGCATACACAATCTTCCCATTATCGTTTAAACCCACTGAGTGCCAGGTCCGTATATATACGGACTCGCTGAAAAAAATCGTAGCAGCGAAACGACTGCACCTATGGCTTTCATATTTCTACCACATGTACCTTACCCTTCTGGCTTCGTGCCACCACCAACACAACTCCCTCCCCCCACCCACTCGCTGACTATTGGTCGCCTCACAAAGAAAAAAAAAGGAAAATATGTGGCGGTGAAACGACTGAACCAATCGGTTCCATATTTGTGTGACAAGTCCCATACCCTTCTGTCTTCCCCCCACCACCCACTTCCAGCGTATCCGTACGAAGAAAAGGAAAAAAGGAAAATCCGTGGTGGCAAAACTACCTCACCAATCAGCTTCATATTTGTAACACGAGTCAATTACCCTTCTACCTTCCCCCCACCATCCCCCAAACCACCCTCCCACCTATATTTTCCGATACCATAAAAGTCACGATGTTTACTCTGAAAATTTCAGCTACATTCGCGACCATAGGGGACCTGATTTCTGGCGAAAATGGACAAGGGGAGTGTTTTTTTTACCATTATCCTTCCTTTCTCACCCAACTTGATAGATTTAGTCAAAACAATAAAAATACAAAATACTCTGGCACTGGCGGTGACACAGCTTCACTAATTAGCTGGCACTCAGCGGATTAACACACTGTTCACCTATAATATCCCTACTGTCATTTTTAACTCGCCTAGCTAGGTTGAAGATCCCATTGGGATTGTCAGGGTTACACGCTTGTTCGAGGACCAGGTCCTTAATGCTCTTTTTAGCATTGTCAATAACTCTTTTGGCAGTTCGTTTAGCTGCCTGGTATTCCTCCTTGCTGCCTCCCTTCTTCCATGCTTTGAAGCATCTCCTTTTCTCTTTCACAGCATGTTCTACCTCATCGTTCCACCACCAGGAGGTCTTATTCCTGGTGTGACTTTTTGTTTTCCCACAGACTGTCAGTGGCAGCGATAAGGCTATGCTTAAGAACATTCCATTGACTATTTACATCGTTTGGCCTAGCTTCCTTATTTCTATTCATTTCCTCCAGTTCACCATGAAACCTATCCCTAACTTCCATGTTCTTCAGCAGTCACACTTTCCTTTTGGGCATGTAAACCTTCTTGCGTTTAGGATCTCTGTATAAGCTCATGTCGCACACAAGTAGCTTATGCTGGGAGATACATTTTTCGCTTGGGATGACCTTTACATCCCGAACCAGTTTCCAGTCTTTCCTGTTAACCAAGATGTAATTTATCTGGCTACTGGAGACCCCAGAGTTATATGTGACCAGATGGCTCTGTTTTTTCTTGAACTTCGTGTTACACACAACTATGTTGAGTGCAACGCAAGACTCCAGTATATATTCTCCTTCCATAACCATTTCCTCCATTTACCCCCTCGTATCCATCTGCAGATGCTCCCACGTGACCTTTCAGGTCCCCTCCTACGATTGTTATTTCATTCTCCGAGAGGCCTGAAATGACACTGACTGTGTCATTCCAGAAGTCCTCTTTTATCTCCTCCTATAGGCCAGCCTGTGGGGCATATGCAAATATCACATTCATAATTATTTCACCAACTTTCAACTTCAAAACAATCATCCTTTCACTAACTCTCGTAATCTGAAGCACACTTTCCGCCAACTCTTCAGCCACCAGAACACCCACTCCTCGTTTCGCTTTATCAGTCTTCACCCCCATCCAGTAGATCCTGTATCTTTTCTTTCTTCCAACAATCCACTGTACCCCATGCCTTTTCCAGAGTGTTTCCTGGGTACAGCAGACGTCCACTCGCCTCCTCTCACACATCTCAGCCACTTCATTTGCACGCAGATTCAAACTACCAACATTCACACTAGCAAGTCTGAGATTTGTGGGGGGCATTTGTCCTTATCCTGGAAGGAAACAGGAAAAAAGAGGAATGTAAATTAGAGGATGTTATAACAGTGAATTCTGGCTCAGAGTCTTCAAACAAATTTATATTAGAGGATGGAAAAGAAACACTGAGTAACCTTGTGAGCAGACTGGATGTGCAATTTAAAACCAAGTTTAATCCCCTCATTCCCTCAAAAATATTACATTGAAAGGGGAAAATATTTTAAATGCCATCTTAACAGAGGAAAATGAGCCGGTAGTTTATGATGAGGGAGCAGTAGATGCAATTTGATTGTGTATGAAAGCATATCATCAGCTGAAGAATTGGACTGCACCAGCAATAGTCAAATGCAGAGACTGAAAAAAGTCAAATCTGTAAAACTGAAACAAAAGGAAGGAAGAAATGAACAGACAAACACATCAAGGTACTTGGGAAGACATGATAAGCAAGATGAAGTAAATACAGCCAGTCAATGTTTGACAGGGGAAAAGGAAGTTTTAGGTTTTGAAAAGAAATACAGTGCATATGAAGATATCGATTTAGGTTTTGAAAAGAAATACAGTGCATATGAAGATACTGATAATCAAAATTTAATTTATAATTCAACACCTGACAAACAATCGCTTGATGACAGGGACAGTGCAGACAAACATAGAACATACAATGAAAAAGCATCCCTCCAATGATGATTTAATGTTTGCATGTGATGACTATTCTGAAATACCCGATCTATATTTTTTTTTTTTTTTTTTTTTTTTTTAAGAGACAATGAACGGAGGAAGGAAAAACACAGATAAAACAAAAAGGTCCATGTGCCTAAAGGCATCCTCCATTCATAAAATGTTTGTAACAACTGGATTTAAACATTTGTTGATTGTAAGTTTGTGGAAAGCAATTCGAGGGAAGTGAATTCCAAAGAGTAGTAGCTCTGGGGATAAATGAATTCTGATAAGCAGAAGTTCTGCATTGTGGAGGAGAAAGTGTAAATTCATGGGCGCTCTCAGCTGCCCTAGTTCTACGGGGAAAGATGTGGAGAGGCGGCACAATTGAAGCAAGTTCCTCGGAACAATTGCTGTGAAAATATCTGTAGAATAATGCAAGGGATGCAACGTTTCTTCGTATGGCTAATGTAGGAAGGTGCTGTGTGATTGCAGGGTTATTGATTAATCTAATAGCTTTATTTTGAATTTTGTCCAACTGCCTCAATGCAACCACTCCACTTCCACCCCACAGAGGTGAACAGTAATCCATCTGAGAGCGCACATGACTTTTATATATTACGGCCAACTGCTCGTCAGTGAAGAATTCGCGAACTCTGTACAGGAGTCCCAGTTTTTTAGAGGCATTCTTAGCAATGCTTCTAACATAATGTGTCCAGCTCAAGTTAGTAGTTAATGTTACACCGAGAATGTCAATACTAGGGGAAGTGGGAATATTTACATCATTAAAAAATATATGGGAGTCAGTGAGATTCTGTCGGTTAGAAAATTGAATGTACTTGGTTTTCTGTGCATTAAAGGAAACTAGATTCTCTTGTCCCCATTCATTAATTCTAGAAAGGTCCTGGTTCAGAGAAATTGCAGTGTTTATTTTTGAATTTATAAGATCGGGTTGGGTGAAAGAATTGGTAAATGTGAAGGAACTGTGGAGTGTTGAGTCATCTGCGTAGGAATGTATTGGATTATGAGTGGTAGATATGAGATCATTGATATGAATGAGGAACAGAGTTGGGGCCAAAACTGATCCCTGGGGAACACCAGCATTTATTGAGTGAAATTGAGAATAAAGGCCATCTACCATTACACGTATTTTTCTGTTATGAAGATAAGAAGAAATTAGTGGAACTAATGATGCAAGGCCGTAGTGTGACATCTTCGACAATAAGGATTGATGCCAGACTCTATCAAATGCCTTTGATATATCCAGTGCTATTGTATGTGTTTCACCATGTTGGTCTGTAGCTTGGTTGATTTGATGCGTAAGAAGGCAAAGAATGTCTGCAGTTGATCGACATCGTCTAAAACCATATTGCCTATCACTGATTAATTTATTATTCTCCAGATGCTTAATTATGTGATTATTTAATATAATTTCAAAAACTTTGCCAAGAGTGGAAGTTATAGCTATTGGTCTGTAGTTTGATGGATCTGAAGAGGCACCTTTTTTAGGAACTGGATGGATGTTTGCTTCTTTCCAGGGTACTGGGAAGCATGAGGTATGAGTACACAGACGGAAAAATTTTGCCAATACAGGAGCGAGCACCAAGGAGCAATTCTTAAGTACTATTGGAGGAATTTCATCTGGACCAGGAGCCTTATCTACTGAGAGATTCTGCAAAATAGTTTTGACATGTCTGGTGTGGATCTTAAGTGAGGGAATTTCAGGTGAATTAAAATTAAGTACAGGGACATCTTGATTTATTTCATCTAAGGTTGAGTTGGTGGAGAAAATATCTGCAAGAAGGTTAGCTTTACCTCGTGGGTCACTTACAAGATTGCCAGTCGGAGATTTTAATGGTGGAATGGATGAAGCAGTAGTGAAGTTGGATTTGAATGAGTTAAGAGTAGACCAAAATATTTTGTTATCATTTGGATTATTTAGAAGTTTATTTGCCTGCTTATGGAGAAAGTTTGATTTAGTTAGGTTTAATACAGTTTTGGCATGATTTCTGATGTTTCTAAAGTAATTAAAGGCTTCATGTGTTTTTGATCTTGTGTATGCATTGTAGGCTATTGCTTTTTGTTCAGTTACTCTAGCACAATTATGGTCAAACCATTTAGGTGAATTAGATCTTTTACTGTACTTTTGATGAGGAATAAAAGTTTCCATTCCAATTTTTACAAAATCTTGTATGTGGCTCAAGGTGGAGTGTGCATCATTAGAAAAGAAAGAGGTCCAGGGAATATCAATAAAGAAACCTTGAAGACCCTCCCAGTCTGCCCTATCGTAATGCCATTTAGTCACCAAAACAGGTTCAGAGTGGGAAGGTGTGGTAGGTGATACACAGGTGGCCTGTATCAGACAGTGATCAGAAGATCCAAGTGGGGACCTCACTGTAACATCATAATTTTCTGAATTGGTTGTTAAAAATAAGTCCAGTAGGTGGGAATTATGATTAGGATTATCTGGTACACGGGTGGGTTGGTTGACTAGTTGAATGAGATTAAATGAGTCTGCAAATAGCTCACATTCAAGACCAGCATCATCAGTCCTGGCTGAATGAGTGAGCCATTCAACATTATGGACATTAAAATCACCCAACACAGTGATTTCAGAAGAAGCATTTAAGTTGAGGACACTGAGATGTGAGGACAGAGAATCAAAAAGACTTTGCTCTGGAGGAGTATTTGGGGAACGGTAGATGCAACATATGTATTTAAATTTACCAGCAGAAATTAATTTGTATATAGAATAATCAAAATAGGGACAATTGAAACTAGTAACCTCCTCCAGGGCAATTTCAGATTTTGCGAAGCAACATACACCACCTTTAGGTCTGAAATTTTGGAGCAGTTGATAACCTGGAAAATTCAATCTAGATGTGTCAGATGTGGATGTTACTTGAGTCTCTGTCAAAAAAAGGAGAGTAGGGGATTCTGCTTGAAGAAATTGGTGTACAGAATTGATGTTAGAGTGAAGTCCCCTTATATTACTAAAGAAATAGCTGTACTGACAAGCAGCTTTGGGACGTTGCAATGCTCTTGACACAGTCGCATGATGACGACCGGGAGGGCCCTGTGTCAATAACCCAACCCTGCCGGGGGTGGATATCCGAGGGACCACCAGGTTTGCTCTTAACAATTGTACTGCCATATTTATAAGGTAAGTGTATGGTGTTACATGTATGGTATGTAGTGGGAAGAGTAGTATTTTATGGATAGAGGATAGCGATGTAGGGCAATGTCGTGAAGTTGGATGTGTATGTTATATAAAGAGGGTTTTCCTGATACCCCTGATGTGTGAGGCAGAAAGATATGTATCCAGCTACCAAGGCCTGGGAGAGAAAATGGAATTCAGGCTATTCCCTGAGTCTCCCGAAACCTTGGCGGTAGTACTTCCCTGGGCGGGGCTGCCTACCCCTACTACCTGCAAACCTTATGAACCTCTACAGGAATTTGAAAGTGTAATCATTGTAATGGATACCCTCAGTTCAGTTGTAGTTCGGGAAGTATAGCGCCTTAGTAACGGCACTTCCCTGAGAGTATATCTTATTATTTTATTTTTCTTTGACGTGCTCCTTTTCACTTAGTTTTAATATATTTATTTGTATTCTTTTCTTTTTCTTCTTATAGTCTCATATCCTTCCTTTTCTTCTCTCGTATCTTCCATAACCCGAAGACAATATCCTTGGCTCTCTCCTTATGTTCTTCTTTAAATAATAAATTTCCAATGACTATATTTTCTCCTTCTATGTATGGCTGATGTAGAGCTGGTTCCTTCACTCTGTCTTGCTTATATTCAGGACGCCATAAAATAAAATGTTTAATATCTTCTACCTCTGCATCACATAGATCACACTTAGTATTCCCCCCCGCCCCAGTATGTCTATTTCTATCTTTGATATTCAAATTGTTTGTCCTACTTCTATAATATATCACTGCTGCCTGTGTATTATAATATATCTCCTCTTCTCCCTTTATTTCAGTTTTAAATGTTCTATATATTTCTAAGCTACTTGTTTGTCCTAACTCTTCTTTCCACTGCTCTATATCCCACTCCACAATTCTCCTCCTTATCTCCTCAGTATTAATATTTTTAAGGTTTATTCCTCCTAGATTTAAAGTCTGCACATATTTTCGTATGTCTACTGTCCATGGATCTTTTTTATGTATTAATATTTCTTGTGCAATTCTTCTCAGTAGGTCATTACCCTCTACTCCTAGTAAATATTATAGATATTTAATTTTCCTTTCCAATAATCTTGCGTCCATTGTTGATGACCCTAGCTCTCCCCTCAGAGTTACTTTCTGTGCATATCAAGGTGCCCCTAATATATGGCTGTACAGTGTATGCCACCTCCTTTACGTAGGGCACGTGGTACCCGTCTTGCAACTCAATTCCACCCCTACTCTGTGCAACTCTCCAACCCAAGAGTGAAACGTTACTCTGTCTTTCTTCTACTCAACAGCTGAGCTCTGGAACTCTCTCCCAGAATCAGTCTTTCCCTCTTCCTATGACTTAAATTGCTTCAAACTCTGTGTGTCCAGGCATTTTGGCTCGAACGTCCCTTGATTTTGGCCCTGTCACTCTTACAACTATGGAGGAGGCACTCGCTATAGGCAGTTCTGCCTTTTGTCTCCCTTAATCACATAAAAAAAGAAAACAAAAAAATCCGCTACTTGTAATTTTTCTATTTCTGTTTTTGTAAATTCTATATTAGAACCATACAGTACCGACGGGAGTACCACACTCTTTCAAAATGTTTTTCCTATAAGTATCTTATTACAGCTCTGGGATATTACTGGGTATGTTATATTAGCCATTCTGTTTGCCTTTTCTATTGCTTCTCTTTATTGTATTCTAAAACATTTCTTATAGTCATTTACTTTTATACCTAGATATTTAATCTGTTTAACAACTTCTATATCTCTTATTTTATCAGGCTTATCCTTCATATTAAATATCAAGATCTGACTTTTATTTTTGTTAATTAAGTTATCTATTGATTTTTCTGCTTCCTGTACACTGTGTGCCAGTAATAACCCATCATCTGCGTAAAGTAAAGCTTCAATTTTGCTATACTTGAAAACCCTATAAAACCTACTTACTATGAAAATGTAAAACACTATGGAAGACATGAAGAACATAGGATCGACAGCTAAAAAGGAAAATGAGAATCTTTTAACAAACAGGAGCTCAACAAGTGTAAAAACAGAAAGTAAAACATGTGATGAATCGGAAGACGAAAAAATCAACAGTGATAATGTGTTACCAGAGGATACAACACCAACTGAAGATTCTGATGAAACTACTGGATCATGGGAGAAGTCATCAAGTAAAGCAGAATCAACAGATTCACGTTTTTCAAGTGAATCTGGTAATCATGAACGTGTTACAAGATTTTCAAGTGACATGCATGAACAGGAGAGGGAATCTGATATAGGAAAAGAAGAAGTACCATTAGATGTGACTGAGGAACAAATTGAAGACAAAGATAATGTATGCAATAGAGATCAGGACAAAGATGATCAATTTGATGAAGAAACAAAAGACCTATCTCATACTTCAGAGGAAGGTAGAGACTATATGAAATATAGAGATATTTCAGACTCAACAATACCACATTCTTGTTCATTTCATCTTACCAGTAGTGTTTGGGAGAATATAAAGCCAGATGATAATAAGCTATTATTAAAAAGAGGTTACATCAAAATCCCCCCAAAAAAGTGCCACTTCTGTGCGATCATTTCTACGAAACAGACTGAAAAAGGATAAATCAAGAACATGCAATGCACCTTTTTGCAGAGTTGTGGCAGTGTAGTTTTAGCATGTGTTGTCAATGTATCTTCATTATTAAGAACAAGCCACTCCCAAATGATGTTACTGTCCATGTACAAAGAAAAGGCAGAGTTAAGCACAAAGAATCAGAACTGAAAATGAGATGCACAAGACAACCTGAGACCTAAACTAGCCCAAGAAATAGAACAAGAGACCAGTACCGCGCAGTACTACTTCAAGAAGGTTTCTTCTATGACAGCATAGTCAAAACTTGCTGGCAACATCAACAGCTGTAAAACACATTTTTTTGCGACAAATAAAGTCAGAATATTGAAAGGCAGACCAACTCCACAAGCATCCCATAAGAGAAATTGGATTAATGGAATACATATACAAAGAATTTTGGGCCATCAAACTTCGTGGGTATGTACAGTACTTTGCCATAACCCCTTTAATCATACATATGTATAATGAGGACCAAGTCTTACTCTATCTGGCATGTAAAGAAAATCCTTACTATATTGATGCAACTGGATCACTCATCAGGGCAGGTGAGTACAGTAAGAAACCAATATACCTGTACTCTTGTGTGACTAAATCACCAATTGAAGGGAGAGAAAGCATACCGTTAGCAGAAATACTCTCAAATGACCATCAAAGTTATACCATAGCCAACTTCTTCAGAACATAATTATATGGAAGCAGTCAAGAGTGGATGGGTCTGGCCAAGAAGGATCGAAACAGACTTTTCATGGGCCATGATCAATGGTGATTTCCTAGGATTCAACTCAGAAACACCACTGTCTTACATCAATCATTGTTGGCATGTTGCGAACTTCGGAATGCATTAAAGTGAAATAGAAAGTAGATCATACCTACAAATCTGTTTTGCACACTTCATTTATATGGTAACATGTGCAGGGGAGGTGTGGCAGAATGGTCTTTCCACTGGACTGGTAATCCAATGGACCCGGGTTCGAATCCCAATATGTCAATGGGATGGAATTTGTGCTGTACCTAGTTTCAGTGCATTACCACAGCACACCGAAATGCCAAAAAATTACCCTCATTGTTCCCTGATTAAATAGCACTGTATGAATATTCCCATATTCAAAATATGTTACAGGCGGGGGGGGGGGGGGAGGGAATGCCTAGTGAGTTAATTGCTCAATAGGTGGCATTCTGAGAGTGAGGGTCAGAGTCTGGGGAGTGAGACGGTGAAGCATAGAGGCGAAGCAGCTTCAGAGATGGAGTTGGGTTCGAGGCATGAATAGGTGCTTCGCATGTCTCACTCCCTAGACTGGAACAAGACCTCACGGGCCTCACCGTGTTTAGCCGTAGTGTGTGCAGGCTCTCAGCCTATGCCCAAGAAGGAGTAGTTGGAATATAGGAAAACAAAAAGTAAAAACAAAAAAAGTCAAACAAGAGTGGAGAAATTTTGCGACAAGTTCTGTTGCTGGACTGTTGTCTTGCACTTCACTGGAAGAGGCACGAGTTTGCTTCATTCAAATATGTTGGGTATTCGGGTCACAGTGGAGTTCAGAAACACAAAGGAATATGTTGAAGTGTCTGACAAAAAATTGAACAGCTGGTATTCCATCGGAATTTGAAGCAACCGTTAGAGATGACAGACCAGTACAAGAAACAACTGTATGAAGAAACATGTTAACAAAACACTAAAAGCAAGCTCATCTTTCCACAAGTTCTTTGAAAAATTCCTTAAGGAAGTGCAACATGAAATTTCTCTTGACAAACTTGACAAACTCATACAACCGAAGACAGATAATCAAACCACTCTACTTGGTTTGTCGAGTGTTAGAAATGTCATTAGTACTTTTCCTATGTGGAGTGCTTTATATAGGTATGAAAGACCTGCATCAACAGTATTGCTAGAAACAAGATCCACCAATGCCCTAATAGAAAATAACTTTCAGAAAGTGAAGAAGGATATTTTGAAAAAAAAACAAAAAATTTAAGACTAAGGCCAGGTGACTTGATTCTGGCTACCTTCAGTAAAGTAAAAGGTCAAATTGATAAGTTGAAAATTAAGAAACCTTTGTGGAGAGAATTCTTGGACCCACTTTCTACACATGGTCAGCAACAGAAATATAAAGAACATGAAGACAATGGGAAATTGTTGAAAGGAAGCCAAGGAAGAAATATTCAAAGTACTTCTCTGCTAAGTTGGCAACATTCCATGCTGAAGAACACCAACAACAACTATCAGCAGAACATCGAAGCAAAGAGGAAGAAGCAGGAACAAGTACAGTCAGAAACCGCAATTTCTGAGACACTCTGATAAGGCCTGGATATTTGGAGCGCATCGTTTCTGGAAGACAGCCCACTTTAACTATCACAAGGCCGCATACCTATGAACACACGTTTCGAACCAATAGATGCTTCACTCAGTCTGCCATGTAAAATTATAATGCTGCTGCTATGCTATGATCTACATTCATATATTTATGGATATACAAATGACAAAAATACCTTTATTACATTCCATTACGTATCTACAGTAAATACGAACACGAATATACTATATGTTTTAAGGAATAATAAATTAAAAGAAATACTTCTAAATTGCACAGTGAATGAACAGGATTTAGCTGTGTGTGTGTGTGTGCTATTTTCTTTGCACACTGAGATAACATGTCAGAGATATACTTATCTAACCAAATGTTCTTTTGAGAGGTTAATTGCTGCATCAATAGGTATATGATCTATTTCTGGAATACTGTGATTTATATCTCCTGTAAACCATTTCGTCCGAGACATCATTATTCATAACAACTTCAGGCACTGGACAATTTATTATTATAATTTGAATTTATGAAAATCCCTGAATTGGATATGAATCGGATTTTCAGAAATAAAGCAAAACGTTATGCAATATGACTTATAGTTATTTAAATAAAAATAAAAATATTATGCAGTACGATAAACACATAATCTATTATATATATTACGCGTTTATATAAATGTTAAGTTTTGGATGGTAAATGGGGTGATTATTTATACAATATTTGTAACCTTCCTGCTGCCCCACGAGAATGGCTAGGGTTCCAACCTTAAACGTGTCATTGGCTGTTACGAAATTTGGTAGTTTAGGTCCACTCTCTCGTCCGCACCCCTCAGAGAGCTGGCTTCATTTCCATCTTCCCAGTGACCATGTTATACATACTTTTATTAATTTCGAAGAGGAGGATGTTCAGTATTAGTGTAAATGTTTACCTTCCATTGGTGTGTATTAAACATTTGTTGTGCAAAGTAACGATGGTAGTTGTCGGGAATAGGGTAATGATCCCGACAGTTTTAGGTCCAATAGGACATTTGAATTTGGCGGTATCGTATCGCTTGTACGATTTCGGCTGCTTCTTTGTGTATTGTAGTTTATTCTTAAGTATAGGTTAAATATTAACTGTAATGTATAAATATCTACATCAGCTCTAGATGTATCATGACACCAAGTTATGGGTTATAATTATTGTGAGCCGGCAGCCATATGTAATTTCGCGAAGCGCTCGGACGCCGGCCCTTTAGTCTCTCAATCAACACCATACAGCCAACATCTTCCCCCCCCCCCCCCCCCCGGCTCTGACTCAACCCACAGTTCACCATGTGCTACAATTATTAATCTATAGCAACAGTCCTCTAAGCTAAGTTCATTGTATCGATATTGTATTATGTGAACATTCCTACATGTCATGCAATTGAATTAGCCGTGTGTGGGGGAGTGGATTACACCCATCGACTACGTCGTTAGTAATTATATTATAACTATTTGTTGGGATATTTCATGTACCAGTGATATGCAATTTAACCTCTTTATCTAAATTCCCAACAGTAGTTATGACGTGAATTGCTAGTTACGATTAGTCGAGTGTGTGTGTGTGTGTAAGTGAACCGATGTGTGTTGTAATAGACAATGCTATACAGTAGGTGACAAACACTGAAAATAGAAGTGTCTGCTTCATGACATACAACACAACGAACTATGCAATGTAATATTACACATCATCTGGTTATGAAATTCAGGGGTGAAACGGCATTGAGTTATCAGTAGTGATATATGGGGGTTATTACGTAATACCACACAAACGGCATTGAGTTATCAGTAGTGATATATGGGGGTTATTACGTAATACCACACAAAGTTATCAGTAGTGATATATGGGGGGTATTATGTAATACCACACATATATGGGGGGTATTATGTAATACCACACACAGTGATATATGGGGGGTATTATGTAATACCACACAAAGTTAAGCTTCGGACTCTGATAGGTTTATATATTCGGTATTAATTTAATAAACAAATGTACAGTATATAACACTCTAAAGGGTAAAGACTATATAAGCATCGCATCGTGATATTACGTTTAGCAATGGCTATAGATACATTTCCAATGTTTGTGTTCTAGTATAATGATACAGTGCAATGTTTACACAGTGCAACAAGGTTAATAGCATAATCAAAAATGGATGAATTATATGAGAGTACCGGAATGTGTTTAATAGTAATTACTATGGATGACGTCTGGTGAATCTCTCTCTCTCTCTCTCTCTCTCACAGCGAAAGCCTGTCCACTCACTGCGGTTTGATAGAGTTTCTTTAAATTCTTAATTTTTGAATAGCTATCCGTGTTTAATGTAGATACGGGAGGGAATCACAAACAATGGTTATTTTGTCATTTGTATATCAGATTCTGTAGTATGAATCATATCGTAGCCTAACAACAGCAAAATAATTTTACATGGCAGACTGAGTGAAGCATCTATTGATTCGAAACGTGTGCGGCCTTGTGATAGTTAAAGTGGGCTTTCGTCCAGAAACAATACGCTCCCATTGTCCGGGCCCTATCCAGGTGTCTCAGAAACTGTGGTTTCTGACTGTGCCTTTGATACTGATAGCTGAAATGTAATCAAAGAAGAAATGACTGGTAACATAACAAAGGAGAAAACAACTGATCAGATACCACACAAAGAAAAAATGGGTACCATTCCCAAAAAGAGAGGTTCAATGCAGTGTAAAAAATAAAAAGAAAAAAGAAAACGAGCAAGCATCTCCCGAAACTGGTTAATAATGCCCATTAGACAATTTACTCTACAGACTTCTTCTGGAAGATAATGTGGAAAAACTCCATTTATTGGTCACCAATTTTCCCATGGATTTTTTTATTTTTCCCTGTTAGTTTTCATCAATATATAGTGTTTAGAAATAATTAGAACCCTCGGCGAAACCGTTTTCCCCATTATACAACGATCTTAAGACACGCCGCCCGATAGTGGGGAGGGCTATGAAGTACAGGGAAAATGAGGGGTTAAATGCGTAAAACGGCGATACAAACGTATTCAAGCAAAACTTGGCTCGGGTTTGAAGGTATTTCAAAGGCCTAAAACCCAATATTTCGAAAACCCGAGCCAAGTTTTGGCCAAAGTTGGCTCGGATTTTGCGAGTTTGTAGACAACAAAATGACAGTAACTTCATTTAGAAATTTGGCTCAAGTTTCCCAAAATTGCAAAGCCATAAAACCCGAATTTTGGAAAACCCGAGCCAGGTTTTGGCCAAAGTTGGCTCGGATTTTGCGAGTTTGTAAACAAGCAAATGACAGTAACTTCATTTACAAATTTGGCTCAGGTTTCCCAAAATTGCAAAGCCATAAAACCCGAATTTTGAAAAACCCGAGCCAGGTTTGGGCCAAAGCTGGCTCGGATTTTGCGAGTTTGTAAACAAACAAATGACAGTAACCTCATTTAGAAATTTGGCTCAGGTTTCCCGAAATTGCAAAGGCATAAAACCCGAATGTTGGAAAACCTGAGCAAAGTTTTGGGAAAACTTGGCTCTGATTTTGCGAGTTTTAAGAGTAAACAAATTACACTAACCTAATTTCGATTTTTGGCTCATGTTAAGCTATCATAGTATTTACAAGCCTATACCCCTTTCAAAGGACATTAGCCTAACCTAACAACCTGACCTAACCTATCCTAGTATTATGGGTGGGGGCTGCCGCCCCCACACCCCCGCTATTTGCATCTTTGACAGATTGTTTCTGTACTTGTCTGTGAAAAGGGGTAATTGTTTAGTGTATGGCCTGCTAAAGAAAATGGATTTTTGAGCACAGACTAAACCAAATGTTCACTACTGTATTTACATAGCTGGTCATTAACCTAACCTAACCTATCCTAACCTAACCTAACCTAACCTAACCTAACCTAAGGTAACCTGGGCATCCTGGGGGTTGTTGCCCCCAGACCCCCGCTGGTCTTGGGATGAAAAGTGATAAAAAAGACATATCTCTGACCTCATTATTAAAAGTGTTGTATTTGGTTTAATATACACTTCCCAGGTCATTTGAACAGTTCTATTGCTTCTATATATCATATAATACACCATAGAATACGTTTTTAATAACTAGAAAAACAAAGGACTTCGATTAAACAATTACGGAAATACCTTAAAACACGAGCCCAGTTTTGCTTAAATAATTTTGTTTTCGCCATTTTTAAACCCGCGAAAATATGAAAGCGTAATTGCATACCTTATTGAGATGTGGAGGGAGTAGGTGGGGAAGAGATGCGTCCACGTTTTCGACGAGGAGGTCGGCCACGTCGACGTGTTGCAAGGCGACCTGCACGTGTAGATGAATGGGTGGAGGGACCCGTACGTGTAGGTGAAGAGGGGCAGGCACGTCGAGGCGAACAAGTCGAGGGACGTGGAGGTGATGAGGTGGAGGGAGATGCACGTGGAAGTGAAGAGGGCGAGGGACGTGGAGGTAAAGAGCTGGATGTACTGGGCAGTGAGTTGGGTGAGTCAGGACGTGGGCGTTTTGCAGTGGGAGAGGATGATGTAGCACGGTGTGAATCATGAAAGTCAACTTCACGATGAGGGACTTTATGCTGAGGTGGAGGGTTGTGAGAGTGTGGAGGCTCAAGTGTTCGGCGAGGTCTCCCACGTCGACCTGTTGGATGTCTAACTCGACGTGTAGGTGAAGAGGTGGAGGGGCCCGGAAGTGGAGGTGAAGATGTTCTTGGTGACGATGATGCACTACCGTGAGGAGTCTGTGATTGAGGATATTGAGCAGGGCATGGGTCATCAAAACCATAAAAATCGTCACAGTCTGATTCTTGGAAGTCAATTTCTGAGTCCGGGTCGTGAGGCTGAGGTGAAGGCTTTTCAACTTGTGGAGAATACAAGGTAGCAGCCTCAATGAGAAAAGCGTGTAGTGCTCTACGGCGGCTATACGACTTCAGAAACAGATATCTTGCAAGATATTGTTTTAAAAAATGTGGACGGATGCCAGGCTTCTTAATATACTCTTTCACATCTCTCCATAGGCGCTCGACTGTCTGCGTGTGAATTTCTTTGTTTTCAGGGTTGATGAAGTTGACTTTGTGGTTGACGGTTCCGTGTTCATACCCGTGCTGACCAATGGTGCTGTAAGCCCTCCAGCAGTCAGAGTAAATAATTGAACCGGGCAAAATATATTTGTTTATTAGTGGGAGCAAAACATCTCTACTACGTGGGAGCGGGTCGAAGTTGTCATCTATTAGCGGTACCACAAAGCGTTTCCCCGACACTCGCTCGATGCCCCCAAACAACCAATACTGTTTCTTGGCCAGTTCTCGTCCCACATGAAACTTTGCCTTGGTAATAAAAGTTTCATCTATCTCGACAACAATATTTGGCCCCCCAATGGGCTGCTGATTGTCAAACCAAGCACCTGTCACCTCACTACAAAAACTTCGCCAATCTACACTAGTAGTATAAGTGATTCCCAAGTTCATAATTGCCTCCCAGTGCTCAAAGTTTTTGTTTAGCCATAAATTTACATATCCCAGAATTTGCCATGGTTCAATATGAACATTTTCCAGAAATGTCCCTTTTCTGTGGGTAGTGCGAAAGCCACAGTTCCGACGAGTAGTAGTTTTATTTAAAAACCAATAATGACCGCATCGCCACTGGTCTGCCGGTTCATAATAGTAGCATTGGTTTGAGCACAGTTTGCAGGAAACAGAGGTAGGTAAACAACCATGCTCAGTAAAAACCTTAAGGGCTGCACAATTGTTCCTTGTAGTCTCAATAATAACTGAATGTGGGAGGGGTGAACAACCATTACAAGCGGCGTCCATGACTAAAGTGAGGAGAAACTTAAATGAAGGTGTGTATCTGTGATTGGTTCAGTGCAATGACGTAATGAAGGTCAATAAACTCACCTGATAGGTTGCTGGTTGTATGCGTGACGGAATCTATGAGTTTAATGACGTGGTCAGAAAAAAACCCCAATAAGAATCCAGAAGTGTCTCGTGACGTATTGCGCAGGAGTTAGGAAATAAAACTCAGTATTTCCAATGAGGATTGGCAGATGGCGTGATAGTATTACAAAAGTTGAAGGATAGAGCTCTCCAGTTCACGAAAAAATGGCGTCGCTGAAACCCGCGCCGTCTATAAGAGATTATTGACAACCGTTTTACGGTAGGTAGACATGTTGTTACCGTTTTTTTTAATAGGTTTTGCCGAGGGTTGAAACTAATTTTAATATGATGCTTAGAGCATATAGATTCCATATCTGTCTTCAAATATGTTAAAATAATTGGTGACCAATAAATGGAGTTATACTGATAATGTCGCTGAAGCTGTACATTCTCACCAGTACCAAGTTTGTGAAGTACTTGAAAATTTGAAAGAGAAAATAGAGATGTTGTCTTGGACAGAAGCCAAGTTCTTTTGGTTGGATACATATCCAGTGAAATTAGGAACAACAACTCGTGGAAACAACATCACAATAGACTGTCATGGCAGTGAGTACAACATTTGGTAGTACAGTTTCTGTCAGATTTCCATAAAGTGAGTAATACATCCGTCTGTAACAAAATCAACTGTACAGGCAAAGTCACATTGAGAGAAAGTGTGTTTGACGGAGTTGTGACAGAATTAGATGGCAGTAACTTACAAGAGAAAATATGAGAGATTCGTAGCCAGCAGAACTCTAGATTGCTCCCATTGTGATGGAAAGAGGACATCAAATCCTAGTAAGTGTCAATTTTGAAGGTAAGCCACCTATGCTATTCATGCAATTCTCTGAAAATGGGGCAAGTCACTGAGCAAGTAATTTGGTTAAAGTGGATATTCTCGATGTAGGAGGTAGTTTTTATTCATTGTATGCACTTACAGTACATCACAGTGTGAGGGATCATTTCACTGTCTTCCTAAGAAACTACAATGACTGGGCTCACTATGATGGTTTTAGAAAAACAAACCTGGGCATAGTCAGGTCAAACACATTTGATAAAGGAGACACGATTCAGCATCTTGTCTACAAACTATGCTAGATGTTTCGGTCTATAGATTCATTCAATGCCATAAACTCTTCTAATCCCTTCCTACATTTCAAATGTAGGAGTTCTCAGCAGAAGTAATTTTAAGACATTATTATATTCCCTGGTTGTAGGACTTTCGTAGGATGATGTGATATGCAGTAAATAACTTTTGTTTATATTAATGCATTATCTGTAACATGATCGTTTTTGTTTGCATTAACTTGTTAATTATACAGTATATCCTACACCATAGACTACAGTAGATCTGGACCAGATCTACTGTAGTCTATGCCTACACTAATTCACCACATTTATGTGCCTTTTGCTTGTATTATACTTTGGTAATAGATATATTGAACATAACCGCTAATGTGCGAAATCCAGTACAGGGATTCCTCAATATTCGAAGATTCACTTATTCGCAGTTACCATTTGGTTAGAATTTGAGAAGCTTAAATGGGATGGCGAGTGCTTCATTTACGTACAGTAATTTATGAACCCTATTCACATTTCGGTTCAATGTTATTTTAATACCACAAATTTGTTTGATATATTTGAAGATAAATATTAAATCTATATGCTCTAAAGATCATAATAAAATTTGTTTTAACCCTCGCCAAAACCTAATAAAAAAGTATGGTACTAAAATGTCTTTTTCGTAACAAGTTTATCAATACGTTACTTCCAGTTATCGATAGCTCTAAAGATCATATGGAAATGCGTTAAACCATCAGAATAACCTAATGCGGACCTTCTTGCGGATATTTTCTCCACCAACTCAACCTTAGATGAAATAAATCAAGATGTCCCTGTACTTAATTTTAATTCGCCTGAAATTCCCTCACTTAAGATCCACACCAGACATGTCAAAACTATTTTGCAGAATCTCTCGGTAGATAAGGCTCCTGGTCCAGATATAATTCCTCCAATAGTACTTAAGAATTGCTCCTTGGTGCTCGCTCCTGTATTGGCAACAAAATTTCGTCTGTGTACTCATACCTCATGCTTCCCAGTACCCTGGAAAGAAGCAAACATCCATCCAGTTCCTAAAAAAGGTGCCTCTTCAGATCCATCAAACTACAGACCAATAGCTATAACTTCCACTCTTGGTAAAGTCTTTGAAATTATATTAAATAATCACATAATTAAGCATCTTGAGAATAATAAATTAATCAGTGACAGGCAATATGGTTTTAGACGATGTCGATCAACTGCAGACATGCTTTGCCTTCTTACGCATCAAATCAACCAAGCTACAGACCAACATGGTGAAACACATACAATAGCACTGGATATATCAAAGACATTTGATAGAGTCTGGCATCAATCCTTATTGTCGAAGATGTCACACTACGGCCTTGCATCATTAGTTCCACTAATTTCTTCTTATCTTCATAACAGAAAAATATGTGTAATGGTAGATGGCCTTTATTCTCAATTTCCTCAATAAATGCTGGTGTTCCCCAGGGATCAGTTTTGGCCCCAATTCTGTTCCTCATTCATATCATTGATCTCATATCTACCACTCATAATCCAATACATTCCTACGCAGATGACTCAACACTCCACAGTTCCTTCACATTTACCAATTCTGTCACCCAACCCGATCTTATAAATTCAAAAATAAACACTGCAATTTCTCTGAACCAGGACCTTTCTAGAATTAATGGATGGGGACAAAAGAATCTAGTTTCCTTTAATGCACAGAAAACCAAGTACATTCAATTTTCTAACCGACAGAATCTCACTGACTCCCATATATTTTTTAATGATGTAAATATTCCCACTTCCCCTAGTATTGACATTCTCGGTGTAACATTAACTACTAACTTGAGCTGGACACATTATGTTAGAAGCATTGCTAAGAATGCCTCTAAAAAACTGGGACTCCTGTACAGAGTTCGAGAATTCTTCACTGACGAGCAGTTGGCCGTGATATATAAAAGTCATGTGCGTTCTCAGATGGATTACTGTTCACCTCTGTGGGGTGGAAGTGGAGTGGTTGCATTGAGGCAGTTGGACAAAATTCAAAATAAAGCTATTAGATTAATCAATAACCCTGCAATCACACAGGACCTTCCTACATTATCCATACGAAGAAACGTTGCATCCCTTGCATTATTCTACAGATATTTTCACAGCAATTGTTCCGAGGAACTTGCTTCAATTGTGCCGCCTCTCCACATCTTTCCCCGTAGAACTAGGGCAGCTGAGAGCGCCCATGAATTTACACTTTCTCCTCCACAATGCAGAACTTCTGCTTATCAGAATTCATTTATCCCCAGAGCTACTACTCTTTGGAATTCACTTCCCTCGAATTGCTTTCCACAAACTTACAATCTACAAATGTTTAAATCCAGTTGTTACAAACATTTTATGAATGGAGGATGCCTTTAGGCACATGGACCTTTTTGTTTTATCTGTGTTTTTCCTTTCTCCGTTCATTGTCTCTTTTAAAAAAAAAAAAAAAAAAAAAATATATATATAAAAGTATGGTACTAAAATTTATTTTTCGTAACAAGGTTGTCAATACGGTACTTTCCCGTTATCAATGTACAATCAAAGGTGAATATTGCAGAGTAAACACCGTAGACTTCATCGACTTTACTTTCACCTACGTATAATCGACAGCCAATTTTTTTTTTTTACTAAGGGATTAGTACTCAACCAGCGGGGGTGTTCGGGCGGCAGCCCCCACCCATAATACTAGGTTAGGTTAGGTAAGGTTGTTAGGTTAGGCTAATGTCTTTTCAAATCACTATCGGGGGGCGTGTCTTAACATCGATCGATAGGCCTAATGGGGAAAATAGGTTTTACCGAGATTTCTAATTAATTACAAACACTATATATTTTATGGTCAGAATTAATATCATTGCTCTTGTAGTTATTGTTATATGGTGTATCACTGACTCGGGGAAAGGGGATGGGGGGGGGGGAGTGTTGCGCCCCTTGTTACCTGCATCGTTCCGTTGTGCAGACCCGCACCCACGAATCAGCGATAGCCTACGGTCAGCCATCTCAGCTGCCTCCTGAAGAGTTTTCGGGTTCTTTTCTTTAAGATTCAACGTCAGATCGCTGCCCGTACACTTAAAGAACTGCTCGAGAAGCATCAACTGTTTTATCTCATCAAACGTCATTGCCTTCTCCGATCTCAGCCAATTCCCAAATGCATCGGACAGAT
Source organism: Paralithodes platypus (assembly GCA_032716605.1). NCBI lineage: Eukaryota > Metazoa > Arthropoda > Malacostraca > Decapoda > Lithodidae > Paralithodes > Paralithodes platypus. Next base: position 67,347,698 of record CM064487.1, read on the forward strand.
CCCGGGCATGCTCAAGAAAGGTGCACTCACAACCCTTCGTTACACCCCGGAACTTCAATCTGTACGTCTCTGGTTGTAACTCATACGCCCGCAGGACAGCCTCCTTCAATACCTCATAATCGATGCACGACTCCAAAGGCAACGCATCATATGCCTTGAGTCCTTTGCCAACCAACCTAGAGGAAACAAGGGCTGCCCACTTAACCTCGGGCCATTGGTGCTCCCGGCACTTCTTCTCAAAACGCATAACAAATTTGGTGACACCCGACTCATCAAATACAGGGACCAACTTGAGCAGGTGCGATAAAGACTGATCAAGACCTCGATTCCCAGAACCGAGACGCTGCCCTGTCGACTCCACCCTAGACTTCTCAAGATCTATGTCTGCACAGTACTTCGCCTTTCTCTCCTCAGTCTCATTCTCTCGCTGCCGTTGCTCGAGCTCAGCCTCATGTTTTCGTTGCTCGAGCTCAGTCTCATATCTGGCCCTTCTCTGCTCAGCCTGAATCTCAGCCATCTCAAACTCCCGCTGCTGCTGCTCAGATTCCCGCTGCTGCTGCAGCTGCATCTTAGCCATCTCAAGCTGGAAGAGCATATCTGGAGTCAAACCTTGAGGAGGAGGAGATGCAACAATTGGAGACTCACCCAAGTGCAAACCACGCTGCCAGTGACTATCGGCCTGCGGGAACGTACCCGGCTCCGGAGCCCGAGGGGGCGCCATGGTAGGAGTCGAGTGGAATGGGGGCAGGGCCGAAGGTGCCCCAGCTCCCACTCCACCCGAAGCCCCACGCACCCCGCCGAGCACACAGGCCACCAGGTCACCTCTCGACATGCTGCTAGTGCCCACATGCCCCATGACTGTGGCCAAACACTGGAGACCATACCGATCAATCCCCGACACCCGGTCAACAGTAATAGGTATCTCCAGAAACTTCTTTGCATCCTCCTCACTAGTTATTACTCTCATGTCATCTAACAAACCCAGCCTCTGCACCTCAGAGCCTGCTTCCCGTACTGTGTACACTGATCCGTCGTCTGACATAGTGTCCACCGAGAATTCTCAACGTTTATAAAAAAAAAAGAGAAGTACCTAAACTATTATGTAGCACTATTCACGCTGTGACGCTTCTGCATAGTAGCCACGTGCGGGCATGCGCGAGTGTCGGCTGCCCAGCCGTTTAGAAACCGGCTGGCGGCAGCCGGCTGGCCGGCTTTTCCTTAGTATATATCCTACGACAATGTAACTAATGTCTGGGATATTCTTATGTTGTTTCACAGCTTGAAGCTGCCCTTATTCTTAACCAACACATCTTAGTATATTTTATTCTCGATAGTTGATTGTTTCATTATTATATATAAGATGTAAGTCTAGTGAGAGTGGGAGGAGACGAGCGGGAGAGAGAGAGAGAGCGAGCGAGCAGGGTGGGGGAGGTGAGGGTTGCTTTTCCTCCTCCTCCCTCCTCCCTCCCGGAGGAGTTGCTCGCCCGCGTGGCGTTTTCTCTCGGTTTTGATTGGCTGGTGGTTCCTGGCGCCTTCTGCAGGCCTGCTGCCGGGTGACGTAGCGGCCTGTGATTGGCTGACCACCATGCCTTTGTGTGGGATCCTGGAGGGGTCCAGAGGAGCTATTCTCCTCAGAGCTCACCTCACTGTCGTACCCTTCGGACCCCCTTGATATCTATCCCTCTCAACCCCACTTAGAAACTTTCTCTCTTACTTTGTATACCTTCTTTCCACTACTTCACCAATCTATTTAATTATCCCATCCCCTTGATAGACCTTATATCTATTATTGTATTAACGACGAGCTCTCAGATAATTAGATAGGATTTTGGGCCTTATGCAGAGATGTAATTGTTAATGAGACCTAGGAAGCTTTTTTGTTGTCTCATATTTGGTGGTTTCATGCTTGCTAGTGTGTTCTTGTGGCAGGTGAGCATGGGCTAGACCGGAGGGGGGCTTTTTGCGATCCTTTAAGTAAAGTCTGCTGGTGCGAGTCCTGTGGACGTGCACGACTTTACTAGGATACCCGTGGGAGTCTGGGGGCATTTTCTTGTCTGTGTGCATGTGTGCCTAGTGTTGTGTGAGGGCCCTTGCCTAGTCCACTCAGCACTGCACTAGCACGTCTTGCTTTTGTTTTAGGGTTGCCAGGAGAGAGTCAGATACTTGGGATCTGAGTCTCTCAAGAGAGCACCCTTTCAATTAGAGTAATTTGGCGCACAGACTTGGGAACGTCCCTAGGCTAGAGCAGGTGGCTCAGCCCGAGTATCCGAAGCCTATATCCTTCTGGCTAGACCTCTGCCACCTGGCAGATTAACAGCTAGCGGCTTATTATATCTGTATGCTTGTTATTGTGCCACAGTCTTTGTGAGCATTGTGAGTCAGGGTGTGGCTTAGAGACTCTGTCCGAGCAGGCTTGCCTGACTAAGAGTGAGAAGCACACCTGTATGTGGTTATGTTGCGAGTTGCTGCCTTTATTTAATTATACCTATGCCATTATACACTGTAGGTCCTATCACTAGTATTTATTCCTGCTTATTAGTTAAGAGTTCTCTAAATCCGTAACTTACTTTCTTTGCTAAGCATCAGATCCTACAGTAGCCGCATGCAGTTTAGAAACCTGCATCTTGTCTACCTGTACGATGTTTTGTGGACTGTTTGCTTTCACCTTCTTTCACGCAGGGGTGATTAGTTGTATTAATTAACGTAACGTTAAATGTACTTTCTTCTAGTTTGTTATTAAATTGTTTCTGCAATTTAATTCCGTTATCTATCTTTTCCTTGAAGCTTTAAGTCAACTTAATTGTGTGATCTTTTATATAGCCTGCTTGACTATCAGCAGTCTATAGTGCGTGCACCCTGTAACCGAGTCATAGGATACCTCGTTGTCCAGGCAGGACTCTTGACGGTTTAGGGTGGTTTGTTGCCTGGGTCTATAGATAAGGGTTGGATCTAGCATTTTCCGTTGTTGCTTGTTGCCGCATACCTAGTCCAATAGAAAGAGCCCAGTGTTTATATATCCCAGGACGTAACAAATGGCGACCTTGCATAGGATTTACTGAACAGAGGAATATAGTGGTCATTTGTTTTGAGATTCCTTATGATTAGAGGAATACAGTGGACATAGTTTTTTTTTGGAGCAACCAATATAACACATTAAAGACTTTAAATAACATTAGTATATACATACTTGCATAGGAGATAAGGCACATTCTATAACCGTGATAATTACTGCAGTACACAAACATGTCTAATACATCGGAACACAGTGATGGGTCAGGTCACGATACGGGCTCGGAGGGAGAAAGACCTGTGGAGTGGCTAGTCGATAGCGAGGAGGGTGCTAGAAGATTTTTAGAGGTGCCCCTTACCGCTGCCAGGGTGTTGAAGCTGAATAAGTATGGCTTAAAGTGTGTGGCAGGTCTTCAGGGTCACCAGGGTTTAAGTGGCATGAGGAAAGATCAGCTGAGGACTTTGATATTGGGTTTAGAAGGGAGAGACCTGGGTGGAGAGGCGACTGGGGGCCCCGGTCCCCAGCCCCCCCTCCACTCTACCCCCATATCAAACGTCAGGGTGCCTGAATTTAGTACATACCCCCAAGTTGATGGTCAATGGCAGCGTGGAATTCAATCACAGGGACCCTCTCCATTAAATGCACCTTCCCCTCCTCAAGGGTTGACTCCAGATTTGTTGTTTCGGCTTGAGATGGCCAAGGTTGAGGCTGCTAGAGCTCAGGTTGAGTCTGCCGAGAGACAGGCTAGTGTGCAGGCTGAGGTTGCTAGAGCTCAGGTTGAGGCTACCGAAAGACAGGCTAGTGCACAGGCTGAGGCTGCAGAGAGAACAGCTATACGAGAGGCTGAACTGCAGGCAGAGTCTACTAGGTATCGGGCTGACAGGGAGCTGGAGAGATCTCGAGTGGAGGTAACAGGGCGAAATATTGGGGGAGGTAACAGACATCGGGACCAGTCATTGTCGCACCTGCTTAAACTAGTTCCTGTGTTCGATGAGTTATGTGTGACTGAGTTTTTTATGCGATTTGAGAAGAAGTGTCAGGAACACCAGTGGCCTCAGGAAAAGTGGGCAGCATTAGTTTCATCAAGACTCCTAGGAAAGGGGCTAAAAGCGTATGATGCACTACCTTTAGAGTCCTGTGTAGTTTATGATGAGCTAAAGAAGGCTGTTCTACGGGCCTATGAGTTACAACCAGAAACTTGCCGCTTGAAGTTTCGGGGTGTTACTAAGGGCAAGGATAGTACCTTCCTAGAACACGCCCGGGACTTGTCTGATGCACTACGACATTGGCTGCGTTCTGAGAGGGCAGCTACTTTTGAGGAGTTGAGTGAGCTGGTTCTCTTGGAGCAGTTCTTTAAGTGCACAGGCGGGGACTTAACATTAAATATAAAGGAAAAAAATCCTAGAACTCTCCAGGAGGCAGCCGAAATGGCTGAACTCCGACTGTCATTAATTCGAGGGTGCGAAGCAGCAGCTAGGAGTGAGTCGGGTGCAAAGGATCGTACCCCTCCCCCTCCCAAGAATTTTGATACACATAAATACACAAAACCATGTAGCACTGACAATAAAACTGAACATAAACCAAACACCGTCCCGTATAAGAAGTCTAATGGTACCTCCCACTCTCAAGGGAAACCAAAGAGTAAAGAGTGCTTTGCATGTCACCAGGAGGGTCACTTTGCAAATGCTTGTCCGAACAAGCCACCAAACAAGGTTGTGTCATTGGTCCGCAGCATAGGGGTGTCGCCTATATCTTCTGAGTTTGCCAAGGGTAGTTCGTCAGAGGTTGGGACACAGCCTGTGTACAAGAGTCCGGAAGGCTCGAACCCTGTCCGCGACGTCTTTGAGGGTCATAGAGGGCATGGTTTTGTGAGGTGGGCTGGCGAAAGGCGAGGAGTTAAGCTATTGCGTGATACTGGGGCTTCTCAGACCTTGTTAACCCGGGAGCTGCGGGGAGACTCTTAAGAGTTCCCCCGGCGCACTGCGGGGAGACTCTTAAGAGCAGAGACTTTGAACACGTACCAAAACCGCGCGTTTATAGCCAGGCGGATGAAAATTGGTGTGGGTATAGTACTACATGTCAACTCTCGATACCACCCCGCCAAACGCTCGCCCCGCACTCGTGCAAGCACCACCGCGCCAGTAACCACGCACTAGTCATGGAGCCTACACGTCCCTCACGCTCGCTCCCTGATGACACAACCAGCCCTCCTTCTGGTGGTGTTAGCCGCCGTGGAAGGCAGAGGGTGGCTGCCAAAGACCCTAGCTACCAGTACGACACGCCCTACAGCTCAGAGGACGAATCACCAGCACCCAAAGCACGAAAAACACGTGCAAGCAGGGCAATGGCACAGAGGTCATTGGTCTTTCGGGACACTGCCACCACGACCCAGGCCACTGCAACAACCACTACCACCACCACTGCCACCACTGCCACCCCTGCCACCCCTGCCACCGGTACCAGCGACGCAGGAGGCCGCCCTAGGGCTGCATTACCTGCGGGGGCAGGAAAAATGAAAGGCACGGGCGTAGGGAAAAGAACCCGTACGCCAGCCACAGTGCCCCTACCACCACCAACACCACCAGCCGCCCCTGGCCCGGCTGCCCCTGCCGCCCCTGCCGCCCCTGCTGCCCCTGCCGCCCCTGCCGCCCCTGCCCAAGGAACAGGGAAGGGGAAGGGGAAAGGGAGAGGGAAAGCGACTGGGAAAGCGACTGCTGGCCCTGGTGTCCCTGCCGGCCCTGCTGCCCCTGCCGCCCCTGCCGCCCCTGCCACCCCTGCCCAAGGAACAGGGAAGGGGAAGGGGAAAGCAACTGCTGGCCCAGGTGTCCCTGCCTGCCCTGCTGCCCCTGCCGCCCCTGCCGCCCCTGCCGCCCCTGCCCAAGGGACAGGGAAGGGGAAGGGGAAAGCGACTGGGAAAGCGACTGCTGGCCCTGGTGTCCCTGCCGGCCCTGCTGCCCCTGTTGCCCATGCCGCCCCTGCCCAAAGAACAGAGAGAAGGGCGACAGGCACCACCATCATCTTGCCATCAAGGCCACGCACCACTGCTGCCCCTGCCGCCGCCGCTGCCGCCGCCCTTGCCGCCGCCCCTGCCACCACCTCTGCTGTCCCTGTCCATAAGACTCCCGCACGTGCCAAAGTGACCCGGAAAACTCTCACACCATCTAAGTATGCCGCCCTGCTGTTTGATGGTGATTCGCAGGACATTGGCAGCCCGGGTTTCGACGACGAAGCCCTAGCACGGGACCAAGGGTGGGGGGATTTGGGAGTGGACAGTGGGAGTGAGTCCGACGTCGGTGACGAAAATGAGGAAGGGCATCGTATGTCAAGTGAAGAGGAGGGTAATGATGATGAAGTGCTGTATCGCGACCATGGAAGCGATATTTCAGACGATGAAGCAGACGCAGACGACATTCCGATCCCTGAGCTGCCTTCGTTCGATTGGTCTGATGGGGTCAATTTTGTACCTGACGTGCCCCAGTTCAATCCTGGGACGTCAGGAACAACTGACGACTGGCCCTGTGATGATCAAGCGAACGAAAGCGACTTCTTCCTCGCTTTTTTCGACATGGAGGTAATGACGTACATCGTTGCCCAAACAAACGCCTACTACAGGTGGGTGTTTGGCAGATTGGACGTCCTTTCTCCAAAAGCGAGAATACGAGGCTGGGTGGATACGACTGTGGAAGAATTTCTGACGTTCTTTGCCTTGTTGTTCCTCATGCCTCTGATCAAGAAGCATGTGTTGCAACACTATTGGAAGCACGACCCTCTCATCGCCACCCCAACTTTCAATAAGTTCATGACTCGTGACAGATTTTTGTTGCTGCTAAGATTTATGCACTTTGCAGACAACGAAAATCCTAACAGGATTGACAGGATATGGAAAGTTCGGGATGTGTTCACCATGTTGTTGGAGAGGTATAGGAAATACTTTTACCCCTTCCTCAATTTGGTGATTGATGAGTCGCTCGTGCTCTTCAAAGGACGTCTTGTTTTCAAGCAGTATATCCCCTTGAAGAGGCATAGGTTCGGAATCAAGCTCTTCGTGTTGTGCGACTGTGAAACTGGAATAGTGCTTGACATGATCGTGTATACAGGAACTGACATTGACGTACCGAAAGCCGCTGCCAATGACCCCATGGGCATGTCAGGTGCCATCGTCAGGAAAATGTTGGCACCTTACCTGGGCAAAGGCCACATCATCTACACTGACAACTGGTATACTTCTCCTGCTCTCTGCCAGTTTCTTTATGACAACCAAACGGGGTCATGTGGGACTGTCAGAAAGACAAGAAAGTTTATGCCAAAGTTCACAGGTGATGTCATTCCTCTCACAGATGCCTCCTCCAGTGACACACCTTCAGAAGACGACCTGGCCCAGGAACACCGCGAGAGGCATGTGCGAAGAAGGCGACGAAAGGGGCAGAAATACAAGCAGCTCGAGAAGTGTGGGAAACTGATAGCCATGAAGTGGAAGGATAAGCGAGACGTCCACCTGCTTTCCACCGTCCACACAGGTGCCCAGGTGGATTCTGGCAAAATCCACTACAGAACCAGGAAGACAATCTACAAGCCCGACATGGTAGTGGACTACACAAAAAACATGCGCCTGGTGGACAAGTCTGACTGTCAGCTGTCAGGCGTTGAGTGTCTGAGGAAGACTGTGAAGTGGTATCACAAGCTCTTCCTCCACCTAGTTGACATAACGATGCTGAACGCCTACAACTTGTGGTTGGTGAAAAAGGATATGGCCCCAAACCAGAAGCTGAAATTCCGGGAGTTCGTGTACAACGTCTCCTACCAACTCCTGGAGAAGTATGGCACCACCACTCACAGACGTACGGCATGGCGTGGGGATCACGTTCCTGACCGCATCCAGCTGGGTGTCGAAAGACACTACCCAACCAACACCGAGCTGATTGGCACTCGTCACAGGCAGGTGCAGTGCACCGTCTGCAGCTCCAGTGTGAGGAAACCCCATGTCACCAAAAGAGTCACCTCAATGTGCGCCGAGTGCAAAGTTCCACTCTGCCTGGGTGACTGCTTCAGGGACTACCACACCTTCAAGAACTACTGAGTGTCGGCCCCTGCCCTGCCCTGCCCTGCACTCGCCCCGTGCCCTGCCCTGGACTCGCCTCCTGCCCTGCCCTGCCCTGGACTCGCGCCCTACCTTACCTGACCTGACCTAATTGATCACGCTACCTCATAATGTAACATATATTATATAATGTATAAGTTCCAAAGATGTCCCTGTGATATAGCTTTTACATTATATAATTGTATGTTTCATTATTTAGTTTATAAGTTTCAAAGATTTACATGTAATATGCCTTATTTTTTTAGTATATCAATATATATGTTTGTTATTAGCCAAAGTAATGTGTATATAATTATTTTCTTACCTCAAATGAATTGTACAAAAATAAATATGTTTCAATAAATCCTGTCAAACCTACTATGATAATAAAATAAAACAATAAAAAAAAAAAAAAAACAAGGTCATGTCATTGTATTCTTACAATATGATATATTCTATGAATATTTCATATTGTTTGAATACAATGGCATGATCTTGTAAAAAAAAAAATTTATAAAAAATTTTCTAGACAATATAAAACCTTCCCCATAACCCCCTCCTGGATTCGATCCCACTACCCTACGACACTTTGAGTTTTCCAGCCCGCGACCTTACCAACCATGCCACAGGAGCTCATACCAAATATCACTCAAAACTTCGTGTCTACAATCGAAATGACAATATACAAAAAAATGAATTATCCCACCAATTTACGTTTGTAAATTGATGGGATTATCAATTATATCATGCCAAGGTTTATAATAGTTTGTCTCTGTCAAGAATTAGTAATTATATAACTTTATTCTGTCAAAAATTGCCCAAACACTCAGCAAAATTGCCCCTCTCAGTGTGACTCCACTCATTGTCACGCGGTCACGAGGTGACCCTTGCCGCTCCTTGATGCTCCAGCTACAGCAGCTCTGTCTGGGAACAAAATTGGTATAAATACAATAATGGATAAAATACTCTTCACAAATACATTTGTATTGTATAATATTGTAAATAAAAATGAATAATAACTGTGTGGGTGTCGAAAATTGCTCAACCAGCTTTCTTATGTCTCGCCTACGCGCGTATATTGGATTATACATAGTCATGACTGTCATACAAATAATTGCATTAGGTCTCGAATATACATTTAGATTGCATATTACTTCGAAATAAATAAGTAAACGTTTCTCTGGTGGCAATCTACCCTTTCGCAGGTGTAAGGAGACACCAGTCTATATTTAGCCCTCTATCACAAAAGGCAATCTGCCTGTGTTGACTCAGCACCGTCGCTGGTGGTCTATAAATATAGTACTTTATTTACAGTCAATGGCCTACATGTTTCTGTGGTACTTCACATGTGTCTAAAATGCAATGTCTGCTTGCATAAAAATGCAATTCTGAAGTCCATTTATACGTACGACATACGCATGTCTCAGTTTCTCTCTCTCTCTCTCTCTCTCTCTCTCCATTCCTGACTCATGTTATTGTAGACCTGTTGATGGCAACGAACACCAGCCATCTGGTAGACATAAGGGTCAAAATACCAAACATCAATACGCCTGGGGCGCCTCCACAATTATCACTAAGCTGGTTATCTATCTAGAGATCTGCCTGACTTCCATCTCTCCACGACTCACTCACTCACTCACTGCACCCCTGCATGCCTCCCTCCCACCCACCCACCCCCAACCCACCCTTTCAGGCTTCCGTCTGCTAGAAACACATTCACAATTTGCGTAAATATCGCATCAATTGGGCTATATGCGGTATATTCCTTGTTATATGGGACGCCTACATATGTACACGTCTTTATTATAGCATGAGAGTGCTCTAAATACAAGATTGATGTGATATTTATGGCGTAACACACCCTCTCCCCCTTTCATTCCCACCACAACTCACTCACACCTTGGTTCACGCATAGAAACTCATTGATAATGTGCGTAAATATCGCATGAATTGGTTTATATGCGGTATATATTTTGATATATGGCACGTATACATATGTACAAGTCTGTATTATAGCATGACAGTGCTCTACGTACAAGATATACGTGATATGTATGGCGTAAACCACACTCTCAGCTCATAAATTGCCGCCAAACCTCCAACACATCTTCATTCCCGCCTAAAAATTCTCTTATAATTCCCTTATATATTGCAATTTTTGGTCACTATGAGGCATATTCATTGTTATATGGGTGCCCTACACACGTATACATACTCTAAATAGCCTAAAAGGGCTCGAAAAAGGAGATATACGTGATAATACGCGGTAACCCACCCCCTCCTCCCTCTCCTTCTATCCCCTGGGCGCGTGAAAATTCGGCCGGGAAATCTCGCCGCTCGATGACAATCTAGCCGCGCGGTGCCATTCGCTCCACATTTTTCAACTACGGACCGTTCCCCTACCCCCCCCAGACATTTTTTGGGGGGTCAAATATATATGGGCCGATGCATGCAAACATTCCCTACACGATGATGTACTTTTTATCGAAATTGGCAATAGGTCCCAAATTCATCATAGGTGCGCACAGTCTTACCCTGTAGAAAACCCCCTGTGCGCCGCGGAGAGGTTAAGGAACTTTACTGGTAGACCGATTAACGCTGCTCGGGTGGTGGTAGTTCAAGGGATCAATGCTACGAAGTCCTACCCGCTGGTGCGGATGGAGCTGGAGGTGGGTGGTGTGGCGAAGGAACTGGATGTCGGAATTGTAGAGAACTTGCCTGTTGGGGCGTCGACCTCCTCCTCGGCAACGACTTTGCGGTGCCTGCTCCTAAGGTTTCACCCTTGGTCGTTGCCGAGAAGGTGGCCGACGTTAGTAGGGAGGAACAGGAGTGGGTTGAGAAGTGTAGCGTACAAACCATGGCGGGTGTTGTGACGCGTTCTGAGACATCCGGAGCCTTGCAGCCACCACATCAGTCTATCAAACCGCGGAGGAAAGGTCACAAGAAAACGGGAAGTGTTGGTCAATTGGAGAGTTTTGAGCCGGCAGTGTTTCTTGGTGACTCATTATTGGCACCTATGTTAGAGTCTGGAGAGGCCCCAGGACCTGTCACAGCTAGTGAGGAGGTAGGGCAGGAAGAGACTCCGAGGCAGCAACGTTACACACAGAGAAAAAAGGGTTGCTCAGTTTGATATTGGGGGAGGACTTGGGTTGCTTCGGAAGCATCTAGACAGGTTGGTTCCCTCAGATATTTGTAAACTGCAGTTGGAGGATCCGAAAGTTCAGAAGTGTGGTAATGGTGCTGTCGAGATCAAACATGAGGACGGGGAAACATGTCATGTGAACCTGTTGGAGGAGTTTGTGAGGCAACCACCTGAGCAGCCTACTGTCCCTGCGTTGGTCTGCAGCGGCCAAGGTGGAGAAGGAGAGGGGGGCAGTAGGGCACAGGTGGAGGAGAGTAGGGATTGTCATGTCTCGGCGGAGCAGTGGGTGGGGGACACGAGTCTGGTGGCTGTGGAAGCGCTAGAGCACCTGCCTGAGCAGCAGTGTGCAGCGCTCCAGCACCAGCTCGGTTCATACCCCACTGGTCGTGCCGAGCCCCTGAGTCTCACAACTCGGGCGGTGCAAGATGTTCCGCGGGCAGGTCACAGGAATGTTGAAAGACCGTTAGCCTCGTTGTTTCGGTGGTTCAAGGTGGGCGACGAGGCTTTGGCATGGTTGCCAGGTCAGGGTCGACCCATGGCTGCCAAGGGTGGTGGTCAAAAGGAGGACTTTGAGCAGATTGGTGAGGTTGGCTGTGGCATAGAAGTGCCCAGTCGTCGCATAGCCTCCCAATGCTGCTCTAGTCAATTGCAACAGCCCTACCATAGACCGACTGTATCTGGCCATGTCGCTAAAAGCGGTGATGCTGCGCAGGCAGATGTAGTAGTAAGGAATGCGGGGGTGTGCATGTACGGTATCGGCGGGGAAGCCTTAGCAATAATGAACTATGGGAGTGACTGCACAGGTGGTACTGATTGTCCCTCTCATGACCTGGCTGTTCTAGGGACGAAGGTGGAGAAGGAGGGAGACTACAGGTTAGAAGCTGCGGTCTCGGCTGGGTTGTGGAAGGGCACTAGGATTGTTATTCTGCGAGATAAGTTGTTTACTAGGCTGTGGCAGTGCATCCGCATGTTTGTTGCTTCTCCAGGCCTGATGTACGGGGTAAAATCCGACATGCAGGCTGGAGATAGTGCAAGGCTCAGTTTAATTCCCTACCGAATAAATCCTGCTCGACAGCCTGTGGTGCAAGCAGAGCTGGATTACGTGTTGACGAAGGGTCTGAGGGATAAGGAATGTCGTGAGTGGTCGTTGCCTGTAACTTTGCAACCGGTGTGAAGTGGCAAGATCAGTGAGTGTGTTGATTGCGAGAGTGTGTGTGCATTATCCCTGACAGACGTCTATGCCTTATCGAGAGTTGACGACACCATAGACCGCCTCGGGGCTGCATCGCCTATCACGAAGGTAGAACTAGTGAAAGGTTATTGGCAGGCCCCGTTGCTGGAAAGAGCGAAGAGAAATGCCAGTCTTGTGATGAACTGGGCAGTTTATCAGTGCCAGGTGTTGTTTTGCTGCCGGGACACAAGTTGGATGTGTGGCATGCTAAGGGCACTGATAATGTTTTGGCTGATTGGTTTTCACGTCTTTGTTTGCAGGAGAACCCTCGCCGTTCAGTCAGTCTGTGTTGAGTGTGGAGGAAAATAGGCTGTCACTGTAGTTCAGCCGAGAAAAAAACAAATTAAAAAAGCAAAAAACCTTATAAAAACTCTTTATTTTTATTTTTATAACGTGTAGAATTTTGTATAAGATGTTGTAGCAGTATCTAAGTTGAATGTTTTCGCTTATTGTCGCTAAGTTAGTTGAACTTGCTCGGTGGAGTGCAACAGTCTTTATTTTTTTATATATAGTGCCTTGTGTCGCAACAGTGTGTGGTGCTATGAGAAGCTTTCTGTTAGATATGAAGAACTTAGTCAAGTGTCTTATATCTTGGGGGAGGTGTGATGCTCCTGCATAGTAGCCACGTGCGGGGATGCGCGAGTGTCGGCTGCCCAGCCGTTTAGAAACCGGCTGGCGGCAGCCGGCTGGCCGGCTTTTCCTTAGTATATATCCTACGACAATGTAACTAATGTCTGGGATATTCTTATGTTGTTTCACAGCTTGAAGCTGCCCTTATTCTTAACCAACACATCTTAGTATATTTTATTCTCGATAGTTGATTGTTTCATTATTATATATAAGATGTAAGTCTAGTGAGAGTGGGAGGAGACGAGTGGGGGAGAGAGAGAGAGCGAGCGAGCAGGGTGGGGGAGGTGAGTGTTGCTTTTCCTCCTCCTCCCTCCTCCCTCCCAGAGGAGTTGCTCGCCCGCGTGGCCTTTTCTCTCTGTTTTGATTGGCTGGTGGTTCCTGGCGCCTTCTGCAGGCCTGCTGCCGGGTGACGTAGCGGCCTGTGATTGGCTGACCACCATGCCTTTGTGTGGGATCCTGGAGGGGTCCAGAGGAGCTATTCTCCTCAGAGCTCACCTCACTGACGTACCCTTCGGACCCCCTTGATATCTATCCCTCTCAACCCCACTTAGAAACTTTCTCTCTTACTTTGTATACCTTCTTTCCACTACTTCACCAATCTATTTAATTATCCCATCCCCTTGATAGACCTTATATCTATTATTGTATTAACGACGAGCTCTCAGATAATTAGATAGGATTTTGGGCCTTATGCAGAGATGTAATTGTTAATGAGACCTAGGAAGCTTTTTTGTTGTCTCATATTTGGTGGTTTCATGCTTGCTAGTGTGTTCTTGTGGCAGGTGAGCAGGGGCTAAACCGGAGGGGGGGCTTTTTGCGATCCTTTAAGTAAAGTCTGCTGGTGCGAGTCCTGTGGACCTGCACGACTTTACTAGGATACCCGTGGGAGTCTGGGGGCATTTTCTTGTTTGTGTGCCTGTGTGCCTTTTTTTTTTTTTTTTTTTTTTTTTTCTATATTCCGACTACTCCCTCTCGGGCATAGGCTGAGAGCCTGTACATTCCACCGCCCAACACGGTGAAGCCCGTGAGGTCTTGTTCCAGTCTGGGGAGTGAGACATGCAAAGCATCCATCATGGCTCGAAGCAGCTCCATCTCTGAAGCGGCCGGTTGCTTCGCTCAAGCGCTTCACCGTCTCACCCTCCAGACTCAGACCCTCACTCTCAGAACGCCACCTATTGAGCAGTGAACTCACTAGGCATTGTCCCCCTGTAACATATTTTGAATATGGGAATATTCATACAGTGTTATTTAATCAGGGAACAACGAGGGTATTTTTTTGGCATTTCGGTGGGCTTTGTGGTAATGCACTGATACTAGGTACAGCACAAATTCAATCCCAATAATATCTTCCCATTGACATATCGGGATTTGAACCCGGGTCCATTGGATTACCAATCCAGTGGCATGACCACTCCACCACACCTCCCCTCCCGCCTAGTGTTGTGTTGTGTGAGGGTCCTTGCCTAGTCCACTCAGCACTGCACTAGCACGTCTTGCTTTTGTTTTAGGGTCGCCAGGAGAGAGTCAGATACTTGGGATCTGAGTCTCTCAAGAGAGCACCCTTTCAATTAGAGTAATTTGGCGCACAGACTTGGGAACGTCCCTAGGCTAGAGCAGGTGGCTCAGCCCGAGTATCCGAAGCCTATATCCTTCCGGCTAGACCTCTGCCACCTAGCATATTAACAGCTAGCGGCTTATTATATCTGTATGCTTGTTATTGTGCCACAGTTTACCGTCTTTGTGAGCATTGTGAGTCAGGGTGTGGCTTAGAGACTCTGTCCGAGCAGGCTTGCCTGACTAAGAGTGAGAAGCACACCTGTATGTGGTTATGTTGCGAGTTGCTGCCTTTATTTAATTATACCTATGCCATTATACACTGTAGGTCCTATCACTAGTATTTATTCCTGCTTATTAGTTAAGAGTTCTCTAAATCCATAACTTACTTTCTTTGCTAAGCATCAGATCCTACAGTAGCCGCATGCAGTTTAGAAACCTGCATCTTGTCTACCTGTACGATGTTTTGTGGACTGTTTGCTTTCACCTTCTTTCACGCAGGGGTGATTAGTTGTATTAATTAACGTAACGTTAAATGTACTTTCTTCTAGTTTGTTATTAAATTGTTTCTGCAATTTAATTACGTTATCTATCTTTTCCTTGAAGCTTTAAGTCAACTTAATTGTGTGATCTTTTATATAGCCTGCTTGACTATCAGCAGTTTATAGTGCGTGCACCCTGTAACCGAGTCATAGGATACCTCGTTGTCCAGGCAGGACTCTTGACGGTTTAGGGTGGTTTGTTGCCTGGGTTTATAGATAAGGGTTGGATCTAGCGTTTTCCGTTGTTGCTTGTTGCCGCATACCTAGTCCAATAGAAAGAGCCCAGTGTTTATATATCCCAGGACGTAACAACTCAAAAATGCATGAAGACTCTTAAGTGTTATACTACTTGCCAAACAAAATCCGTGTCCACTATATTCCTTTAAACAAAAACAAATGACCACAACACTCCTGAAATATTTCTCTAAGTTCACAACATCCTAAGCAAGGTCGCCATTTGTTACGACCGGGACTCGTATAAAACAAGGGCTCTTAATCATTGGACTAGAAAGGCACACAGCCACAACGGTAACACTAGATCCAACCCTCGAACTTATAATGCCGGCTCACAAAATCACCTATACCCTCCAGAGTTAAATCTGCGATAACAGGATATCCTATAACTCGGTATATATGCACTACTACTACAGGCTGATGATCTCTGATACAGCCTGATCACAACAACATACAATTACGTTAATAGTGTATACAAGGACAAAGATAGAGAGCTTAATTAAATCACTGAAATGATTTAATGCAAACAAGAAGAAGGTACAATTAAAGTTACTCTAAACAATACTAAACTGTCACTCCTATATTAAAGAAAGTGAACGAAAGTCCTAAAGCATCGAGCAGGAATCTTCTGAAGAAAGTCTGATGCTGCTTAATGCCCCTTTCACACATACAGGACTAGGGCGCCGCATGCAGCCGAGTAGCTACTCTGCTGCAAGCGGCAGCCGAGTCGGCACCTAGTCCTGACCAGGCGGCTGTAGTCGTCTGTAGTCTGGTGAAGTCCTGGCAATGCGTGTCAAGTCGTGGCCCCCGAACAAAATGTTTGTGAGTTTCGAAATTTGGTCCAGACTTGAAATTTGTCTGGTGGATGCGGGGAGTAGTCTGCGCTAGTCGGCGCTAGTCGTCACTAGTCTTTTGTATGCGGCTGTAGTCCTTGAGTATAGCGTAGCGAATTGTGTTTCATGTGTATCATAAAGACTACTGCCGCATACACCAGAGTACAGCCGCCAGACACGAGTACAGCCGCGTAAGTCTGCTGAAGTCGTGTGCATAAATTTACATATATTTACATATATTTGCATATAATTATGCAATAATATGAGTCGACCGAGTACAACCGACAAGAGAGGATTTCAGCAGCAAGCAGCCGCATCACAGCAGACTCCAACCACATTGACAGGAGTGCACACGTACGACAACACCCGGAACCTAATATGGCAGAAGAGTCGAGCCAACTTGAGCAGACAACAGAAACATCCAACCGACAACACCCAACTCGAACCGCAAACAGCCGCATCAAGCCGACCTAAAAAAATAAAAAAAAATTCCCAACCACAGAACGGCGACACGGCCCCTATATATAGGCCCCACGCAGCGCACTTGACCCAGTTTTCGACGAGATCATCCACGACGCACACCTCTACCCGCACCTCAACCGCCTGTACACCATGCCAGGACCCAATAGAACAACAAAGGCCCTTCTCCCTTCTCCTCCTCCACTCTCCTTCTCATTCTCCTCCCTTCCTCCCTTCTCCTCCTCCTCTCTGCTTCTCATTCAACTCCCTCCCTCCCTTCTCCTCCTCCTCTTGCTTCTCATTCTCCTTCCCCCTTCTCCTCCTCATTCTCCTCCCTCCCTTTTCCTCCTCTCTCCCTACTTTTCCTCCTTCTCCTCCTGACTTCGTTCTTTTCCTCCTTCTTCCTCCCTTCTTCTCATCCACCTCTTCCCTCCCTCACTACCTCCATACTACCCCCTGTTCTTCTCTTCCTACTCTCTTCCCTCTCATTTAACCCGCTGAGTGCCAGCCAATTTTGACGGTGTGCTTCTGCCAGTGCCAGATTTTTTTTTGGGGGGGGGGGGCTAAATCTATCATGTTGGGAGAGAAAGGAAGGATAATGGTAAAAAAAACACACCCCTCGCCAGAAAACAGGTCCCCGATGGTCCCGAAAGTAGCTGAAAAGACACTATAGACTACAGAGACTTTTATGGTATCGGGATGTATGGGTGGGAGGGTGGTTTTGGGGTTGATGGGGGGAAGGTAGAAGGATAATTGACTTGTGTTACAGATATGAAGCAGATTGGTGAGGTACTTTCGCCACCACGGATTTTCCTTTTTTTCCTTTTCTTCGTACAGATACACTGGAAGTGGGTGGTGGGAGGCAGTTGGGGGTGTGGTGGGGGGATGGCAGAAGGGTAAGGGACTTGTCACACAAATATGGAACCGATTGGTGCAGTCGTTTCGCCGCCACATATTTTCCTTTTTTCTTCCTTCTGACGGGACCGACAGTCAGCGAGTGGGTAGGAGGAGGGATTTGGGATGTTTGTGGTGGGTAGCCAAAAGGGTAAGGTACATGTGGTAAAAATATGAAAGCCATAGGTGCAGTCGTTTCGCTGCTACGATGTTTTTTCGGCGAGGACGTATATACCTCCGTTGGCCACAGAACCTCTATGTGTCGGCTTTATGCCTGTGTATGCGGTTCGACTCTGAAGTCGATCGTCTGAAGTCTTATAGTTGCGGGTGTAGTCGGCATGTACAAATGACCGTTATTTCCATTGTCGGTTCGAGTCTCAAGACTTCTCCGGAGTCAAGACGACAACGTCGGCTGTATGCGGCTGTAGTCTCCTGTAGTCTGGTGAAGTCCTTTGGATGCGGCATTACCGAGCCAGCTCCACCAAGTCGGGGAAAAAAACGCCACGACTAGCTACTCTGCTGCATGCGGCACCCGAGTCCTGTATGTGTGAAAGGGGCATAAGATGATCGAATCGGATTTTGAACTGTTATATAAAGCAGGAACAAGATATGACAAGTGTAGGGACATACAGTGTTAACTGGCACGGGAATAATAATAAATGCGCAATAGTATTATCTCCAACAACAAAAGAAGTACTTCCTCAGGCAACTCAAAAAGCCTGCTAGGATTGTGACGCCTCCCGGCGTTAGCAGAATGGTTGCGTGGGGCATTGCGGCTCGCTAGCGCTCGCCAGGATGGGGGGATAGGCTACAGTTGTCCTAGAATGATCTGCTTTATTTCATTAGGGTCGTGTTGCCACAGACAGTCTAGAAATGGTCTTTGTTTTGGTCTGTGACCGCGCCTTGTATTTTATATTCGCTATAATATAAATGTTGCTTGTGTGAGAGGCGAGCGAGAGAGGGTGACGGGGTACACCTGGCAGCGGGGGCTGAGCTATGACGCGGCTCGCTTGAGCGCTGACGGCGTTGGCGGCCGGGTGGTCAACTAGTCCCTTCCCGTCGCGGCCTCATGTTTTTTACCAAGCTCAGAGCTGGCCTGACACGCGTATCGTCTACATCCTTTGCAATTCTGTCCCCCATACTCGCCACTTTGCATACTATTTCTCTCTCTCGACTTCTCCTTTCTCATTCTCTAATCTTTATTAAACTCAACATCCCTTCTGGTTTCAGCATAGACGTTCACCGTCGGCCAGTCGTATTGTACGCGAAGCTCTCAGATATTTCTATGTATTAGGCTTTAATGAGGTTTGGAGAGACGGACTTTTCCGTGTGTGTCCTCTCTCGGGAAGGTTGTAGACCGGTATATGTCTCCCTGGCAGGGTGTTTAGTGATTCTGCTTAGTTATTTAAAGCTAGACTAGGGGTAAGGTTACTGTGTCGTTGTCTCCGATGTGTGCAGTGTTAGCTAAGCCCTGCACGACATCGACAGGTACTGTGGGAGCCTAGGTTGTCTTCGGATGGGTTTACTTTGCGAGCACAGCACTGTGGTGTGAGAGGGCCATAGCCTATCCCTCACAACATAGTGCTGCCTCTTTGTGTTGACTTCTGAGGGATCGCCAGGATAGAACTAGGTACTAGAGACCTAGATTTATCAAGAGAGCATCCCCGTCATATAACGTAATCTTCATTATACCACCTTCGGACAACGTTAGGCTACGAGCCGCATGCTCGCCCATTGTTGCCCTGCCTTGATACCCCAGCTAGACTTTATTAACTGAGCAGACACTGGTTAGAGATAAGCTCCATTATTATATGTATGCAACATTATTATTCACTGCACTTTTGAGCCGAGGTTGTTGTTGAGTTGCACAACCCTAGTAGGCTGTTGCGTTGTGTCACGAAGCATTTATTTAGTTGTCGAGCATTACTACCTTTGCACAGTCTTTATTATTCGCCTGCCTATTATTACTATATGTCCTAGCATTTATTGTGACCCGTATTCTGCATTATAATTGTTCAAGATTCTTTACGAACATCTTCCCAGCATCAGACTTATTTCAGAAGTTTCCAGTTGATGTTGCAGGACTAGCATTGCACTTTCTTTAATACAAGAGTGCCAGTTATTTGAGTATCTACCGTAACATTAAATAATCACGTTACATATCTTTTCTTTGTGTAACCTAAACGAGTAATCTTTTACTGTTTGAGAATAGGCTGTTTCATCGAGCGTCAGCCTAGTGTGTGTGCACCAGTTACCGAGTCATAAGATACCTCGTGGTCCAGGCACGACTCAGGGCGGTAATGGTGTTTTGTTTTCCAGTGTTTAAGGCAGGGGTTGGATCTAGTGTTACCGTTGTTGCATTTTGCCATTATCTAGTCCAATGTTGAAGAGCCCTGTGTCTTTGAGAACCTGGATCATAACAAATGGCGACCTAGCTCAGGATCTTGTGAACTAAGAGATAATTGCAGGATTGTTGTGGTCATTTGTTTTATTGAGGAATATAGTGGGCACGTTAATTTTTTTTGGCAAAGTAGTATAGCACTTGAGAGTCTTCAGACATTTTTGGCAAGTGAATAGTGCTACATAAGAGTTTGGGGTACTTCTTTTCTGAATATTGTGGTGAGAAATTTTTGTGAGCATCATGTCTTATACCGGGTCAGGGGAGAATGGAGACACAGTACGTAATGTCGAAACTGAGGAACAGCAGCATGATGAAAGGGTTAATCGGGTGAACTGTGAGGAGGATGCTAGGATATTTTTGCAATGGCCTGTTACTGCCGAGCGGTTGGAGGGTATGGATCGGTACGGTCTTCAATGCCTGGCCACAGCTATCGGTCATGCGGGTACTAGCAGCATGACCAGGGATAACTTGATAACGTGTGTACTGGGCAGGGTGACTGGTGAGCGAGAGGGGTTGAGTGCTCAGAGCCCTTCGGCCATGCTTCCCCTACACTCGACTCCCAGCCATCCCAGTAGTTTGCCGACCACGAGTACGCGTCCACAGTTGGGTGGTGACTGGCAGGGTGGGTTGCCCCTGGGGGGACCACCGGTAATTTCAAACATAGTAGCACCTTCACCTCCTCCAGGGTTAACTCCAGAATTATTGTTTCAGCTCGAATTAGCTAAGATTCAGCAGCAACAAAGGGCAGGTGAGCAGCAAATAGAGCTAGCAAAAATCCAAGCTGAGTCGACTAGGTACTGTGCCGACATGGACGTAGAGAAGTCGCGAGTAGAGACAACGGGACAGCGACTTGGGGCCGGTAACCGTGTTCATGAGCAGTCTCTCTCGCACTTATTGAAACTGGTTCCGGTGTTTGATGATGAATGTGGTGTAACAGAATTTTTCACACACTTTGAGAAGAAGTGCCAGGAACACCAGTGGCCAGAGAGTAAATGGGCAGCACTTGTTTCCTCTAGATTAATAGGCAAGGGTCTTAAAGCCTACGATGCGTTGCCTATAGAGTCATGTATTATCTATGAGGAACTCAAGGAGGCTGTCCTGAGAGCATACGAACTACAACCAGAGACGTACAGGTTGAAGTTCCGGGGTGTTACCAAGGGTCGGGAGAGCACCATTGTGGAGTATGCCCGGGAGCTGTCCGATGCTTTTGGGAATTGGCTGAGGTCGGAGAAAGCTACTACGTTTGACGACATTAAACAGTTGGTGCTTTTAGAGCAGTTTTTCAAATGCACGGGCGGCGACCTGACGTTAAACCTTAAAGAAAAGCAACCAAAAACTCTACAGGAGGCAGCTGAGATGGCTGACCTCCGGCTATCACTAATTCGTGGGTGCGGGTCTGCCCAGCGTAGTGAGGCAGGTAACAAGGGGCGTGACGCCCCACCCCCCCGAGTTAGTGATATACCTTATGCAAACTAGTACAAGAGCCATGATACCAAGACTGACCACAAGACTAGCACCGTCCCATTTAAGAAGGGGCCAGGCCCTTCCCAGTACCAAGGGAAGCCCAAAGGGGAGTTGGAGTGTTATCATTGTCATCAAAAGGGGCACTTTGCAAGAGTCTGTCCTAGCAAACCACCTACAGCATCTGTGTCTTTGGCCTGCAACATTGGTGTGTCTCCGAAGTCATCTGAGTTTGCCCGGGGCAGTTCGTCAGAGGCTGAGGCACAGCCAATGCAGAAGCACCTGGGAGGCTCGAACCCTGCTCAGGATGTTTTGTGCGACCATAGAGGGCGGGGTTGCGTGATGTGGGCGGGGCGCAAGCATGGAGTAGAGGTCTTTCGTGATACAGGTGCTTCCCAGACTCTGATGAAAAACTTGACTGGCTACCCTATAAACGCGGCTCGGGTGGTGGTGGTGCAGGGTATTAATGCAACTCGGTCATACCCGCTGGTGCGGTTGGAGTGGGAGGTGGATGGTGTGGCACGTGAATTGGATGTCGGGATTGTGGAGAAACTGCCAGTGGAGGGCGTCGACCTTGTTCTCGGCAACGACTTTGCAATGCCCGCTTCTGAGGTTCTACCCTTAGTCGTTGCCGAGAGGCCGGCCGACGTGAGTAGGGAAGAGCAAGAGTGGGTCGAGCGGTGCCAGACACAACCCCTGGCGTGTGTTGTCACCCGAGCTCGGGCAGCTAAAGTGTCACAGCCTAGTCCTCCGTCTTCAGACCAGCGGAGGAACGATCAATAGGAGGAGGCTAAAGCTGGAGTTGGTTTTAAGAGTTTTGACTCGGCGGCTCTCCTGGGTGATTCAGTATTAGCACCATTACTTAATTCTGGAGTGGCCCCTGGGCCTGTCATCGAGAGTGACGAGGCTGGGCATGACGAGTCTCCACGACAGCAGCGTTATGTACATCGAGAGAGACAGAGGGAGCAGCCCAGTATCGGGGAAGGTCATGCATTGCTCCGGGAGCAGTTAGATCGCTTGGCACCCTCAGATATACGTCGGTTGCAACTGGAGGACCCTGAGCTCCAAACGTGTGCTAATGGAGCTGTAGAGCTCGACGAGGACGGTGATGCACAGCCAGGAGATTTATTTATATTTAGAAGGTATCCTCTATAGGCGTTTTCAAGACCCTAAACGTAGTTGGCAAGAGGGGTCCGGAGTAGTGGACCAGTTGGTGGTGCCACGGGAGTGCAGGGATAGCCTACTGAGGTTGGCGCATGACATACCACTGGCAGGACATCTAGGGGTGAGAAAAACGGTGGCGGCTTTAGAAAAATTGTTTTGGTGACCGGGGTTGAAGGGGCAGGTGGTAACCTGGATAGCAAGGTGTCATACGTGCCAGAGGGTTGGAAAACCTAACCAAACAATTCCGAGAGCCCCGTTGCATCCCATTCCTGTCAGTGGACCGCCCTTCAGTAAGGTCATCATTGATATGGTCGGACCCCTACCCCCTACTAGTGCCGGTAATAAATTTCTAGTAACTATCATGGATGTGGCCACTCGTTATCCTGATGCATATCCAATGAGAAATGGCACGGCGAAAACTGTTGTCCGGAACCTGCTCTTGTATTGCTCGCGGTATGGTTACCCGCAAGAGGTGCAATCGGACCAAGGTTCTAGTGTTACATCTAATCTGTTCAAACAAACTATGATTCAGCATGGCATCAGCACTGTCGTCTCTTCTGCGTATCACCCGGAGAGTCAAGGGGTGTTGGAGAGGTGGCACGCCACGCTGAAAAGCATGCTTCGATGTTATTGCGCAGAGAACGGAAAGGATTGGGACCTTGGTCTGCCGTATGTTTTGTTCGCGGCAAGAGAAGTACCTGGAGAGAGTCTCTGTTTCAGTCCGAATGAGCTTGTTTTCGGGCATCAGGTGAGGGGCCCTCTCCACATGGTGAAGGACATGTGGGAGGGCACTAGGCATATTGTTCTGCGAGATAAGTTGCAACCTCTTGTTCCTGAGCGACAAGAGGAGTTGTTTACTAGGCTGTGGCAGTCCGTCCGCATGTTTGTTGCTTCTCCAGGCCTGATGTACGGGGTAGAATCCGACATGGAGGCTGGATACAGTGCAAGGTTCGAGTTGGTTCCCTACCGTGTGAATCCTGCTCGACAGCCTGTTGTGAAGGCGGAGCTGGACAGCGTGTGGAGAGGGAGTCTGAGGGATGAGGGATGTCGTGAGTGGTCGTTGCCTGTGGCTTTGCAACCTGAGTTTGGTGGCAGAGTCCGTGTGTGTGTTGATTGCAAGAGTGTGGAAGCATTATCCCTGACAGACGCCTATCCATTACCCAGAGTTGACGACACCATAGACCGCTTCGGGGCTGCCTCGCTCATCACGAAGGTAGAACTAGTGAAGGGTTATTGGCAGGCCCCGTTGCCGGGAAGAGCGAAGAGAAGTGCCAGTTTTGCGATGAGCTGGGCAGTTTGTCAGTGCCAGGTGTTGTTGTGCTGCCGGAACACAAGTTGGATGTGTGGCATGCTAAGGGCACTGATAATGTTTTGGCTTTGTTTGCAGAAGAACCCTCGCTGTTCAGTCAGTGTCTGTCGCGGGTGGAGGATCCGGGGTAGGCTACCACAGTATGTTGGTATAGCCTCCTGTCTTGGCTTGCGGTGTATTTTTGCGCTGGTGCTTGTTGGCTCGCGTGTGTAGCATCAGCGTAGGGTCGCAGGGCAGGAGTTGTTGGCTTTGATTAGAAGAAAATTAGGCTACATCTATAGTAGCCGCCAAAAAACAACATTAAAATAAAATATGAAAAATTAAATAAAAACTCTTTCTTTTTAATAATTAATTTAACACCTTACGAGCGGCCTATGCGGTTTATTTATATGTACCGCACAGCGGGGTGTTTTTAGCCAAAATAGGGCTGTTTACGTGATCATTTTCATGCCTAAATAAGACCCAGAACGTAAAACAAGTACCTATCCCTGAAAGGGCATAAACAGAGCTTTCGAATGACACCATAACGATCCTTGTATGATGGATAGTTTTCTTGCAATAACCGTGCAACGCGAGTGCAAAAAGCAGGTAATTCGGTAGTTTCGGTACATAATTGAGTATGTAGCGAGTGAGAGAGGGAGGAGGGAGCTGAGATTTGTGTCAGTAGGTTCGCCGCGGTGGTCTGGAGCAGTCATACGCTCGCTAGTCTCCTGCCACCACTTGTCTCTCTCTCTCAGCCACATTACGTGCTGAAATTGCCACTCGACCTATGTCGAGCGCCGCCACATAGTCCAGCTTTATTTAACTCGACTTATGTTGCTCGCCGCTAATTAAGGGTTAAAGATAATATTGTAGCTGAGTACTGAGTGCAGATGATTTTCTCTCAGTATGCTGTGCTTCTTAAAGCTCGCTCTGGGAGCACAATGTTATGAATTAATGTATTATGTTTGGGAAGGGTGATAAGATTTTTGTATATATAAAATGTTGTTGTATATTTTTTTGAGGAGACTGAGCTTGCATTCCATGAGTGGCAGAGTGGTTAGGAGTGGCAGATTCTAGCGACATTCTGCCTGTTCAGATATGGGCTCATGGTTGAGTGTCCCATATCTTGGGGGGGGTGTGACGCCTCCCGGCGTTAGCAGAATGGTTGCGTGGGGCATTGCGGCTCGCCAGGATGGGGAGATAGGCTACAGTTGTCCTAGAATGATCTGCTTTATTTCATTAGGGTCGTGTTGCCACAGACAGTCTAGAAATGGTCTTTGTTTTGGTCTGTGACCGCGCCTTGTATTTTATATTCGCTATAATATAAATGTTGCTTGTGTGAGAGGCGAGCGAGAGAGGGTGACGGGGTACACCTGGCAGCGGGGGCTGAGCTATGACGCGGCTCGCTTGAGCGCTGACGGCGTTGGCGGCCGGGTGGTCAACTAGTCCCTTCCCGTCGCGGCCTCATGGTTTTTTACCAAGCTCAGAGCTGGCCTGACACGCGTATCGTCTACATCCTTTGCAATTCTGTCCCCCATACTCGCCACTTTGCATACTATTTCTCTCTCTCGACTTCTCCTTTCTCATTCTCTAATCTTTATTAAACTCAACATCCCTTCTGGTTTCAGCATAGACGTTCACCGTCGGCCAGTCGTATTGTACGCGAAGCTCTCAGATATTTCTATGTATTAGGCTTTAATGAGGTTGGAGAGACGGACTTTTCCGTGTGTGTCCTCTCTCGGGAAGGTTGTAGACCGGTATATGTCTCCCTGGCAGGGTGTTGAGTGATTCTGCTTAGTTATTTAAAGCTAGACTAGGGGTAAGGTTACTGTGTCGTTGTCTCCGATGTGTGCAGTGTTAGCTAAGCCCTGCACGACATCGACAGGTACTGTGGGAGCCTAGGTTGTCTTCGGGTGGGTTTACTTTGCGAGCACAGCACTGTGGTGTGAGAGGGCCATAGCCTATCCCTCACAACATAGTGCTGCCTCTTTGTGTTGACTTCTGAGGGATCGCCAGGATAGAACTAGGTACTAGAGACCTAGATTTATCAAGAGAGCATCCCCGTCATATAACGTAATCTTCATTATACCACCTTCGGACAACGTTAGGCTACGAGCCGCATGCTCGCCCATTGTTGCCCTGCCTTGATACCCCATCTAAACTTTATTAACTGAGCAGACACTGGTTAGAGATAAACCCCCATTATTATATGTATGCCACATTATTATTCACTGCACTTTTGAGCCGAGGTTGTTGTTGAGTTGCACAACCCTAGTAGGCTGTTGCGTTGTGTCACGAAGCATTTCTTTAGTTGTCGAGCATTACTACCTTTGAGCAGTCTTTATTATTCGCCTGCCTATTATTACTATATGTCCTAGCATTTATTGTGACCCGTATTCTGCATTATAATTGTTCAAGATTCTTTACGAACATCTTCCCAGCATCAGACTTATTTCAGAAGTTTCCAGTTGATGTTGCAGGACTAGCATTGCACTTTCTTTAATACAGGAGTGCCAGTTATTTGAGTATCTACCGTAACGTTAAATAATCACGTTACTTATCTTTTCTTTGTGTAACCTAAACGAGTAATCTTTTACTGTTTGAGAATAGGCTGTTTCATCGAGCGTCAGCCTAGTGTGTGTGCACCAGTTACCGAGTCATAGGATACCTCGTGGTCCAGGCACGACTCAGAGCGGTAATGGTGTTTTGTTTTCCAGTGTTTAAGGCAGGGGTTGGATCTAGTGTTACCGTTGTTGCATTTTGCCATTATCTAGTCCAATGTTGAAGAGCCCTGTGTCTTTGAGAACCTGGATCGTAACAGGATTGTGCAACTCAACAACAACCAAGGCTTACAATCAACGTGAATATCGTATAAATACGATAGACTATGACTCTTTTGTGATCTTGTATGTCTCTGTGACGTCACGATCTCTCCTACAGCACGATGTAGGACGAGTAGATCGTATATTATAAGATTGTAAATAAGTTAAGTTATAAAAGGCCTAATATGCTATTAAGCAATATTGCCATGGTCTTATGTAGTATATATGAATTTATCGTATATATTAATATAATTTATCGTATAGAGCAACCTAAATGCGGTACGATAATTTGGGCTCCTGGCGGTTTGCCAAGGCAGCAAGGTGTGCTTTTGAGGTACGCCAGAGCCTTCACGAACACCAACCAGTTAACATCTAATTTTCCGCCCTCAGTTGATCGTGCTTTTGTGCCTCTAATCACAATACACATACAGCAATACACACAACTACACCATCACGACGCTCTCATCGACATCATGACTGACTGATAGATAAGCATATTATTCATGTCCATTCCCATGTAATCATTTATTCTTTCTTTAACTTGACTCGTGTCTCGGGACCGAAGTCTCGTTCCCCATTGTCCACCACCATATTG
The DNA here is from genome assembly GCA_032716605.1 of Paralithodes platypus. Lineage (NCBI taxonomy): Eukaryota > Metazoa > Arthropoda > Malacostraca > Decapoda > Lithodidae > Paralithodes > Paralithodes platypus. Next base: position 67,375,038 of record CM064487.1, read on the forward strand.
GGTAAAACGTTCTCCCTTGCCTCATTGCCACGTGGAACTATTGGTGAGTTAATTCCTGGCTAATATTAACCCTTATAACCTTACCCTATAATTATATACATTTATTATGTGAGACCTTTGGATATAAATTAGCTTGTTTCAGATTGAATTCAATTTAGAAATAGAGTATTCATTTAGATTGATTTTATTTGATTCATTATAGCTTAGTAATATTTAACTTCCATTGATAGTTTACCACATTGGTGCCCAGACCCGGGAATTAGCTACCAGTAAGGGATTTTAAGGCAATGAACAAGGGGACATATAACAGGATTCAGGAACAACTCTATGATAAACTGGCAAGGCTAGCCAAGCGATGGTTAGAGCCGGAATGCAGGGTCACATCGTTGCACCTGCCCAAGTTCTGCATCCCACCCATCGTCTTTCCCCAATAATTTTCTTTTCAGTTTCAGACTTCCTGTGACATATGACCTGACCTAACATTTTTTCTTGTTCAATATGATCCATTAGTAGGTATTGCTATTTAGTGTACTATTTGTTCTCCATAACATAGAAGTCCGCAGGTTGGCGTCTCTTAATTAGACTATTGATTTGCCGTTGTCCTTGTAACGTAACATTTAGATACATAGCCTATAGGCTCACATGCAAAATGGATAAAGACCATAAAGAGACACCGTCTAGTGGGGTGCTAAGCAAAGCCCCTAAAAATCAAAGGGCGGGACTTCGGGGAGTGTTAAATAGGCTAATTGTGGACTTAAACACTTTCATCACTACTGCTGATCTAGAGGAATTGGAGGCTAGATTAGATAACGTCCAGGCTACCCACGGTCGTATTACGGCTCTGAGTGAGGTGATTGTGGCTGACATGATAGAGGAGGAAGAGATAGTTACAGAGTGTGATAATCGCGCCCTCTATGACGAACCTGTCTTTAGAGCGAAGCGCCTATTACAGCGTGCTGTCGCAAGTAAGAAGGGAGGCGATAATGAGGCCCATAGAAGGGCTGACCCAAAACATACTGTACACCTCCCTAAGCTCAATCTTCCTACATTTGGGGGCAAGTTAACCGAGTGGTTAGCTTTTTGGGACGTATTTCGATCTACGGTTCATGAATCCTCTTTGGATAATGTCCGCAAGTTTCACTATCTGAAGGGACAAATGGAAGGAGAGGCCTTACATTTAATAGAGGGTTTTGCAGTAGTAGGTGGTAGTTATCTTGAAGCGGTACACTTATTAGAGTCCACATACGGGGATAGAGAGCAGTTGAAGATGGCCCATGTCGTTGCCTTGTTGGGGCTCGCAGAACCACAGTATAAGGTTGATGAGTTGACAAACTTCAGGGCAAATATGGAGTGCCATACTCGATCGCTAGATACCCTAGGGCTTACCACGCAGGAAATGATAGTCATTATCTTGCGTCAGAAGCTTCCTATGGCAATACTTGATAAGGTAAGATCATTTGAGCTGGGGGAATTCAAAACTCAGTTCAGTAAGGAGATCAATAATCTACAGTTGAACAAAGGGAGAATGTATGAGTCGGGAGGGAGTGAGAATGTGGAGAAGAGGGGAACAGTAAGCATGACAGTGGGGACTAAAGTAAAGAAAGAGGGTGTGTATAAGAAACCTGCTCAGATTCTATGTAAGCTATGTAACAACAAACATAAATGGAGTTTCTGCGTAAAATACCCAACAAATGAGACAAAACTAGCACAGGCGAAAAGATTGAAGCTATGTGTAGGTTGTCTAAGTAAAGAACATGGTAAGCAGGGACAATGTACTGCTACATACTTAAGGCCCTGTCGCCACTGCAAAGGACATCACTTTGATAAGTTGTGTCCTACAGCAGATAAAGTCAAAGACGTCAAAAATGAGGGTACTACAACTGTGGCACTAGGTAGCACGCAAAACACCACTATATTGCCCACAATACAGATTCCCATGGAAGGTAATGACAGTAACAAAGTTTGTCGGGTACTTCTAGATCAAGGGTCTCAACGTTCCTTTATAAAGAGGTCCGTACTAGTGGGACTGAAGCACCGAATCGTAGGGGCTGAGACTCTTCGATTACAGGGCTTCACAGGGGTTACTGATAAACAAGACTACGAGATAGCGGAGATTTCATATTTCTATCGTAAAAACCGGTACTTTATGACTTGTATCGTAGTAGACACCCTACCAGAATATGTATCTGTGGGTGTGAAGAAGGTGGAACACGCATTACGTAGCAAAGGGGTTAACTTGTCAGATCCCATGGGAAATCAGAGTGAGGTGCATGTTCTACTTGGTGTGGATCATTATTATGAAGTAGTATACCCTGGATTTAAAAAGATGTGTGGTGTAATTTTAATCCCCACTAAATTTGGATACTGCATGAGTGGAAAGGTGCATACTACACAGTCAAAGGTCCTGGTCGACACGGTCTCGATATATAGAGTCAATGTAACCACGGCAGAGGAGTTGGGAAGGGAGGATTCCCAACCTAGTGACCCTAAGATGGCTGCCGAGTTCGACCTGGAACGACTGTGGAGATTGGATCACATAGGCATTAATCCTATGGAGACTGATTATGACTCGGAAGTTGCGCTACAAAGGTTTGACGAGTCTGTGTGCTACTGTGCCTCAGACAAGCAATATAAAGTTAGTTTACCTTGGAAGAATAGTGAGATAAGCCTACCTACCAACTATGGTTTGGCATTAGGTCGCTTGCGCGCATTGCAGCGGAAATTGTCTAACGAACCGAGCACGCGCCAGGCGTATGACGATGTATTTCGGAGTTATGAGGATAGGGGTTTTATTGAGAGAGTCGATGTCAAGGAACCGTGTAAGAAGGGTAGGGTTCACTATCTGGCCCATCATGGGGTAAAGAAAGACAGCGTCACCACACCAATACGGGTGGTGTATGACTGTTCTGCCCACCAAGGTCAACAACCCAGTCTGAATGACTGCCTGTTGACAGGTCCGTCCATGGTGTCGGATCTGTCCCAACATCTATTGCGGTTTAGGCTGGGGAAGTATGCCTATACCAGTGACATCGAGAAAGCATTCTTGATGGTCAAGCTAAAGGAGGAAGATAGAGATGTTACCCGCTTTCTTTGGTTCAGCGACATTAGCGACTCTGAAAGTCCCATCATAATATACCGTTTTCGGGTTGTACTCTTTGGGGCCACTTGCTCGCAGTTTTTGTTAAATGCCACAATCAGAAAACATCTAGCTGACACTCATGAGGACACAAGTAAACTATCTCGCGGATTATACATTGACAATTTGCAGGGTACTAGCGATAGTCAAGATGATTTGTTGTATGCATACTGGCAAGCACGCAGATTGTTTGCGGATGCACATCTATTTCTCCGCGAGTGGGTTACTAATAGTGAAGATCTTCAGAGTTTAATACACGTGGATGGTACGGCATCTCTTAACCAGGAAAAGTCCAGAAATTTGGGGATGATCTGGCAACCTAAACATGACATACTAACTTTTCAAACAAGGTCTTTTGCTCAGCAGACAGGAGCGCACACAAAAAGAAGTCTGTTGAGCAAAGTTGCGCAATTTTTTGATCCTTTGGGTCTAGCATTACCTGTTACCATAAGAGCTAGGATTCTAATGCAGGAAGTTTGGAGACGTAAAATAGGATGGGATGACAGTTTGCCCGAGGACCTGAATGACCAAGGGACATTGTTGTTGAATGAATATGCCATCCTATGTACTAAACCTATACCTCGTAAAGTGGCGGCGTTCGGTGACGTTACGTTACACACGTTTTGCGATGCTAGCGCCACGGCATACGGGGTAGCCATATATGTTGTTACTTCATTTGGGGCACATTTAGTTACAGCCCGGGCCAAAGTAGCCCCGGTTAAAAAGGTAACTATCCCTAAAATGGAATTGACTGCCATGCTGCTATTAGCACGTCTGGTGCAACATGTACGCGCAGCATACGAGAGCGAATTAAATATTGAAATCGTTCACGTATGGTGCGATAGTCAGGTCGCACTCAACTGGATACATAGCAAGAAGTCTCTGCCAGTTTATGTGCGGAATAGGGTAGATGAGATTAGAGCCCTTTTGCCAGATGTTGCTTATCATTATGTAAATACAAAGGAAAACCCTAGTGATCTCATAACTAGGGGTATAACGGCTAGCCAGTTAATGAAGTCCGAATTGTGGTGGCATGGTCCAAAGTGGCTGCTCCATGAAAGTGAATGGACGATATGGCATGCTGTTGGTGAGGGACTTCTGCCACTGGAAACAGTGGCAGTTACAGCCCAACCAAATGAGCCACCGGGTCCTATCATGAAGTGGGCAAGATTCGGTGACTATAATAAACTAGTCAGGGTTGTAGCTTGGGTGTTGCGATATGTATCCAATCTCAAGCTTAAAGTAACGGGCCAACTCTGCAACAGGGGTCACAACATTGATGCTCGTGAATTTAAAGCAGCTGAAGTAACTTTGATCAAATGGGTTCAAGTAGAAACCTTTTCCAATGAATTAGAATCCTTGAAAAGCTCGAATAAGACATTAATGCCTAATATAGTGCGTCAACTAAGGTTGCACCTAGACAATGGCCTCATCAGGTGTGAGATCCTTGATCTAGAAGTACCCGACAAACTTTGTTAATGTCATTACCTTCCATGGGAATCTGTATTGTGGGCAATATAGTGGTGTCTTGCGTGCTACCTAGTGCCACAGTTGTAGTACCCTCATTTTTGACGTCTTTGACTTTATCTGCAGTAGGACACAACTTATCAAAGTGATGTCCTTTGCAGTGCCGACAGGGCCTTAAGTATGTAGCAGTACATTGTCCCTGCTTACCATGTTCCCCACTTAGACAACCTACACATAGCTTCAATCTTCTCGCCTGTGCTAGTTTTGTCTCATTTGTCGGGTATTTTACACAGAAACTCCATTTATGTTTGTTGTTACATAGCTTACATAGAATCTGAGCAGGTTTCTTATACACACCCTCTTTCTTTACTTTAGTCCCCACTGTCATGCTTACTGTTCCCCTCTTCTCCACATTCTCACTCCCTCCCGACACATACATTCTCCCTTTGTTCAACTGTAGATTATTGATCTCCTTACTGAACTGAGTTTTGAATTCCCCCAGCTCAAATGATCTTACCTTATCAAGTATTGCCATAGGAAGCTTCTGACGCAAGATAATGACTATCATTTCCTGCGTGGTAAGCCCTAGGGTGTCTAGCGATCGAGTATGGCACTCCATATTTGCCCTGAAGTTTGTCAACTCATCAACCTTATACTGTGGTTCTGCGAGCCCCAACAAGGCAACAACATGGGCCATCTTCAACTGCTCTCTATCCCCGTATGTGGACTCTAATAGGTGTACCGCTTCAAGATAACTACCACCCACTACTGCAAACCCCTCTATTAAATGTAAGGCCTCTCCTTCCATTTGTCCCTTCAGATAGTGAAACTTGCGGACATTATCCAAAGAGGATTCATGAACCGTAGATCGAAATACGTCCCAGAAAGCTAACCACTCGGTTAACTTGCCCCCAAATGTAGGAAGATTGAGCTTAGGGAGGTGTACAGTATGTTTTGGTTCAGCCCTTCTATGGGCCTCATTATCGCCTCCCTTCTTACTTGCGACAGCACGCTGTAATAGGCGCTTCGCTCTAAAGACAGGTTCGTCATAGAGGGCACGACTGTCACACTCTGTAACTATCTCTTCCTCCCCTATCATGTCAGCCACAATCACCTCACTCAGAGCCGTAATACGACCGTGGGTAGCCTGGACGTTATTTAATCTAGCCTCCAATTCCTCTAGTTCAGCAGTAGTGATGAAAGTGTTTAAATCCACAATTAGCCTATTTATTACTCCCCGAAGTCCCGCCCTTTGATTTTTAGGGGCTTTGATCAGCACCCCACTAGACGGTGTCTCTTTATCGTTTTTATCCATTTTGCATGCGAGCCTATAGGCTATGTATCTAAATGTTACGTTACAAAAACAACGGCAAATCAATAGTCTAATTAAGAGACGCCAACCTGCGGACTTCTATGTTATGGAGAACAAATAGTACACTAAATAGCAATACCTACTAATGGATCATATTGAACAAGAAAAAATGTTAGGTCAGGTCATATGTCACAGGAAGTCTGAAACTGAAAAGAACATTACTGGGGAAAGACGATGGGTGGGATGCAGAACTTGGGCAGGTGCAACGATGTGACCCTGCATTCCGGCTCTAACCATCGCTTGGCTAGCCTTGCCAGTTTACCATAGAGTTGTTCCTGCATCCTGTTATATGTCCCCTTGTTCATTGCCTTAAAATCCCTTACTGGTAGCTAATTCCCAGGTCTGGGCACCAATGTGGTAAACTATCAATGGAAGTTAAATATTACTAAGCTATAATGAATCAAATAAAATCAATCTAAATGAATACTCTATATCTAAATTGAATTAAATCTGAAACAAGCTAATTTATATCCAAAGGTCTCACATAATAAATGTATATAATTATAGGGTAAGGTTATAAGGGTTAATATTAGCCAGGAATTAACTCACCAATAGTTCCACGTGGCAATGAGGCAAGGGAGAACGTTTTACCCAATATGGTGGTGGACAATGGGGAACGAGACTTCGGTCCCGAGACACGAGTCAAGTTAAAGAAAGAATAAATGATTACATGGGAATGGACATGAATAATATGCTTATCTATCAGTCAGTCATGATGTCGATGAGAGCGTCGTGATGGTGTAGTTGTGTGTATTGCTGTATGTGTATTGTGATTAGAGGCACAAAAGCACGATCAACTGAGGGCGGAAAATTAGATGTTAACTGGTTGGTGTTCGTGAAGGCTCTGACGTACCTCAAAAGCACACCTTGCTGCCTTGGCAAACCGCCAGGAGCCCAAATTATCGTACCGCATTTAGGTTGCTCTATACGATAAATTATATTAATATATACGATAAATTCATATATACTACATAAGACCATGGCAATATTGCTTAATAGCATATTAGGCCTTTTATAACTTAACTTATTTACAATCTTATAATATACGATCTACTCGTCCTACGTCGTGCTGTAGGAGAGATTGTGACGTCACAGAGACATACAAGATCACAAAAGAGTCATATTCTATCGTATTTATACGATACACTCCCCCCACAAAAAAGACCTGAACCCCACCTTAAACCTAAAGTTGCCCAGAGGCTATCTTCTGACGCCACAAGTCGACAGCGCCAGCAGCAGCGCGTCTGGGACGCGTCCCGGTCCGAGAATGATCACCATCAGTATGAGGTGAGTCGTTCCTTCGAGAATCCTCGGACCCAGCAATAACAGGTTGAGCCTCAGATTGCAATGCGGAATCTAGCTCCAAAGCGTACAAACGTGCGATAGGACGAACAGTATTTCCAGTGGCTGTCTTTAATAGCGCCACCCGCTCTACAGAGTCTGCCCTCTTGTATACCTCCAATACGCGGCCTAATTTCCAGTATAAACGAGGACTATCTTCTTTAATTAAAACAACGTCACCAACTGTAGGGGCCGTTGGTCTACCAGAGGGAGTAACACTCCTTTCCCTCCCAAAAAAGTGATGATAGTAGGACCACTACTCATATCCTTTAGATATTTTGATGCTTGGACATAAGTGGGAGCATTGTCGCTAAGAATGAGTTGAGGGAATGAACGACGGGCACAAAACCGTCTGAACGCCAGCATAAATTCCTCGCTAGACATATTATCACATAGTTCTAGGTGTACCGCTCGAGACGTCGCACAGGTAAACAATAATAATGCTGCATACATAACATAAGAGCTTATAATCTTAATCGGGTGTCTGCTAGGCGAATAAAGTCTAGCTGGGATGTAGTAGGCTAGGAAACAATGGCTGAGCAAGCGGCTCGTAGCCTAGCGAGGTCCTTAAGACTGTACGGCCTAATTACGTTAAATGACGGGGTGCTCTCTTGAGAGATCCAGATCGCTAGTATCTGGTTCTCTCCTGGCGACCCTCTCAAAGTCAAAGTAAAACGAGTTAGCACAGTGTTGGGTGGCAGAGGCAAAAGCCCTCACTCGCAACACAGTGCTACACTCACAAGGTACACAGTCAGAAAGACAACCTAGGCTTCCCACGTATCCGTTGCGATTGTACAAGTTCAACAAAACCTGGTACACATCGGAAATCACAACAACAATAGCCTCACCCCAGTCTAGAATTAAATAGCCGAGCAGTGACTAACCAAGTAAAAGGTAGGGAGACACCGCGAGTGTGTCGAACCTCTACAGACAAAATGGTAACCCCTCCAAAATGCCTAACTAAACATGTAATATCTGAGAGCTTCAGCATATAATACGATGGCCGATATATGAAATCGTGCAGAACCAAAGGGGAGTTATGATGTTAAATAGAGTGGAAGAATGAGAGGTAAGAAGTTGAGAGAGAGAGAAAGTGCTCTATAGGTAGAAGTCGGGGACAGGTGGTAAGGGAGGTGTGAAGAGTATGCTGGTCAGGCAAGCTCTGAGGAAGGTAGCTCCTCGGGACCCCCAGGATCACACAAAGGCATGGTGATCAGCCAATCACAGGCCGCTACGTCACCAGGCAGCAGGCCTGCAGAAAGCGCCAGGAACCACCAGCCAATCAAAACCGAGAGAAAGCCCACGCGGGCGAGGGACTCCTCCGAGAGGGAGGAAGGAGGAGGGAAAGCAACACTCACTGCCCCCACGCTGCTCGCTCGCTCTTTCTCTCTCAACTTCACCACAATGCATCTTATGTTCTACTCATGATATAAAATATAATTCATTGTCACAGGCGAAAATAAAGACCACTTCTATACTGCCTGTGACATGACGATTCACAAGAAAGAAAGTACAACATTGTAGATATACTGTAGCCCATTTCACTGCCCTGGCGAGCGCTAGTGGCTACCGGGAGGCGATTCTGCCAACGCCGGCAGGCGTCACAATATAATTACCAAGGAACTCCTTCAGCAGGCCTATATTATATTATTATTATTATTCTGCTATCACTATACCCTGTTCCAAATAGGTAAGCGAGATATCGTGAACCCTAACCTCTACAACTAAAAAAGGCGGCTGGTGATGGGCTGGTCTATCAGAGTGAGAACTGAGCGATCTCTGCCATACCCATAGCTTACTCTGACCGTTCCTTTTACTTATATATTTTCTAGATCTCAAATGACAGCGTCTCTTCCGTGGATTGACCTCCCAATCTACCAAGATTGGAAGCCAAAGCGTCACATTTTTCCTTTGCCCCTCAACTTTCTCTTCATAATTGCTGAGGGGCACAGGGCCCTGGGTGAGGCTTTGGTTTCCCTGGCGTTTCCGCACCCTCCTCAGCTCCCCGCCATGGAGTGGCTTCGGTCACCCAGGCTTTATTGTGGTCGGCAGGGAGGGTTCTGTGGGGGCGCTCGGTTATAGCCTTGGCTTTGCTCGGGGCCTTGGGGCTGTTCAGCCAGGCAGCTTGGGGAACAACAACAACAACAACATCAACTAAAAAAGGGCTTGAGCAACTGGGCTGTAATTTCCACACCTATTCCCTGGCTCACTCTTCCCAAATGGAAGAAATATTAACTCGATAACTATAGTCGTTTGTAAGTTCTAGAGGTTAATATTCAAGAGTTGTGGCCAATTTACTTGGAACAGGGTATAGGCTAAACTGTATATTTTCACCCAGAGGAAAAAATCCAATCCCTTTAGTTGATATCTCTATACTTAACCCTTTCAGTACCGGTGACGTCATTATATATTTTATTTCAGCTATATTTAAACGATTTGATGAAGCTTAGGAACGATATATGGTCCCGGTAGCTAAATAGGTTAAAGGGCTAGTGTTTGTATTTTGGTCTATATTTGTATTATACAGTATATATTTGTGTTAGTTTCCTCGCTAGACCTCCATCTAGACTCCCTTTCAAGATAAATTATATTTTTCGATATGAAATTATCCCATACGAAGGCCGATTCCTTCTAAAAATACAGGCTCGCTTTCGCTCGCCAGGAAAAAATCGACACCTAAATGGCACGAAAGATCTTAATATTGACAAAGAAATGAGGCGATAGGTCTCAAAATCGACAAACTAAGGGAACCGTCTTAAAATCTCAAAACTAATATGCTAAACATGAGGGAGAAAGGTGTCCAGAAAAACGACCCATCTCCCCTTAATTGAGATATATATAAATGCCATTCGAAGAGGAGCACTTTATTGACAACGTTTCGCAGATAGTTACTTTAGGTCAGGTCAATCAATCAAACTTTCTTCTATTTAACAGGTGAACTCTGGAACTCTCCCTGAATACATCTTTCCCTCATCCTGACTTAAATTGTTTGAAGTTCTGCCTTTTGTCTCACTTACTCACATAAAAATAAATAAAAACAAAAGTTAAAAAAAACATGTCGCTGGTGCAGAAGGGGTTATCAGTCTACTTTGAACCCTTACTGTACCGGTGACGTATTTATCATTATATTCTGGCAACTATTAGACGATTCTATGTAGCTTAGGAAGGACGTCTACACATTTAAAAGGCTACAGACTATCTCAATTGGGAGGTTTGACGTACCTCCCAACCTACCAAATAGGAAAACCTACTATTTGGTAGTAGTCTTGGAAAATCCAACGTCAAGGCTATTAACCTAATTGCACTGACGACTTGTCTATTTTGACTGCTATGTCGTCATTCCAACCGCGGTTAAAAAAGAAAACGTCTAGAGTCTACACCTTATCTTGCTCTAGGAGACGTTGTACATTAACCAAAACTACCACCGAAGGTGAAAAAAGCATAGAAGAGAAGAAAAAGGGGTTTACCTTAGTTACCGCTTAAGGCCGGCTGCGTAACAAATAGGAGGAGGACATCCAAGCCCAACATACCAAAAAAAACAAACAATGCATATAACAAAATTATGAATGACAAAGAAACACAATTTAACACCTTACGAGCGGCCTATGCGGTTTATTTATATGTACCGCCCAGCGGGGTGTTTTTAGCCAAAATAGGGCTGTTTACGTGATCATTTTCATGCCTAAATAAGACCCAGAACGTAAAACAAGTACCTATCCCTGAAAGGGCATAAACAGAGCTTTCGAATGACACCATAACGATCCTTTTATGATGGCTAGTTTTCTTGCAATAACCGTGCAACGCGAGTGCAAAAAGCATGTAATTCGGTACTTTCCCGATACAATTCCTTATATAGCGAGTGAGAGAGGGAGGAGGGAGCTGGGATTCGTGTCAGTATGTTCGCCGCGGTGGTCTGGAGCAGTCATACGCTCGCTAGTCTCCTGCCACCACTTGTCTCTCTCTCTCAGCAACATTACGTGCTGAAATTGCCACTCGACCTATGTCGAGCGCCGCCACATAGTCCAGCTTTATTAACCCGGGAGCTGCAGGGAGACTCTTAAGAGTTCCCCCGGCGCACTGCGGGTAGACTCTTAAGAGCAGAGACTTTGAACACGTACCAAAACCGCGCGTTTATAGCCAGGCGGCTGAAAATTGGTGTGGGTATTGTACTACATGTCAACTCTCGATACCACCCCGCCAAACGCTCGCCCCGCACTCGTGCAAGCACCACCGCGCCAGTAACCACGCACTAGTCATGGAGCCTACACGTCCCTCACGCTCGCTCCCTGATGACACAACCAGCCCTCCTTCTGGTGGTGTTAGCCGCCGTGGAAGGCAGAGGGTGGCTGCCAAAGACCCTAGCTACCAGTACGACACGCCCTACAGCTCAGAGGACGAATCACCAGCACCAAAAGCACGTAAAACACGTGCAAGCAGGGCAATGGCACAGAGGTCATTGGTCTTTCGGGACACTGCCACCACGACCCAGGCCACTGCAACAACCACTACCACCACCACTGCCACCACTGCCACCCCTGCCACCCCTGCCACCGGTACCAGCGACGCAGGAGGCCGCCCTAGGGCTGCATTACCTGCGGGGGCAGGAAAAATGAAAGGCACGGGCGTAGGGAAGAGAACCCGTACGCCAGCCACAGTGCCCCTACCACCACCACCACCACCAGCCGCCCCTGGCCCAGCTGCCCCTGCCGCCCCTGCCGCCCCTGCCGCCCCTGCCGCCCCTGCTGCCCCTGCCGCCCCTGCCGCCCCTGCCCAAGGAACAGGGAAGGGGAAGGGGAAAGGGAGAGGGAAAGTGACTGGGAAAGCGACTGCTGGCCCTGGTGTCCCTGCCGGCCCTGCTGCCCCTGCCGCCCCTGCCGCCCCTGCTGCCCCTGCCGCCCCTGCCGCCCCTGCCGCCCCTGCCCAAGGAACAGGGAAGGGGAAGGGGAAAGGGAGAGGGACAGCGACTGGGAAAGCGACTGCTGGCCCTGGTGTCCCTGCCCCCCCTGCCGCCCCTGCCGCCCCTGCTGCCCCTGCCGCCCCTGCCGCCCCTGCCCAAGGAACAGAGAGAAGGGCGACAGGCACCACCATCATCTTGCCATCAAGGCCACGCACCACTGCTGCCCCTGCCGCCGCCGCCGCCCCTGCCGCCGCCCCTGCCACCACCTCTGCTGTCCCTGTCCATAAGACTCCCGCACGTGCCAAAGTGACCCGGAAAACTCTTACACCATCTAAGTATGCCGCCCTGCTGTTTGATGGTGATTCGCAGGACATTGGCAGCCCGGGTTTCGACGACGAAGCCCTAGCACGGGACCAAGGGTGGGGGGATTTGGGAGTGGACAGTGGGAGTGAGTCCGACGTCGGTGACGAAAACGAGGAAGGGCATCGTCTGTCGAGTGAAGAGGAGGGTAATGATGATGAAGTGCTGTATCGCGACCATGGAAGCGATATTTCAGACGCAGAAGAAGACGCAGACGACATTCCGATCCCTGGCATGCCTTCGTTCGATTGGTCTGACGGGGTCAATTTTGTACCTGACGTGCCCCAGTTCAATCCTGGGACGTCAGGAACAACTGACAACTGGCCCTGTGATGATCAAGCGAACGAAAGCGACTTCTTCCTCGCTTTTTTTCGACATGGAGGTAATGACGTACATCGTTGCCCAAACAAACGCCTACTACAGGTGGGTGTTTGGCAGATTGGACGTCCTTTCTCCAAAAGCGAGAATACGAGGCTGGGTGGATACGACTGTGGCAGAATTTCTGACGTTCTTTGCCTTGTTGTTCCTCATGCCTCTGATCAAGAAGCATGTGTTGCAACACTACTGGAAGCACGACCCTCTCATCGCCACCCCAACTTTCAATAAGTTCATGACTCGTGACAGATTTTTGTTGCTGCTAAGATTTATGCACTTTGCAGACAACGAAAATCCTAACAGGATTGACAGGATATGGAAAGTTCGGGAGGTGTTCACCATGTTGTTGGAGAGGTATAGGAAATACTTTTACCCCTTCCTCAATTTGGTGATTGATGAGTCGCTCGTGCTCTTCAAAGGACGTCTTGTTTTCAAGCAGTATATCCCCTTGAAGAGGCATAGGTTCGGAATCAAGCTCTTCGTGTTGTGCGACTGTGAAACTGGAATAGTGCTTGACATGATCGTGTATACAGGCACTGACATTGACATACCGAAAGCCGCTGCCAATGACCCCATGGGCATGTCAGGTGCCATCGTCAGGAAAATGTTGGCACCTTACCTGGGCAAAGGCCACATCATCTACACTGACAACTGGTATACTTCTCCTGCTCTCTGCCAGTTTCTTTATGACAACCAACGGGGTCATGTGGGACTGTCAGAAAGACAAGAAAGTTTATGCCAAAGTTCACAGGTGATGTCATTCCTCTCACAGATGCCTCCTCCAGTGACACACCTTCAGAAGACGACCTGGCCCAGGAACACCGCGAGAGGCATGTGCGAAGAAGGCGACGAAAGGGGCAGAAATACAAGCAGCTCGAGAAGTGTGGGAAACTGATAGCCCTGAAGTGGAAGGATAAGCGAGGCGTCCACCTGCTTTCCACCGTCCACACAGGTGCCCAGGTGGATTCTGGCAAAATCCACTACCGAACCAGGAAGACAATCTACAAGCCCGACATGGTAGTGGACTACACCAAAAACATGCGCCTGGTGGACAAGTCTGACTGTCAGCTGTCAGGTGTTGAGTGTCTGAGGAAGACTGTGAAGTGGTATCACAAGCTCTTCCTCCACCTAGTTGACATAACGATGCTGAACGCCTACAACTTGTGGTTGGTGAAGAAGGATATGGCCCCAAACCAGAAGCTGAAATTCCGGGAGTTCGTGTACAACGTCTCCTACCAACTCCTGGAGAAGTATGCCACCACCACTCACAGACGTACGGCATGGCGTGGGGATCACGTTCCTGACCGCATCCAGCTGGGTGTCGAAAGACACTACACAACCAACACCGAGCTGATTGGCACTCGTCACAGGCAGGTGCAGTGCACCGTCTGCAGCTCCAGTGTGAGGAAACCCCATGTGACCAAAAGAGTCACCTCAATGTGCGCCGAGTGCAAAGTTGCACTCTGCCTGGGTGACTGCTTCAGGGACTACCACACCTTCAAGAACTACTGAGTGTCGGCCCCTGCCCTGCCCTGCCCTGCCCTGGACTCGCCCCGTGCCCTGCCCTGGACTCGCCTCCTGCCCTGCCCTGCCCTGGACTCGCGCCCTACCTTACCTGACCTGACCTAATTGATCACGCTACCTCATAATGTAACATATATATTATATAATGTATAAGTTCCAAAGATGTCCCTGTGATATAGCTTTTACATTATATAATTGTATGTTTCATTATTTAGTTTATAAGTTTCAAAGATTTACATGTAATATGCCTTATTTTTTTAGTATATCAATATATATGTTTGTTATTAGCCTAAGTAATGTGTATATAATTATTTTCTTACCTCAAATGAATTGTACAAAAATAAATATGTTTCAATAAATCATGTCAAACCTACTATGATAATAAAATAAAACAATAAAAAAAGAAAAAAAGAAAACAAGGTCATGTCATTGTATTCTTACAATATGATATATTCTATGAATATTTCATATTGTTTGAATACAATGGCATGATCTTGTAAAAAAAAAAATTTATAAAAAAATTTCTAGACAATATAAAACCTTCCCCATAACCCCCTCCTGGATTCGATCCCACTACCCTACGACACTTTGAGTTTTCCAGTCCGCGACCTTACCAACCATGCCACAGGAGCTCATACCAAATATCACTCAAAACTTCGTGTCTACAATCGAAATGACAATATACAAAAAAAAATGAATTATCCCACCAATTTACGTTTGTAAATTGATGGGATTATCAATTATATCATGCCAAGGTTTATAATAGTTTGTCTCTGTCAAGAATTAGTAATTATATAACTTTATTCTGTCAAAAATTGCCCAAACACTCAGCAAAATTGCCCCTCTCAGTGTGACTCCACTCATTTTCACACGGTCAGGCGGTCACGAGGTGACCCTTGCCGCTCCTTGATTCTCCAGCTACAGCAGCTCTGTCTGGGAACAAAATTGGTATAAATACAATAATGGATAAAATACTCTTCACAAATACATTTGTATTGTATAATATTGTAAATAAAAATGAATAATAACTGTGTGGGTGTCGAAAATTGCTCAACCAGCTTTCTTATGTCTCGCCTACGCGCGTATATTGGATTATACATAGTCATGACTGTCATACAAATAATTGCAGTAGGTCTCGAATATACATTTAGATTGCATATTACTTCGAAATAAATAAGTTAACGTTTCTCTGGTGGCAATCTACCCTTTCGCAGGTGTAAGGAGACACCCGTCTATATTTAGCCCTCTATCACAACAGGCAATCTGCCTGTGTTGACTCAGCACCGTCGCTGGTGGTCTATAAATATAGTACTTTATTTACAGTCAATGGCCTACATGTTTCTGTGGTACTTCACATGTGTCTAAAATGCAATGTCTGCTTGCATAAAAATGCAATTCTGAAGTCCATTTATATGTACGACATACGCATGTCTCAGTTTCTCTCTCTCTCTCTCTCTCTCTCTCTCTCTCCATTCCTGACTCATGTTATTGTAGACCTGTTGATGGCAACGAACACCAGCCATCTGGTAGACATAAGGGTCAAAATACCAAACATCAATACGCCTGGGGGGCCTCCACAATTATCACTAAGCTGGTTATCTATCTAGAGATCTGCCTGACTTCCATCTCTCCACGACTCACTCACTCACTGCACCCCTGCATGCCTCCCTCCCACCCACCCACCCACCCCCAACCCCCCCTTTCAGGCTTCCGTCTGCTAGAAACACATTCACAATTTGCGTAAATATCGCATCAATTGGGCTATATGCGGTATATTCCTTGTTATATGGGACGCCTACATATGTACACGTCTTTATTATAGCATGAGAGTGCTCTAAATACAAGATTGACGTGATATTTATGGCGTAACACACCCTCTCCCCCTTTCATTCCCACCACAACTCACTCACACCTTGGTTCACGCATAGAAACTCATTGATAATGTGCGTAAATATCGCATGAATTGGTTTATATGCGGTATATATTTTGATATATGGCACGTATACATACGTACAAGTCTGTATTATAGCGTGACAGTGCTCTACGTACAAGATATACGTGATATGTATGGCGTAAACCACACTCTCAGCTCATAAATTGCCGCCAAACCTCCAACACATCTTCATTCCCGCCTAAATATTCTCTTATAATTCCCTTATATATTGCAATTTTTGGTCACTATGAGGCATATTCATTGTTATATGGGTGCCCTACACACGTATACATACTCTAAATAGCCTAAAAGGGCTCGAAAAAGGAGATATACGTGATAATACGCGGTAACCCACCCCCTCCTCCCTCTCCTTCTATCCCCTGCGCGCGTAAATATTCGGCAGGGAAATCTCGCCGCTCGATGACAATCTAGCCGCGCGGTGCCATTCGCTCCACATTTTTCAACTACGGACCGTTCCCCTACCCCCCCAGACATTTTTTGGGGGGTCAAATATATATGGGCCGATGCACGCAAACATTCCCTACACGATGATGTACTTTTTATCGAAATTGGCAATAGGTCCCAAAATCATCATAGGTGCGCACAGTCTTACCCTGTAGAAAACCCCCTGTGCGCCGCGGAGAGGTTAAATACGACTTATGTGGTAAACTATCAATGGAAGTTAAATATTACTAAGCTATAATGAATCAAATAAAATCAATCTAAATGAATACTCTATTTCTAAATTGAATTCAATCTGAAACAAGCTAATTTATATCCAAAGGTCTCACATAATAAATGTATATAATTATAGGGTAAGGTTATAAGGGTTAATATTAGCCAGGAATTAACTCACCAATAGTTCCACGTGGCAATGAGGCAAGGGAGAACGTTTTACCCAATATGGCGGTGGACAATGGGGAACGAGACTTCGGTCCCAAGACACGAGTCAAGTGAAAGAAAGAATAAATGATTACATGGGAATGGACATGAATAATATGCTTATCTATCAGTCAGTCA
This sequence comes from Paralithodes platypus, assembly GCA_032716605.1. Lineage (NCBI taxonomy): Eukaryota > Metazoa > Arthropoda > Malacostraca > Decapoda > Lithodidae > Paralithodes > Paralithodes platypus. The sequence continues at coordinate 67,392,463 of CM064487.1, forward strand.
TGATGTCGATGAGAGCGTCGTGATGGTGTAGTTGTGTGTATTGCTGTATGTGTATTGTGATTAGAGGCACAAAAGCACGATCAACTGAGGGCGGAAAATTAGATGTTAACTGGCTGGTGTTCGTGAAGGCTCTGGCGTACCTCAAAAGCACACCTTGCTGCCTTGGCAAACCGCCAGGAGCCCAAATTATCGTACCGCATTTAGGTTGCTCTATACGATAAATTATATTAATATATACGATAAATTCATATATACTACATAAGACCATGGCAATATTGCTTAATAGCATATTAGGCCTTTTATAACTTAACTTATTTACAATCTTATAATATACGATCTACTCGTCCTACATCGTGCTGTAGGAGAGATCGTGACGTCACAGAGACATACAAGATCACAAAAGAGTCATATTCTATCGTATTTATACGATAACTTATGTGGTGAGCCGCTAATTAAGGGTTAAACAAGAGAGTTTAATAAAAAGAGTGAAAAACTGAGGAGTAGCTAAAAAGAACAGTTTTAACACGTGCCCGTCATTCATAGTAATGCAAAAACATAGACTTGTCTTAAACCAAAAAAAGTACTGTACCCAAAATCCCTTTTCTTCCAAAACCAACAAAAACAGTGAACACAATAACAAAACACAATTTTCAATTTGGTAAAAACACTTATGTACTGTATACATAATACATAATCCCAATCAAGTGTTGCAAACCCGTACTCCCCCCCCCCCCCCCTTTTTCAAAGAAAACAAAGTAAAAGAAAGAGGGACAAGGGGGGAAGACCAGGTATCTTCGCCAGAGCTCTAGGAAACACGACTCCCGAGAACTATCACCGGCCGAGGGGGTCGAACACTGGACATGGAGAGGTAGGAGGAGATGAAGGAATTGATAGAAGACCACAAAACCGCTGAGGCGATGTCAGGTAAGGATCGACTTCGCAGGAACCGGAAGGAAGCAGCAAAGGATCGCACATCGCGCGCAGAACCCCTATAAACAGGGTGACTGGCACGTATGGTCCGACAAATGTGGCGTCCTATCTGCACCTTCGAGAGCCTCCCACCTATCCGAGGAGACACCCACACAGCAGTACCCGAAGGCGGCGCCACAGATGCAACAGAGGAGTGCAAGGCTGACACCGGGCACAACATATGGCGAGTATGCCCACGCTGGAAAGCCTGGACGGTGAAAGGCTGGAAAACGTGGGTCTCCCTCTCATTCGTGGCAACAAAATGAGGGGAGGTGGCTAACGTGACGACATTCAAGGACGGGGAGAATCGCACGCATTCCTGGGACCGTGGCAAGGCTGCTAGTGCAGACACCCTATCCCCAGTGGCCAGAGCGACAAGGAAGAGTGTATGCCCGAGCAACGGAACCGGTGTACCGGCCCGTGTATACGTGTGTGAAGCCAGAAGGTCCAGAGCCCGCCCCAGATCCCACTGTGGAGGGATCTTCCGTGGAGGCGGTCGTTCCCGGAAGGCAGCCGTCATGAAGGAATCCAGCTCCTTCGGCGGAACGACCAGCCCAGTGACGGACTCAAAGACCTCCCGGACGGCAGACAAGCGGTTACGTATAGCGTTGACTTGAAAGTGACGTGTACGGAAGAGGTGAAACCAGGAGTGTAGGATGAGGGAAGGAGAGCTAACTGTCTGGCGAGTGTCCTGTATCCACCTAGTAAAAGACCTCCAGGGGGACCCGTAAGTCCCCCAAGGCGAAGTCGTCCAGGAACGCTTCAGGAATTCAGGCAGGTCCCGTCTGTGGACTGGGAGCCACCGTGCCTCATGAACATCCACGATGCGAAGGCCAACGAGGTCCGCAGGTCTCCAACCTGGCTCAAGTGGAAGTCGGAGACAGGTAAAGGGACCGGACTCGGGCACCACCGCGTCAACTGGGCGTACCAAGCCTGTGCCGGCCACAGAGGCGCGATTAGCCAGACTCGGCCGCGGTACAGCCGCAGCCTCGCGAGGACATTGCACATCAACAGTGCGGCTGGTGGCGGAAATATGTATATCGACTGCCACCTGTTCCAGTCTACCATGAAAGCGTCCGGATCCCCCTCCGGAGTGTGAGGCCGGAGGGATAGGTACTGAGGCAACTTGTGCGTCTCCTTCGATGCGAACAAGTCGACCTCCGGAACACCCCAGGAAGCCGCGAGGTCGTCGAACACAGTCTGTTGCATTGCCCAGTCTACAAGAACGCCCTGTCCTCTCGACAGGGCGTCCGCCCACAGGGTGGCAGTCCCGGACAGGTAGGAGGCATGCAGGGAGAAGGTGTGACGGTTCGCGAGGAAGAACAACGTCACTGAGATCCCCAACAGAGTCAATGACCCGGAGGACCCCTGCTTGTGGATTCAGTGGACAGCTGTCTGACTGTCCATCCCGAAGGCCACTGACTTTCCCCGAAGGGCCAGCGCGTGGTCCCTCAGGAAGAACAAAGGAACCAACAGTCCTAGGGCATGTATGTGTAGGCGTGTGTGTCCCACCCATCTGCCGTGATGTTGAAGTCCCAGGTTTCATTGGTAACCCCACCCTACCTCACTCGACGCATCTGTGTCTACCCAGATCGTCGGCGGGGGGGCGGTCCAGGGGACAGCCGCAGAGAGCGTGCCCCGAGCAACCCAGTGTCCGAAGTGTCTGCGAATGGTACGCGGGATCGGCAGGAGCCGATCCATAGGGGTCAACGGAAACACCTCGGTGCCCATGAGGAGGAGGCGGCGTAGCCTGAGTCTCCCAAAGGGAATGGTCAGAGCGGCCCAATTCAGCGAACCCACTAACGAGTCCCAGAGCCTCCCCGGGCGGGAAACCGAGTGTAACACGGCGAAGACCTTCCGTCGAAGGTTCACCGCGTTTGGCAGACTCTGGGTCACCGTAGCGCTGGTCAAATCCCATTCAAGACCGACCCCCGGCACGACACGCGACGGGGTTAAGCGTGACTGGGGAACATCGATGGTGAACCCTAACTGTGTGACGTGGTGAACGACTGTGAGGGTGTAGTGTACGCACCGTTCTAGGGCGCCGGAAACTATCAACCAATCGGCCAAGGAAAACAGGAGCTAGAGCCCGCTCCTGAGGAGAGGATCCAGAGCCTGCTCCACCAGTTTGGAGAAGATCTGCGGCGCGATGTGGAGACCGTAGGGAAGTCAGTCGAACAGGAACACACGATCGGAAGTCTGAACGGCCAAGAATCGCTGGAATCGAGGACGGAGAGGAACGAGCCAAGACGCATCCTTGAGGTCCAGCGACACTACCCACGACAGAGGGCGCAGGGCCTGGGGTACCGGCAGCATCCGAAACCGTGTGTGCACGATGTGCCCGTTGAGGGCCGACAGATCCACTACCGGTCGCATCGTGTCGCAGTTTTTCTTCGGTACCAGAAATACACGAGAGAGGAAAACCGGGTGACCGGCGGTCACCCCCTCGACGATTCCCTGCTCGTACATGGATGTGAACACGTGGGCCACCTCTGAAGAGAAGGGCCGGCGTCGGTGACAAGAGCGGAGTGGGGGTCTGGACTTCCATATCCAGGGTAGACCCCTCTGCGCAATCTGCCGCCCCCATATCCCTCGCGGCCATCGAGGGGCGCAAGGGGGAAAACAACCTGTGGGAGCTCCCGAGAGGAGGGGAACGACCCGGGCGGCTAGGTGAGAAGGAGAACAAGGAGACCGACCCGGAGAACCTACACATTGTTTTGACGTGGAGGTACCCCCGGTACGGTCCTTGCAGTCATGAGCGCCACATTGAATTCCTGTACCCCCCCCCCCCCCCCACCCCCCCAACTTTGTCGAAATGGGCGGGCCACCCCAACCCCTGGCCGTCGCGGGTCTGACCCCGTCGAAGGGCGGCCGGATGTGGAAGGCCGGCCAGCCACGACACGGCGGGGATGAAAGGGGGCAAGAACAGAAGTGCGAGGCGGAACCGACGCACTGGCCTGCAACGTCCCTCTCCTGCGCCCGTGCATGGCGGCAGCACTTGCAGCAGCACCCCTAAGAGGACCGGCAGAAAGACGGGACTGAGAAGACCCTGCTCGCGACACAGCGCGTCGTTGCGTGTCATAAGCAGGATCCGCCGACAGAGAAGCGTAGCGTTCCCAAGCATCCTGCGCAAAAAAGCCCCGACGTATATAGCGCAGAGTACAACAAACCCTGACGAATATCCAAGGGGGCTGTCCGGCAGAACGAGGACCGTACCGGCCGGCGTTGCCGAGCTGCCACGCACAAAACCGCCTACAGCTCGGGAACCAAAGACATCGCGAGCCGAAGGTGGATCCGCCGAACGCGGTCCAAACCCTCGCGAAGATCGCCTGGTGCAGACGCCTCGAGAAGCCGCAGGTGGTGAACAGATGTCTGGAGGGAACCGAAAAGACAAGATAATAAGTTCGTCACCCACCGTCGCAAGGGAAAATCCTTGTCGACAGAGGATGCATCTGGGTGAGAGAAGAACGGGGTAGCAATAGAACAAAGTTCAAGAACGGGTGCGCGCATCCAGGACCAGAACGTGCCGTCCAACCCGCCGACAGACACAAGAGGAGGCAAAAGCAGGGATGACTCCGGGGGAGGGACTGAAGGAGAGCCGTCGACGGATCGGTTGGCGAAGTCGAAGGCCTCAGCAAACCAGGCCCCCAATGGGAGAGGGCGACCGAGCATGATGGCTAAGCCAGGCGTACCGTCGTCGCACAAACCTGTCCCATAGGAGGACAGTCCCGTCAACACAGCCAGGGAATGAACATCCTGAAGGATGTCCCGGTGGCTGAAGTCTGACCAGAGCGTAGGCCTGCAGAAGGGAGGGGGACCGTAGCAGGGGTAGGTAGGTTGAGGCGCTGAGGGTGTGTCACCACCAAGAAGCGCGATAAGAGGGAGTCTTGCATCGACACCAAGCGCCCGTCGATGCGTGACACAACCCACCCCTGCATAGCCGACAATCGATCCGAGAGAGGCGACCCAGCATGGCTACAGCATGAACACCCGCGCGCGGAGAGGACAACGTAAGAGGATGTCGTCTGGGCTGGGGAAGCGGGCGGAAGGGAGTAGAGCCCCTATCCGTAGAGGCCAGGGGAGGGCGCACAGGGGCAGAGCCGCTAACCCCGGCCTCAGGGCGAGAACCATGACGAGGGCGACGGGAGACACAGTGAAGGCTCGAAAGGGGGGACTCGGGAATAACGCTATAATGCGGCCGACACAAACTCTACAAACAGCACCGCCACCATCGAAATCTCAGATTGTTTACCAAACGTTACACCTTAGGCTATGAAAAACTGAAAACTCATAGGGGCATAGCAATTCCTGAATGAGAAAACGAGCTAGGCTAAAATAAGCTAAAAGCTAAACTATGCCAAGACTAACAGGAAAAAGAATATGAAAAGAGAAAGAATGAAAAACATACACGAGGAACGCCAGGCGCCCCCGTACCTTCGGTAGGCTATTTCCACATGCGTCTCCATTTGACACACTTAGGAGCCCATTTACGTGTGCCCTAGATCACGTAACATCTGTCTAACAAAAAAGAAGGCCAGATAAGCCGAAACGAACCTAAACAGGGTGAATTGAAAAGAGCACAACAAAAACGGACTCAATCAATGGAGGCGCGTGAAAAAATGATAACAAGAGAGGGTCGCTCATGCGCACGTTCGACAGGGATCTGCACATGACGGAACACGGGATGGGCCTTAAGCGGTAACTAAGGTAAACCCCTTTTTCTTCTCTTCTATGCTTTTTTCACCTTCGGTGGTAGTTTTGGTTAATGTACAACGTCTCCTAGAGCAAGATAAGGTGTAGACTCTAGACGTTATCTTTTTTAACCGCGGTTGGAATGACGACATAGCAGTCAAAATAGACAAGTCGTCAGTGCAATTAGGTTAATAGCCTTGACGTTGGATTTTCCAAGACTACTAACAAATTATACCTTTTGGCTACCATACCATAATTTTTCCTTAGAAGCTCCATAAAATCGTCTAAATGTAGCTGAAATCCAAAGGGTTAAGTGAGATACTTCAAAGCCTGGTAATTGTCAGAGATCCTTCCTAAACTGAATAAAATCGATTAGTAGTACGCCACACTACATTCAAAGGACGCCACCGGTACTGAACGGGTTACCTCTTTCACGCATATGACGTGATTTTGAGCCTATTTGGGGAAACTTTAAAGCCTTTGTTACCATCAGGGGCATTTAGAAACCTTTAGTTTAGTAACTTCAACCTCTGCAGTTGTCTTTGAGTTAGCTGTGGGCAGAAAACTAATTTTGGAGGTAATTATAAGAGTGAGAGAACTCTATTTCTTATTGCTAATCTGGCAACCTCTGCGTCATAAAAGCGTGAAAGAGTTAATGTACAGTTAATTGACCGCATTGATTTGTATCCAGCTAAAGTAGTTAACCCCTTCTGTACCGGTGACGTTTTTTCAATTTTATGCTAGCTACTATTCGTGCCATATTTAAAAGATTTGATGCTATATTTAGAAGATTTTATGCATTTAAAGAAGGAACTGTGGTAGTAGAAAGGGTTAATTGAGATGGTTCGAAGCCACTTAGTTGCTGGAGGTCCTTTTTAAACTAAATAATATCGTCTAATAGTAGCCAGAATCAAGTGAAGAGGATGGCACCGGTACAGAAAGGGTTTAACCCTTTGACGCACATATGACGCAGAGGTTGCCAGATTAGCAATAAGAAATAGAGTTCTCTCACTCTTATAATTACCTCTCCAAAATTAGTTTTCTGCCCACAGCTAACTCAAAGACAACTGCAGAGGTTGAAGTAACTAAACTAAAGGTTTCTAAATACCCCTGATGGTAACAAAAGCTTTAAAGTATCCCCAATAGGCTCAAAATCGCGTCATATGTCGGAGACGGTTAACAGGCGAGTCCCTCCATTCTGTTTTATTATAGATACCTGCTGACTATGTCAACCCTTACAGTACCAGTGATATATTTCTTAATGGATATCTACATTTAGACGATTTTAAGAAGCTTAGGAAGGATGTACAGTAGGCCCTTTAACCCCATCTGTACCGGCGCCGTCCTGGTAACTATATTCTGGCTAATATTAGACGATTATATTCAGCTTAAAAAGAGCCTCCAGCAATTAACAGGCTTCGAACCATCTCACTGAACTATTTTTGCTACCACAGATCCTCTTTAAACGGCAAAACATCGTCTTAATATAGCAAGAGTTGTTGTTGTTGTTGTTCCCCAGGCTGTCTGGCGGAACAGCCCCAAGGTCTCGAGCAAGGCCAAGGCCATAAATGAGCGCCCCCACAAAATCCTCCCTGCTTACCACTAACAAAGCCCGGGTGACCGAAGCCACTCCAAGGCAGGGAGCTGAGGAGGGTGCGGAAACGCCCGGGAAACCAAAGCCCCACCCAAGGCCCTGTGCCCCTCAGCAATTATGAAGGGAAAGTTGAGGGGTAAGGGAAAAATGTGATGCTTTGGCTCCCAATCTGCCAACTTCTAGGTTGGCAGTATGGAGGTCAATCCATGGAAAAGACGCCGCCACTTGAGATCTAGAAGATATATAAGTAAAAGGAACAGTCAGAGTAAGCTATGGGTATGGCAGAGATCGCTCAGTTCTCACTCGGATAGACCAGCCCATCACCACATGCCTAGAACCCAATCCTCTCAGCATCAGCTAGGAAAGGCCCTAGAAAGCCGCCTTTGGCGGGGGGATAGCTCCCCTATTTCAACTCCTTTCGGGGTTGGGCACCCGCCCTATATAGCAAGAGTAAAATTAAATAGACGTAGCCGGTAATTATATAAATCGACCAACAAGTAAACCCTTCTCCCCTTAACCCCTCCTGTACCGGCGACGTCTTTCTAATTAATGTCTAGCTATATCTAGACAATTTTATGAAGCTTAGGATAGATATACAGTATGGTAGCTATAAAAAGTAATACTTGAGATAGCCTGTAGCCTTTTTTTTATATGGGGTAGGCATCCTTCCTAAGCTGAATAAAATAGTCTAATAGTTGCCAAAATACCATAAAAGGGCGTCACAGGTATGTGGGATTACAGGAGTACAAAGGAGTACAAAGGAAATAAAGCAACAATAGGTCTAGTGACCCTTCTAGGCTGCTTGTCCTCCAAAACACTGAGGATCAAGTGTCCAAACAGTGGTTTAGAGTGGGTAAGGGAACATTGGAAAGGGAACTACTGCCCTGGAACTAATGTCCGTGGCAGGACTAGGAAGTTAGTAGGGGACATATGGGTTAGTAACTGAGGGGAGGATAAAATAAAGTTATTCATTTACAAACGCAGTCAGTCGCGGGTTTGATGCGAGATATTTGTCTAGGCGGAGTTTAAATGAATCAACGGTGCTGCAGTCTATAACGTCTCGGGGAAGCCCATTCCACAAGTTGACAACTCGATTGAAGAAGAAATTCTTAGATTCGTGGGAGTTAAAAGATTTACCAATAATTTTGCAACCGTTTCCCCGTGTGTAATTAGATTGGTCGATAGTGAAGTAATTACTACAGTTCATATTGTCGATGCCTTTGATGATTTTGAACACTTGAATTAAGTCACCTCTTAATCTGCGCTGGGTTAAAGAAAATAGATTTAATTCTCTAAGACGCTCTTCGTATGGTTTGTTCTTTAGGCTAGGTATCATTTTGGTAACTCTACGTTGAACTCGTTCTAGCTTGTTTATGTCTTTTTGGTAATAAGGGCACCAGCATTGAACGCAGTATTCCAGAAGAGGGCGGACTAAGGAATTGTAAAGGGTTAGGATAACGTCTTTGGATTTATGCTCAAATGACCTGCCTATAAAGCCAATTATTTTGTTTGCCTTCTTAACAACTTCTGAATATTGTTGACTCGGTTTTAGGTTACTCGATATTGTTACTCCCAGATCGGTTTCTCTGTTTACATTCTTAAGCTGAGTGCCATTCATCGAATAGTTTGCTTTCTCATTTAGGTATCCGATATGTAGTACTTTACATTTATCCGTATTGAAACTCATTTGCCAAATTTGGGCCCAATGTGACAATTTATCTAGATTCTGTTGCATATCGTCAACTTGTTCTTTTGAGAGTACGCTATTTGCAATTTTTGTATCGTCAGCAAATTTTGAGATTGTACAGGTGAGACCCTCATCTATGTTGTTGATGTAAATTAGAAAGATAATTGGTCCTAGTACCGATCCCTGGGGTACCCCGCTACTTACATTGGTCCATTTAGATGCCTTACCATTTATGACTACTCTTTGCTTTCTGTCGCTGAGCCAATTTTCTATCCATTTCAACACACCGTCTTGTATTCCATACGCTTTTAGTTTTAGCAGTAAACGTTTGTGGGGAACTTTGTCAAAGGCCTTTTGAAAATCAAGGTATATAATATCTACAGCTTTACTCTCATCGTAGAGGTTGAGGATATCGTGGAAGAAGTCTAAGAGGTTTGTTAAACAGGAACGTTTTTTACGAAAGCCGTGTTGAGTATCTTTAAGTATGTTATTTTCCTCTAAGTGATTTACGAGTCTGTCTCTTATGACCATTTCTAGCATTTTACATACAACTGAGGTTAAGCTAATTGGACGATAGTTACTGGGTAGGGATTTGCTGCCTTTTTTTAATATCGGTGTTACGTTGGCTATCTTCCACAAAGTTTCCAGGAGAACGTATGTGCGACACTCGTTAGTCATTCGCCACATTCGCACAACATTCGATGTGTAATCGCATTTATTAGTACAATATTTGCACCGTAATTGCAGCGGCATCGCAATTGTTGCCATCGCTTGTCTCGGCATTCGTTCTGATTCGCCATAAAATTGTCGTCCACATTTCGCTATTACTGCCTCAGTCGCTGTCATAACACGGTACTCGTGCTACTTTCGCACGACCATCGCCTGTTTCGCCTAATTCGCTTCTTGAAAAAACTTGGTTCGCCGGCGAATATTGACATAGACAAAAGAAGGCAATCGCCGTCGCCAATTCGCCTAGTGGGATCCTAGCTTAAGAATGCAAGAAATGAGAGCAATTGGAGGGTTGAGAGCGGTCACCCGTCTTTGAGACAGGTTGAACGAGAGCAAACATCCAGCAAGAAGGGAAGATGTTAGAGGAGAGACAGAGGCGAAAGAGTTTGCCAAGGCAGGGAGTCGGCACGGAAACACAATTTTTTAGTACAACAGGAGGAACACCATCAGGACCGTATGCCTTCTTAGTATCAAGCCCAGGGAGGGTAGAAAGTAGGCCTACATATTTTAGAAGAGATTTGGATATTAGGCATAAGTAGGAGAGAGGGGGGTGGAGAAGGAGGAATAGCACCAGAATCATCCAAGGTGGAGTTTCTAGCAAAAGTTTGAGTGAAGAGTTCAGCTTTGTCAGAGGAAGAGGGGATGGTTGTACCTTCAGAGTGGAAGAGAGGAGGGAAAGACTAGGAAGACAAATTGTTGGAGAAGTTTTTGGCTAGATGACAGAAAGCTTGGGAAGAGGTAGAGTTAGATACTTCAGTGAATTTATCATTGATGAAAGAGCGTTTGGTAAGTCAAAGAACAGATTTGGCTTAATTCCGGGCAGAACATAGGAATAATTAGATTCTTGAGTTTAAAGGCGTCGCTACCGTTTCAATGCTTTCTGCTCATCAGTTTTTCCCTCTTCCTATGACATAAATTGCTTCAAACTCAGTGTGTCCAGGCATTTTGGCTTGAACGTCCCTTGATTTTTGCCCTGTCACTTTTTCAACTCTGGGGGAGGCACTCACTACAGGCAGTTCTGCCTTTTGTCTCTCTCACTCACATAATAAAAACATTTTTGTTGCGGCACTTCTCGTAAGACAATTGCTTGGTCAACACTGTACCATACGGAGGTTTTGGACTAAAAGTAACCTTCATTCCCGGCACATTTTCATGTATAAACAAGAGTTAGAACGTCTTTCAATGATATATCCTTGAAAGCAGAGGAATAGACCTTTCAAATGACACCTGAATCATGTCTGTACAACCACTAGTTGCCATGCAACGATATTGCACAGGTGACGCTAAATCGGTAAAAAATAGCGAATTTGAAAGGTTTTCGCTATTCCCGAGTTTGTAAGGGAGCTGGAGTGGTCTCCCACTGCCACAAGTGATGGCCCAGACACGGTAGGCGGTGGATGGGATGGTCCTGCGCTGCTTATACTCGCTCGCCTGCCTCCCAGTCTTTGTTCAAGGCAGAAATTCGGCAATTGTCATATGACAAGTGCCGCAGTGATGACCGTATTTTTGTATATAACAGCCCGCAGGCATTAAGTTAAAGCTTTAAATTACCTTCTTAATATCTTTTACCTCTCAATTTCCCTTATTTAAAATAGCCCTCCCCACTCGTGCGGGAACCCTATCCTAACCTATCCTATGATAGGTGACCTGCCAGTGTAGCATAAGGGTTAGTATATCTGGCTCCCAACCAGAAGGTCACAGGTTCGATCCCCGGGCAAGCCGAGACATGATGGGCAGTCTCCTCACTCTCTCAATGCATCTGTTTACCTAAGCAGCAAATTAGGTACCTAGTGTTAGTGGACAGTTGTAACGTCCCCTCTACTAGGAAAGCAAACTGTGGTAACCCACAAAAATGCAGAAGCCCCTGAATTGAGTAATTGTACCCTAAGCTCCAAAACCGCAAGGAAACTGAGAGGAGCGCCACGGCTACGTGCTGTTCCAACGTGTGCCCCCAACTTTGCTTTTTGCCTTAATTTTTTCAGAGCAATACATTTAGCTTTTTAGCCTCTTTTAACCCTCAATTTCCCTTATTTTCATAGCCCAACTTTAGATTTGTGTTAATATTGGGTAAATATTAATTTATGACGGACATTTATTATTTAACAACAATAAAATAAAAACACTGTAGTATTTAATATTAATTCTGCTATGCTACTACTACTACGGGGAATAATTCGACAGTCATTTAGAAGTTCGTATATTTTATGTAACAGACTTCCTAACTACTCTAATAATAGGTTCTTGGCTCGGGCCGAGATGAGTTCAAGACGCAGATTGAATATTACGTCGATTCATGCTAGGTTTCACTTTGGACCCCTAAAGTTCCCGTTACTCTCTAACTGAATCACCGCTATTCAGGTATTGACTCAAGTCGGCTTCGATCCTACGACCCGTTATTAGTGATTAATCCTAAATAATTAAATCGAAACCCTGCGGTGTCTTTTATTGAGACCAGGGCCTAATGAAAACATTTGCTCTTTGCCTAACTAAAACAAGTGATATTCTTTCCTCTACTCTTGAGGTTTTCCCACGTTTACTGAGCCTTCTGTATCCTTTCTCAATAACAAGGCTATAACACATATAATCTGTCTCCTCAATACATAGAATCTATTTACTCATTTGATACAACCGTCATTATTACACAAGTACCTCAACAATGACATCAAATCGTACAAATTACCGACTGAGATTACAAGTTCTCTCTCACATATAATATGGGTTCCGTCACTCAGTTACTTCAACAATAGAAGTTTACAATCTTTACCTCAATGACACTATTGGGTTCCGTCACCCAGTTACTTCACAATCTAGGTTTACAATCTATATCTCAATGACACTATTGGGTTCCGTCACCCAGTTACTTCACAATATAGGTTTACAATCTTTATCTCAACGACACCTTCCGAATTTACCCTCAAGTTACCCTATTACAAACACGCTATGTTACCTTTCACCTCAATCAATAATCGTTCTAACAAAAGATGAACCGTGCCTCAAAACGCTTACACGGAATAGCTCTTTTAAACTTAATAATCACGTAAGTAACATTGGACTAGTGTCCTTCACAGTTTCGTTTTTCACAACTTATGAATGATTCATATGGACTAGTGTCCTTCCCTAGCTATAGATAATCTATCAGGCAACTAAACAACTGTTTCCCTCTTTAACTTATTGGTTGCCTCATTTATTAACAGAAGTATTCTTTCCCTCCCCTCTTTACTTTTACTCTTTTAATCTTTATAATCTCTCCTATCAGATCCTATATAATAACTCTTTCGGCAGGGTGCCGTTGCTAACAAAAATAACTAATTAATAACACATCATCATCTTTATGGATTCAGGTGAGTCGAAATTCTTTTTCCTTTAGTCTTGTTCTAGAACAGGGATGGGGAAATTTTTTGTTATGAAGGGACATTTGGATATTCATGACATCATTCGGGGGCCATACAAAGTGATTTACTTAAAAATCATGCTACTTTTGCTGGTCAAACATTTGCCCCTAATGTAATGGTTGGACCTCCTTCTCTTTGGTGAGGCGTGTGGTGTCTGCTGGTATTGATACTGTTGCTACTCGTAGCTGGATTTACAGGTTTGCATCAGTCAGCCTGGAGCACAATCGACTCTTTGCGAGGGTAAGTTTTGACAATTTCTGCTCGCAGCAGTAAGTGTTTCTGAACACATACATATTTCAGTGCATACCTCCTCAAAATGGAAGATCATCAGCGTCTATAGAACTCGAGCAATGTGAGATCATTGTACCTAGCTTTTAGCTCATCGTCAGAGATGGTCAACTCCTGCTTGGTATTTTTCACGTCTTTTCACTAAATACCTTGATTAGTTTCGCATATTCACAATCATAATCAGATGTTGTAGAAAGTTTTTCTGCTAGCAGTGGGAAAGTGCATAGTGTACCTTTCGAGTTGCATTTTCCACAGCTATATTTTAGCTTCAAGGGATTTCAAATTTGAAAGCAGTGAGCTAAGAATCTGGTTGAGGCCTTGCAACTTAACATTCAGTTCTGAGAGATACATGATAATGTAACACAAGAATGCTAGATCACACAGCCACTTGCTATAATTGAGTTCCATGACAGGTTTTCTCTTCATCTGGATGATGAATTGCTTTACATCATCCTGCAGTTTGTAAAACTGCATGAGCATGTTCCCACCACTCAGCCATCGCACTTCCCAATGCTAGAGAAGATCGCCATAACATTGTTGAGCCGCAATGACTGCGCACATAAATGTTCTTGGTGTATGATGCAGTAGCATACCATTACATCACTTGGATTAAGATTGAGACGCTTCAGATTTTTCTTAACAAAGCAATTAACCCTTTTTATTCTCGCTATTGTTGGACGATTTATTCAGATTAGGAAGGGTGTATGAAAGTCAAGGTTAAATGAGATAGTCATTACCCACAGATCCTTCATAAGCTGAATACAATTGTCTAATCATGATAGCCAGAATAAACTGCCAATTAAAGTGCATCATAACCGTCAATGGGTTGATCTTTACTTGCTTAATTATCTTATATTTGTATAAATTATATGATATTGTGTCTATAAATTCAAGGAGTCTGTAATTTTCGATTTAAACATACACTAAGACTAAATATGGTTTTAATACATATTAAATATCAAGCAAATTAGCACATTTCAGCACACCTGTATATTGCCTTGCGGGCCTGATCAAATGATCCCGATGGCCTGATCAGGCCCCCGGGCCGGACGTTCCCCACCCCTGTCCTAGAAGGACACATAAATTTGTATGGAAACCACCAGGTTAGTTAACATATCTCATTCTTCCTTTATCGTATGCGGGCCCAATATGGGTCCTTAAACAAATATATTCTGGTATGCTGAATCAGGTGTGTGTGTGTCTGGAACTGTGCTTTACCACCTCAGAGCTGGCCAGAAGCTCTTCTGGAAGTCCTCGCTTCCGTCCACCTTCTGTCGTCTCTCTTGAAGCGCTTGAGGACAAAGGAGTACAAAGGAAATCAAGCAACAATAGATCTAGTGACCCTTCTAGGTTGCTTGTCTTCCAAAACACTGAGGATCAAGTGTCCAAACAGTGGTTTAGAGTGGGTAAGGGAACATTGGAAAGGGAACTACTGCCCTGGAACTAATGTCCGTGGCAGGACTAGGAAGTTAGTAGGGGACATATGGGTTAGTAACTGAGGGGATGATAAAATAAAGTTATTCATTTACAAACGCAGTCAGTCGCGGGTTTGATGCGAGATATTTGTCTAGGCGGAGTTTAAATGAATCAACGGTGCTGCAGTCTATAACGTCTCGGGGAAGCCCATTCCACAAGTTGACAACTCGATTGAAGAAGAAATTCTTAGATTCGTGAGAGTTAAAAGATTTACCAATAATTTTGCAACTGTTTCCCCGCGTGTAATTAGATTGGTCGATAGTGAAGTACTTACTACAGTTCATATTGTCGATGCCTTTGATGATTTTGAACACTTGAATTAAGTCACCTCTTAATCTGCGCTGGGTTAAAGGAAATAGATTTAATTCTCTAAGACGCTCTTCGTATGGTTTGTTCTTTAGGCTAGGTATCATTTTGGTAACTCTACGTTGAACTCGTTCTAGCTTGTTTATGTCTTTTTGGTAATAAGGGCACCAGCATTGAACGCAGTATTCCAGAAGAGGGCGGACTAAGGAATTGTAAAGGGTTAGGATAACGTCTTTGGATTTATGCTCAAATGACCTGCCTATAAAGCCAATTATTTTGTTTGCCTTCTTAACAACTTCTGAACATTGTTGACTCGGTTTTAGGTTACTCGATATTGTTACTCCCAGATCGGTTTCTCTGTTTACATTCTTAAGCTGAGTGCCATTCATCGAATAGTTTGCTTTCTCATTTAGGTATCCGATATGTAGTACTTTACATTTATCCGCATTGAAACTCATTTGCCAAATTTGGGCCCAATGTGACAATTTATCTAGATTGTGTTGCATATCGTCAACTTGTTCTTTTGAGAGTACGCTATTTGCAATTTTTGTATCGTCAGCAAATTTTGAGATTGTACAGGCGAGACCCTCATCTATGTCGTTGATGTAAATTAGAAAGAGAATTGGTCCTAGTACCGATCCCTGGGGTACCCCGCTACTTACATTGGTCCATTTAGATGCCTTACCGTTTATGACTACTCTTTGCTTTCTGTCGCTGAGCCAATTTTCTATCCATTTCAACACACCGTCTTGTATTCCATGCGCTTTTAGTTTTAGCAGTAAACGTTTGTGGGGAACTTTGTCAAAGGCCTTTTGAAAATCAAGGTATATAATATCTACAGCTCTACTCTCATCGTAGAGGTTGAGGATATCGTGGAAGAAGTCTAAGAGGTTTGTTAAACAGGAACGTTTTTTACGAAAGCCGTGTTGAGTATCTTTAAGTATGTTATTTTCCTCTAAGTGATTTACGAGTCTGTCTCTTATGACCGTTTCTAGCATTTTACATACAACTGAGGTTAAGCTAATTGGACGATAGTTACTGGGTAGGGATTTGCTGCCTTTTTTTAATATCGGTGTTACGTTGGCTATCTTCCACTGATCAGGCATAGTTCCAGACTGCAAGGATTTATTGAATAGTAATGTCAGTGGTTTGGAGAGCTCATCGTTAGCTTCCTTTAGAACTCTAGGCGAGATTGTATCAGGTCCAGGCGTTTTATTTACCTTGAGTTTATCTAAACAATTCAATACTTCTCTCTCTGTAACGGTGATATTGCTTAGAACATCTAAATTATCAATCTGAATTGGCGATGGTGTAAGGATATCACTGAGGTCTTCTGTTGTAAAAACTGATGCAAAGAAGGTATTGAGGGCATTACTCATTTGTACTTTCGTCTTTGGTGTATTCTCCATTTTCATCGACTAACGGTCCAACAGTTGAAGTAACTTCTTTTTTCTTTCTGATATAACTATAGAATTCTTTCGGGTTTGTTTTACTTTGATTCGCAATATGTAACTCTAGGGTCTTTTTACTTTGCTTAATTAACTTTTTGGCTTTGCGTCGTAGCTCTACAAATTTCACCCGTTCTTCATCATTTTGTGAGGATTTTAATCTATCATTAGCAAATTTTTTAGCAAGCAGGCAGTTTGAAATATCTTTATTCCACCATTTGGGCTTATTATTATGGCCTGGACGCCGTATTTTCGATGGTATGCAGTCTTGCACTGCTTTTAGGTAAGTGGTTTCGAATAACTTCCAAGATGTATTTATGTCGTAATTGTTAATTAAAAAGCTCCAGTCAGTTTCTTTAAACATAGCTCTAAGTTTATGAAAGTTTGCTTTCTTGAAATTAGGGACTTTTTCGATGCTACTATTTGGTTCGTTACTAGTAAAGTTTAAAGTGAAAGTTATCGTACGATGGTCGCTGTTACTGAATTCATCACCAACATTCAAATTCTCTATTAATTCTTCTTTTGTTGTAAGTACAATGTCAAGAACGTTATTATCACGGGTCGGTGTTCGAACAAATTGATAAAGCGAACTCTCTTGCAAGTTCGTATACAAGTCATGTCCGGAGTGTGAAGTAAGAGTATCGCCCAACTTGGTCACAGGTAAATTAAAGTCGCCAAAAATTACGGTATCTTGTGAGTTACTTACATCTGCAATTTGTTCGTAAATTTCTCGGTCAGTTTGCACTGATTG
This sequence comes from Paralithodes platypus, assembly GCA_032716605.1. Classification (NCBI taxonomy): domain Eukaryota; kingdom Metazoa; phylum Arthropoda; class Malacostraca; order Decapoda; family Lithodidae; genus Paralithodes; species Paralithodes platypus. The sequence goes on from CM064487.1 coordinate 67,409,795, forward strand.
AGCTGGAGGTCTGTATATTAACGCAAGTATTATTTTTGTACCTTTATTATTCTTTATTAGCACAAAAGATGTGTCGACGTTCACAATTTGAGGATTTGACAAGAGGGTAGGGTTAAGACTTTCTTTGATATAAAGTAAAACGCCACCTCCATTTCGATTTTTTCGTCTTTTCTCAAACATTACATAACCGGGAAGTGAATACTCTGCTAAAAAGTCTCTATCTTCTGTATTGAGCCAAGATTCTGTTATGCCAATCACATCATAATCTTCTGTAAACACTAGCTCCTCTAAATCTGAAAATTTATTGCGTATGCTATGAGCGTTTTCATAGAAAACCTTTAAATTTGTTATTTTAGAACTCACGGAACGCTCTTTAATAATATTGTTGGTTCTTGTCGGATCTACATGTATGTTCATGGCTGTCCTCGGTCCTCGCTGTCTTCGGTCCTTATCGCTGGTGGTCCTCGGTTGCCTCTGTTTTTTGCTTGGCGTTGGATGATTTATGTCACTGCTGCTTCTTCTCGGATGGCGTTTTTATCCATGGCTGCGGACTGCTTCATCTAGGAGACGACCTATGCGTGCTGAACCCACAGGGTTTAGATGAGTGCCATCCTTGCGGAACAGAGTAGGCTGGTTATAGAAATGATTCCAGATGTTGATGAATTCAACTTCTTCCTTCAGACACAAATATTTTAGTCGGCTATTTGTGCTGAAGGCCTTGTCGTAGAATTTGTCAGGTACGTCGATCTTGGGGAGAATGCCTGAGATGATGATATTCCTTGACTTGTTTTTGTAGTGCTTGACTGTATGTGTGCAGACTAGCGATGTGACGACAGGCGGCAGGATACTGATGGTGCATCTTCCGAGTGGGCGAAAGTGAGGAGAGGTCAGGGGATGGTCTGTATTGTGACTTTAGGTGAGGGCAGGGTAACTGGAAAGGTGGGTTCCTGGTTCTCCTTTATGCCCGGGCGAGAGAGAGCAAGTAGGTTGCAATGTGGTAACCCGGTGAGCTCCGAAGGGTGAGTGACCCCAGTGGCCCGTGTGCGCAGCAGCCTTTATAGTCACACCCTCCACTCTCCCGCGCTCTGATTGGCTGGCGGGTACACGTGGTGGCACGCTTGCTCTGAATTCTTGCTTCCTTCACCTCCTCTTTCCCTTCTTCAAAATAAGTCCCAGGAAGCTGATTATAAACCTCTGTTGACGGCTTACGGGAGTATAGGGCTGGCACCGAGGTATTAGTTAGTGGATAATCAGAAGAAACTCCTCGGGAAGAGAAAGAATTGAATTTATTGAATTTATTGATAGAAATCTTGGCACCGCAACAACAAGGTCATATGGCGCCGAACAAGCTAACATATTTGCAGAACACTAAAATCGTAAAACAACATGTGTAAAATTAGATATCAAGAGTAAAAACTGAAAGAGGCCAACCTTTTTCAAAAATAAAAACACATGGTCTCCAGGGGAACCAGCCTCCCCCCCAAGCACCGAAGAGAGACAGTAAGTACCATCTGTCTGCAGGTGCCGAAGAAGCAACCTCCGACGTTATTCAACCAAACTGGGACACTCAACCAGCAAGTGCCGGTCAGTAAGGTGAACTAGACAGTCATCGCAGAATGGTGGTACACCTCCACACATAAGGCAACTGTGTGTGAGCCTGGTATGTCCAATGCGGAGGCGAGCCGAAGCAGTTTCCAATTAGCGAGGAATGGTAGGGCAAGCTCTTGGCGAGACTAATTTGGTAACTTCCCTGTGCTTATTAATAGTAACACAATCCCACCGTGCCTGCCAACAAGCACGAACAGCAAACATGAGAGGAGTACGCAGCTCCGATGCAGGCAGAGGGTAATTTACGTTGGAAGGTCTCAAAGCTGCAGCTTTCGCTAAAGCATCCACCCTTTCATTACCTTTGACACCAACATGCGCAGGGACCCAACAAAAATCCACTCTCTTCCCTCGACGATGAATGAGAAACAGCCACTCTAAAATCACTAAAACTATAGGATGGGAAGAATTAAAAGATTCCAGAGCCATGAGAGCCCCTTGAGAATCACTAAAAATAGTAAAATGATTGTTACGGTGAGCAAACACTAATTTCAGAGCTAAAATTATAGCAGACAATTCCACAGTAAAAACGGAGGCAGCTAAGTTAAAATGTAAAACTTGCAAACTAAACAAACCAAAATTGGGACAAGGACAATATAAAGTCAGATTAAATTATCAAAATCGCTATGTGGAAACAACGCTTACTAAAATGAAATCTATGAAATAAAAGAACACAATCCACCACATAGGGTGTACACTACTACATGAACAAGTTAATCTGTTTCCCAAGCAAACTAATCGCACACATAACAACGCACTATCGTCACGTTCAAGGAATTAGTCAAATTTGGGAAGTCCGGGACGTTCTGGTAAATTTTACTAAACTCTGCATGAATAAAGAAACTACATGTTAAATGTCAAAATATTCATTTAAAATCAAATTTGCAACATGACAAGACATTAACAATAGTACAAAATAAAAATATTGATAAGATATCTATATTATTACAAAATAATATATAAAATACAGTACAGCACTCACTAACGATAGTGCTATCGGGTAGGAACCTGTAAGCATAGCATGCCTCAAGTGACCCCTATCAATAACTACCCTACAAATAACCTACATTTATCGCACAAATAAACTAAGGAAATCGCAAAAGCAAGCAATTGATACTATCGACAATGAATACATATAATATAAAGACAAATAATAGCAAAATATGAAGTAACAACAGATTTAAACAAAGAGTACTCTTTTAACAAGAACAATCAATTTAAAAAATCATCAATATTAACATTAATATTAATAATAGAAAAAGAAAAAGAAAAAGATAAACAATAAATACAGACAAAAAGTAAGCAGAGGTTATACAAGAAACTTCAAGTTAAAAATGCTTGATTAAAATTATTGATGTCAAATTTTAGAATACAGTCACAATAATTGACCCTAAAAAGATTAAATTTATGGAACAATTTACTTGCCTCAAAACCTCTGTCTACTAAGAGTCTGTATAGTAACCTAGCTCTAGCCCAAAAGTCATCTACTTTAGTGCAAATATTACAACATCTTATTAACTGGGAATAAAAACAATTATAAGTTATTTTACTATCGATATTACTACTAGGGAAAGGAAAGTTTATTACGTTAAAATTAAAATCATCAACTTCAACTTTGTGATATACTTTAATTTATGCACTGTTCATTAACAATCTCTATATTTAAATCAAGAAAATTTTCAACTTTATAATTTACGTTACATTGTGTGAGGGGAATAGAACTAGGGTAAATAAGTTTAGCAACTTGATTAAAATTTAACAAATTGCAAACGAGAATATCATCAATATATCTACTATTATTACTTAACAATTTAGCAAGTGCTAATTTTTCTGGGATTTTATTTTTCTTGCTACTGTCAACTAAGTCTTTTATATATTTAAATTCTAAAGCAAGCAAGAATAAATCTGCAATTCAAGGGCTAGCATTTCCACCCATAGGAATTCCTAATATTTGTTTATAAATGTAAGGCCCGAATCTAACATAAGTATTGAAAAGGAGGAATTTAAGGGCATCTTTAAGTTTAGTTCTATCAAAATATACAGAACTAGTGGGAGTAGAGCTAAGTGATGCATTATTAAAATATGTATAAACATTTATGAAATAATTACCATCCCTAACGAACCTGTCAAAGTGAAAATCTATAATAAAGCAAAGCTCTGAATATACTAAATCTAAAGGCATATTGGTATACAAAGTTGAAAAGTCGAAGCTATGTACCGAGGTAACTTTCGGCATGGTATTTATTTTATCAATAACTTCTAACGAATTGTCAACACTCCAGTAATAGTTAATGCCAGTTCTTCTCATGATGGTATTACAATATCTTTTATGAGTACTTTTAATGTATTTTAAGCAATTTACGACTTGTTCTGATAGAGTTTTAGTGGTAGCAAATTTTGCTCCGGCAATAAAGCGATATTTATAAGGTCTTTTATGAAATTTAGGTAACATGTATATTTTTGCAATGCACTTGTTCTTATCAGAAAGTTTAATATCAAATGTTATATTTTTCTTGGTATGTTCATCGATTAAGTTATCAATATTTAGATTATTTTGAATTTCATAAACAGAATTACCACAAATATGTGTACGTAATATGTTACCTTTAATGCCTAAATCTTTTTTCACGTTTTCAAGATAAAATTTCTTGGAAAAAAAAAATAGAAAAAAAAAAGGAAGACTACCTCCACGGCGACGAGCAGGGAGGTTTTAGGAAGGGAAGAGGATTTGTAGATCAGATTTTTACCCTGAATTGTGTAGTGGAGAAATATCTGGAGAAGAAGCAAAAGGTGTATGTTGCCTTTATGGACTTGGAGAAGGCCTATGACAGAGTGGATAGAGAAGGTTTGTGGAAAGTACTTAGAATATACGGAGTAGAGGGCAAGTTGCTGAAAGCAGTGAAGAGCATGTATGAGGGTGCAAAGGCGGCAGTATGTGTGGAGAGTGAGCAGAGCAAGTTCTTAGACCTGAATGTTGGTTTGAAACAGGGGTGTGTGATGTCCCTGTGGTTGTTTACTGTATATATGGATGGAGTCATGAAAGAAATACAAGGAAGAGCAGTGGATGTTGGTGTATCGCTGATAAGGGAGGGAAATGATTGGAAACTACCTGTACTGCTGTTTGCTGATGATACAGTTCTGATGAGCGATAATGAATGGGAGTTGCAGGGTCCGGTAAATGTGTTTGAAACAGTGTGCGAAAAACGGAATCTGAAGGTAAATGCGGGGAAGAGCAAGGTTATGGTCTTCGAAAGGGGTGAAGCCACAGAGTATGAGGTGAAGTTGAACGGTCAGGCTATGGAGATTGTCAGCTTATTTAAGTATCTGGGCAGTGTGTTGAGTAAAGATGGGACTATGAATGAAGAAGTGCGGGAGAGAGTGCAACAGGGGAAGAGGGTTGTAGGAACGATGAAAGCAGTAACAAGAAATAGGGTGGTCAGTATGGAATTGAAGAAGTCCTTGCATGACATCGTGGTAATCCTGATACCGACTTATGGAAGCGAAGCATGGACGTTGGAGAAGGGACTCAGATCAAGAGTGATAGGGGTGGAAATGAGTTACTTGAGAAGTGCGTGCGTAGTTACATGGAGGGATAGACAGACGAATGAGGAAGTAAGAAGGAGGTGTGGTGTGGAGATAGATGTGCTGGAAAGTGCGAAAAGGAACACCTTGAGATGGTTCGGCCATATGGAACGTATGGGAAGCGAGAGAATGATTAAGAGGGTGTACGAGAGCGAGGTGGAAGGAAAGGGAGGAAGAAGTAAACCGAAAGAGAGGTACAAAGATGGAGTGAGAAGTATTTGGATGAAGGCGGTGCTGGTTGGGAGGAGGGGCGTCGACTGACTGGGGACAGAGGTGCATGGGGCGGTTCGTTAGTGGCCACCCATCACGGCGTCAGGCAATATTATTATATATATATATATAATTATCGTGCCACCAAACTTCAAGCTTTGAGGCAAAATCTATTGCAGTATGTTGAAGCACAGGTAATATTAGCTCAGGTGCCGCTGACAGACACCAACCAATTTCCATGTAATTTTAGAAGCAGAATTTCTTCCCACAGAACTTTGGACAAACATCATCGTACAGTATATTGTATATTTTGTAATATAAGGAATATATTTCAATAAGCATTGATGATCCTGTGTTTGATTGTGTTTAACCCATAATTAGCGGCGAGCAACATAAGTCGAGTTAAAAAAAGCTGGACTATGTGGCGGCGCTCGACATAACTCGAGTGGCAATTTCAGCACGTAATGTGGCTGAGAGAGAGAGACAAGTGGTGGCAGGAGACTAGCGAGCGTATGACTGCTCCAGACCACCGCGGCGAACCTACTGACACAAATCTCAGCTCCCCTCTCTCACTCGCTACATACTCAATTATGTACTGAAAGTACCGAATTACCTGCTTTTTGCACTCGCGTTGCACGGTTATTGCAAGAAAACTATCCATCATACAAGGATCGTTATGGTGTCATTCGAAAGCTCTGTTTATGCCCTTTCAGGGATAGGTACTTGTTTTACGTTCTGGGTCTTATTTAGGCATGAAAATGATCACGTAAACAGCCCTATTTTGGCTAAAAACACCCCGCTGTGCGGTACACATAAATAAACCGCATAGGCCGCTCGTAAGGTGTTAAAATATTATTACATATAATTCACTCACTCATATAAACTCATACAACGTAAATATGATTAAATATCATATATGATATTCCACAACCTATAAATATAACCCTACAATAATTATAGCATTGTTATCAATTCATTAATTTTGCCAATGTGACTACCATAATAAACGAAAGTCACTTCTATCTTACTTCGTGCAAATTGCCTGACTACGATTTAATGAACATTACTAGTCTTACACTTATAATAACAAACATATAATGAACATTACTAGTCTTACACTTATAATAACAAACATATAATGAATATTACTAGTCTTACACTTATAATAACAAACATATAATGAACATTACTAGTCTTACACTTATAATAACAAACATATAATGAACATTACTAGTCTTACACTTATAATAACAAACATATAATGAACATTACTAGTCTTACACTTATAATAACAAACATATAATGAATATTACTAGTCTTACACTTATAATAACAAACATATAATGAACATTACTAGTCTTACACTTATAATAACAAACATATAATGAATATTACTAGTCTTACACTTATAATAACAAACATATAATGAACATTACTAGTCTTACACTTATAATAACAAACATAAAATGAACATTACTAGTCTTACACTTATAATAACAAACATATAATGAACATTACTAGTCTTACACTTATAATAACAAACATATAATAAGATGTACAGTTGTGGACAGATGAAACAGATGCAGCCTTGGTCTGTCAAGACCTCAATAGCGGGCAGCACAATTAGTGCCCATAAATTATCTGGTAACTGTGATGGTGTGGGGGTAGGAGGTGAAGGTATGGGATGGAGGAAGGGAGGCTAGGGAGGGGGAAGGAGGTTACAGGAGTGGGAGGGGTAACCAGCGGCGAGGTGGGAACAGGCGGGGGTGGAGGAAGTGGGTGACCAAATACTTTGCTGTGAAAGAATGATTAATTTTGTGTTTTGATCATTATGTGGTATTATGATAGCAAAATATTGGATTGCTGGTATTAATGAAACATATAATACTGCTAAAGTTGTAGCAAATTGAAAGAGGCACCCTCAAATAAGAAACTGTGTGTTTCTACCAGGGGAGGGGAGAAGGTATTATTATTATTATTATTATTATTATTATTATAAGGACTAGCACCAAGCCCATGAAAACTATGTGGAACTAACACTCATGATTAAAACGGCAGAGGTAAGCTAAGTGAATTCAAGAAAGATACAAAGTTATGGGAAAAAACTTTACAGAAAGGTAAAAGACGAGCACGAGACAGAACATGCATAAAGAGATCCAGATACAAAGTGTGGAGTGACAAACTATAGAGGGCAACCTAGCAGTATAGTGCAGGATAGGGGTAGGTGGTGGTGGATTACAAAGAAACCTGTAGCTGGAGTGTGAACTATTTTATGAAGAACAATTGATTTAAACTTTGGTAATGGCATAATAAAATAATTCTTATACATTAAATATTCAACAATGAAAAACATCTTTGCAGAGCCTCGTAATACCATAAGCCTTGATAATATTAGGTAGAGGTGTGTGTAGCATGATAAACGCGCTACAGACAACTTGCTCTCTCTAGCTCTCTCTCTCTCACTCTATTGGAACATAAGCACAAACCGTTTGTCGGTTGTATATCTAATTAACTTTGAAACATTATATATACAGTGTATACAGTTTTACAGTAAATTAAGCAAGCTTTATCTACCTATTTATCTTTGCTATATTCATTATATGTTTTAGTCTGCAGTTTTACTGTTATAGCAAACTGGGTCGACCGTGATTATATTAATTACACACTACACTATATATATTTGCAGTGCAGTTCCTTGATTTTGTAAAATAAATAATACCACATTGTTTTAGACATAATTGTATGCAACTGACAACAGCCCCTTCTCTGTATCATCCTACTTTCAAAGCCAAAGGCGGATGCAGCAAACTCACTGGCTCTCATGTTCCCGATTTTGACTCCTCTGAATTCTCCACTTTATGGCTTAAATTATCCTGTCATGCTCATACTAAATACTTCTGTGTTGTCTATCTTTCCCTTAACTCTACTGATTTTCCCAAATTCTTTGAGTATCTAAACTCTTAACTGGAACACATCCTAGCCACCTTTTCTTTCTCAGAAATCACCATATTAGGAGATTATAGCGCTCACCACCACCAATTGCTCTCCTCTCATTCCACTGACTAACCTGGTGAACAATCTATATATTTTCTATCCTAAATGACCTAGAGCAGTTGGTTCAGCAACCCACCCGTATCCCAGATAGCTTCGGAGATCGGCCTAACATTCTTGACTTATTTCTAACTTCTAACCCTTCTTCTTATACTGTTGATCTTTTCCCTCATTTGGGCTCCTCTAATGCCCCTTTCCCACTTATGCGATTTCATACGATTTTCGTCGCCGACACCCATAAATTGGCACATTCGTGACATGTCGCACAGCAATCGTATACCCTCGCATAATAATCGTATGACTCGCAAGGCCTCGCAAGGGCCCTCGCGGGTCATCGCAAATGTTCGGACTGTTCAAAATTTTGGACGAGGACTCACAAGGGTTCATAGCCCTCGCAAGCATCGTCGAACATCGCAGAGGGATCTGCGAGGCCCTCCGAGAACATCAGCGACATCGGCGAGACATCGCGGAGGGTTTCGCACACAAAAAAAATTGCAACGCTACGGCGGCTAGCCGATGCTCTCAGATGTTCTGAGAACATCGACGATGCCATATAGCACCTCCGGCGAGGTGGGAAAAAAAAAATGATTTGGCCTATAGTGAACCAGTCAACCCTTTTTGCTATGCACCTCCCTTGGGTGGTTCACCTGTTTTTTTACTTCTCTTTCTCTCCTTTTCTCTCTTTCTCTGGTTTGTATCCATTCAGCCAACTGTTTTAAGGCGTTTATCCCCATCCAAGTATCGATATCTTCCTGGCAAGCGATAGCGAACCAGGATTATATGAAGAAATCCGGCTTCGCCAATCTCCGAATTAAGGGGAGATGGGTCGTTTTTCTGGTCCCCTTTCTTCCTCATGGTTAACCCCATTGGGTGTGACAGGGATCTGCCTTGTGTGGGCCGATCGGCTTTCTGCAGACTCCCGTTTTTTATGTTTGTGCCATGAAATATTATATGCAAAACGTTTTTGGATAATCTCGCCGAGGTATTTGCCGAACCATCGCTTAATTCGCCGAAAACGTCGCAGAACATATGCCGACGATTCGTTCATCCTTCTCATTATTTTATTCAAATGTGACAGTTCTCGCCGAGGTCATCGGCGAACGATCGCTCAATTTGCCGATGACGTCGCATAATGTCGCCAATTCGTCTTACCCATCGGCGACATCGTCGCCGAGTGTAAAGTTGTCAACGTTTTTTAACGGCCAAAATCGTTGACGTCGCACAAATTCGTTGCGAATTGACAAGACTACGTCCTCGGCGATGAAAATAGTATGAAATCGCATAAGTGGGAAAGGGGCATTACCCATCTCTCTTACCTGTCCTATCTCTCCAGTACGGCCACCCGATTGAGCCGAACTAGCCAGCCGGCGGCACTTGTAGCACTTTGGCACTGCCGACTGGGAGGCTCTCCGGTAGTACTTCTTTGATTTCCCACGGAGTGACTTTTGCTTCCGTTGCCGGTGACCCTCAGAGAGTGCTGAACTCATTACCGAGGTAATCCTCTCGGGCATGGAGGCATACATTCCATTTTCTTTCTCTCAGACTAATGTAAAAAAAACTTGGTTTACTCACGCTTGTTCTACTTCTGGCCGCAATAAGGATGAAGCATTCAAACGGTACCGACACCTTCAAAATCAAGAATCTTATTCTTCCTATGTTTCTGCCCAGAATTAAGCCAAGTCTATTTGTTCACTCACCAAACACTCTTTCATCGATTCTATATTAAATGCACTGAACTATCCAATATCTAATGATAATGTTGGACAGGTTGGGAGAGAGGTATCTTGACCAGGATTCGAACCCACTCACTCCCGGTATATTTGGAAGAGCTGAGCACCTTTAAGCACTCAGCCTATGCTCATGGCCGAGTGGTTATGGTGCCCAGCTCATTCCAAATATACCTGGAGTGAGTGGGTTCGAATCTTGGTCAGGTTACCTCTCTCGGAACTATCCAACTCTAAGCTCTTCCCAATCTTTCTGGTATCTAGCCGAAAACCTCTCTACAAATTGTTCTTCTTCGTCTTTCCCTCCCCTTTTCCACTCTGACGGCACTACCGTCACTTCTTCCTCTGTCAAAACTAAACTCTTCACCCAAACTTTCGCTAAAAACTCCACTTTGGATGATACCGATGTTATTCCTCCCTCTCCAACTTATACCTAATACTCTAATCTCTTTTAAATATGTGCTCTCTACCCTCTCTGGGCTTAATACTAAGAAGGCATGATGGTGTTCCTCCTGTTGTACTAAAAAAACACTGTGCTTCCATGCTGACTCCCTGCCTAGGCAAACTCTTTCGTCTCTGTCTCTCCTCTAATGTCTTTCATTCTTGCTGGAAGTTTGCTCTCATTCAACCTATCCCAAAGAAGGGATGATCGCTCTCAACCCTCCAACTATCGTCCAATTGCTCTCATTTCTTGCTTCTCCAAAGGTTTGGAAACTATTCTTTCTTCAAAATGTCTTAAGCATCTCTCTGCCCATATGATCTACTTTCATATCGCCAGTATGGCTTCCTTAGAGGTTGCTCTACTGGTGATCTTCTTTCATATCTTACTAACTTTTGGTTATCATCCTTTCATGATTTCGGTGAAACCTTTTCTATTGTGCTAGACATATCTAAGTCCTTTAATAAAGTCTGGCACAAATCTCTTAACTTCTATACTACCCACCTTTAGTTTGTGTCCCTCAATTTGTGCCTTTATCTCTATTTCCCTTCCTGGTCTTTCCATAGCTGCAGTTGTGGACGGCCATCTTTCACTTCCTCAACCTATCAATTATCCGCTATTAATTCATATGCTGATGACTATTCAACTAGTTTTTCAGAACCCCCCAGCAAGCAATCTCTCAAAACGTCACGTAACGATGCCATAAAACACTTATCTTCTGACCTATCAACAATTTCCAGTTGGGGGAGAAAATATATTGTTGCTTTTGGTGCTTCCAAAACCCAGTTCTCAATTTATATACCCATCAAGAACTCCCACAGGTCTTTCCCTTATGCTTCAACAATACACAAATCAACCCTTCATCTTCTCTCAGTATTCTCGGGGTCTCCTTTTCTCCTGATCTCACTTGGAAAGATCATATTACCACCCTTGCTAAAACAGCTTTCCAGAAGCTGGGTATGCTCAATCGTCTACAGGGGTTCTTTACCCCGGCACAACTTCTTGCTCTGTACAGAGGCACAGTGCGTCCATGTATTGAGTATTGCTCACATGTGTGGGGAAGATCCTCTCACACAGCATTTGTTGACAAAGTAGAAAAGAAAACCTTTCGTCTCATTAACTCATGTCCACTCCCTGACTCTCTGTGATCTCTCGCTCTTCGCCGCAAAATTGCATCTCTCGCTATTCTACCGATATTACAATAATCAGTGTTCCTCACACTCTTTCAATGTATACCACCTCCTCTACGAAGAGTACGTAGAACCCGTCTTCCAACACAATCCCACCCCTACTCTTTGCAACTCTCCAACCCAAGGGTGAAACGATATTCCCAATCTTATCCCCTATTCAACAGATGAGCTCTGGAACGCTCTACCCTGAATCCATTTCCCCCTCATCCTATGACTTTAATTGCTTTAAACTTCGTGTATCCAGACATTTTGGCTCGAACATTCCTTGATTCCCTGTCACTCTTTCAACTATGGGGAAGGCATTCGGCACAGGCAGTCCTGTCCTTTGTCTCACTAACTCACATATAAAAATTATCTACTAACTATAAAATTACCATGCTTTTATTTCAGTCTCGCTCTACAGGTTTTGTGTGAGTCAATTGTTTAGTAAGATTAAGATTACCCTCTTTATTGGTTAATAATGCCCCTTTCCCACATTTGCGACTTCATACGATTTTCGTCGCCGAGGACGTAGTCTTGTCAATTCTTATCGAATAGCTGCGACGTCTACGATTTTGACCGTTGCAAACAGATAACAAATTATACTCGGCGAAGATGTCACTGATGAATGCGATGCAATCGCCTACATTCTGCGAGTTGTCGACGAAGTGAGCGATGTTTCGCCGAAGATCTCTGTGAGGAATGTCACATTTTCAAAAATATCTTGCGACATCATGCGATGGTGAAAGAATACTCGCCGAATGTTCTGCGGCGTCTTCGGCGATTCAAGCGATGGTCCGGCGATTACTTCGGCGAGGTTGTCCGAATATTTTTCCTGGCACAAATTCCTGCGATGAACGAACGAATCCACGGCGATCATCGCCAACGCCATCGCAGATACGTCGCCGAGGTGTGCTTACCTGAGCGAATGTAACGTGAATGTGCTAATTGCACAGTGGTATTAGCATATACTCACGTTACAATCGCGCAAGTAATTGGCACCTACAACCACCCACAACCACCCCCAATCATTCTGTTGTATATAAAGACCTTGACTCAGTCACAGACAACATTCTGAGTTGAAGAGCCACACCGAGCAGAGCTACTCTTCACCACCACCACATTATAACCTCGACCCTTGGACGTGCCTGTTAAATCTTGAGATGGAGAGGCCTACGCAGCCTCTACGCATAAGTGCACGTGATGAGCTGGCCCTCGCCACCCTGCGGAGGAGTCTCATTTATTTGGAATGCCTATTGGAACTTGTCAGAAGGGAGAAGGAAGCTGAGAGGGCAAGGAAGGAAGCTGAGAGGGAAAGGAAGGAAGCTGAGAGGGAAAGGAAGGAGAAAGATGAGAGGAGAAAACAGACGAAGAAGCGAAAATTGTGGACGAGAGAGTGGCTGTTAAGGCGAGGTCGATTTGGGGGATATGAAAATCTCCTGAAAGAAGTTGAAGAAGAGGACCCATCGGATTTTATAAACTTCACGAGATTGGAACCCGCACTCTTTCGAGAAATTCTCAACAGAATTCGACCCATCATTGCCAAAAAGGACACACACTGGAGGAAAGCCATAGATCCTGGTTTGCGTTTGGCAGTGACGTTGCGTTACCTAGCTACAGGTGACAGCTACAAGAGTCTCAGTTACTTGTTCAGGATAGCGCACAACACCATCTCAAAAATTGTGCCCGACGTCTGTGAGGCTATTGTCAGTGCATCACTGGATGATGTAATTGTTTGTCCAACAACACCAGAAGAGTGGAAGGTTGTTGCAAATAGATTTGATAGAAAGTGGCAGTTTCAACATGCTTTGGGCACCTTGGATGGCAAACATGTTGCTGTCAGAAAACCACCCAAAGGTGCCTCTACATTCTACAACTACAAAGGTTACCACTCCATTGTGCTGCTGGCAATAGCTGACGCTGACTACAAATTCCTCTACATCGATGTTGGTGCAGAGGGATCAGCGTCGGATGGTGGGTTGTTTCTACGAACCCCTATTCGTTTGCTGTTGGGAGAGGAATGACGTTGGTGTTCCAGAGCCTGAACCGCTTGAAAATGGCAACGAGGAGATTCCATTTTTTTTTCATTGGTGACGACGCGTTTCCACTGAGGACCTGGCTGATGAAACCTTACCCGATGAGAGGCTTGGATGATGATAAACGCATTTTCAATTACCGCCTATCCAGAGCCCGGAGAGTGGTTGAAAATGCGTTTGGTATCATGTCTGCCAGGTAAAAGCCGATTTAAATAAATTATATCCATTGTTTTTATGTGTATATATATATATATATATATATATATATATATATATATATATATATATATATATATACAGTATATATAGATATAGATATATTTATCTATATTACCATATAGAATAATAGCTATAAATATATATATGTCTATATATCTATATATATATATATATATATATGGACAATTTTAATTGTGTGTGTACATACTGTATATCCACATCATACGCCCATCAATACATATCCGTATTGCTTGAGGCCAATCTAGAGTAACAACATTTGTCCATTTTAAAAAGCTTATAATAACCTGCTGGCTTCACTTTAATATTAGTGATTGGAGTTCGCTGTGAAATGCATCTGACTTGTGTGGGTTGAACGCCTTAATCGACCTTCCCATTTAATTATCTTATCACGTTTTCATTGAAAAACTAATATATTTTTTACACAGACTAACTTAATTATTTGTTTTAATCATTCTCATTACAGGTTCCGGTGTCTCCTTACGACCAAACCTCTCCATCCGAATCGCGTTGAATCCGTTGTGATGGCCTGCTGTTGTCTACACAATGTCCTTTGTGACAGGAATCCCTCTGATCGACGGGGTCTTGTCGTGGAGGAGAACATTGCAACAGGAGAAATCGTAAATTAGGTACGTCCGGCCGACATTCTAGACCGTGTTGGGAGGTAGCGGGGCAACACAGCTACCAATGATGGGAAGACACTTCGTGAGAGTCTCAAACACTATTACAACTCACCAGCTGGGAGTGTGGAATGGCAAAACACGATGATAGGACGAACCCCATCCGAAACCTAAAACATAACCTAATAAAATGTTAAGATAATGTAATGATTGTTTATTTTGTACTCCATGTCATGACCAAGTAATGTGCGTAGTAAGAAAACATTAGTTGTATGATAACTTATTTTATTCAACAACATTTGTCTAATGTCATATTGGGTGAATATTCGAATTACGTAGATATAATATTATTTACTAGCTATGAACATGTATGACAAAAATGAATGAAACATACAAAAAATTCCTCTCTATCTGGACCTTGAAAAAACCTGTCTAAAGTAGAACCAGGTGGCTAATTATCCGAGACACCCACCCCACCGACACTCACACACACACGCACACACAAACATACACACAGACCCAGGTGTTTAATGGCGCCAGTGTCTAATCTCTACGACGACCCACCCTCCAGCCTGCGGCCCTGGCTGGCTAGCCGATACTCACACACACATACACACACTTTAATAATGGGGGAAAATAAAAAAATTGCCTGCTATTTTTCCCGCCTTTGGTTCGCACCGAACCTAAATTTGTTGCCATCGAGTGAATTGAATTTTTTAAATCGCAGTCATCAAAATATCACTTGATTTCTATAGTCATGAATGTTACAGATATATTACTATAATAATAATAATAATAATAATAGTTCTTAAAGCTAGCGCATGCTAAGCTAGCTAAGGATAGCTCAATAAGGCCGATTAGGCGTATTTCCATTGGGGTCCTGTACTACTACCCCATCCCTTGGCTCATGAGGGATGGTAACGACTCAGTGCTTGTGAAAAATCTTTAATGCGCCGAGCGTGGGCACGAACCCGGGCCTTCTGGGTGGAAGTCCGAGACGCTAGTCACTACACCAAGCGAGCCGCTTGTACTCTCAAATTCTATTCAGTACATTGTCCAATATACAAAGTATTTATGATAAATAAACATTCTATTACGCCTACACAAACACATGGTAAGCCCCCTAAAAGTAGTCCTGTTAATATTTCAATAGATAGGTGTCCATGTCCTAAAAATGGTAATAATATGTATAAAAACTCGAGATGAACGTATAAAATAATCGGCATTAGCCACTTTACTGGACATTAGATTATACAATTATAAACTAGTTTCTGAAATGGCACGAGCATCATAAATTTATGCCAGTATTCGCTAGCCATAATTCTCATGAAACCAAACTACTTGAGCAGTCAACATCTGTTCCCCACTTCACTTACTTGGTTAAATATGACATTTGTTGTGCATCTACAGTATATGCACACTAGCAGTAATGGTGGTAGATATTTGTTTCCCTTCGATGGAAATCTTAATATAATGTGGATTATAGCCTTAATAAAGGTAAAATGCTCAGTTAAATGGTGTGCGTGCGTGCGTGTGTGTGTATTACAAGGTTGCCAAAACATATCCACTCCCAACTCACCCAAAAGTAGCCCAATCACCTAATATCGCACAACACAAAGTTTCAGCTATTTTAATCCTATCACACATTTTCTTATATGTTTATCTTTAACAGCCATGGGTGCATGATACTATGAGTTCCCTGTATATAACTAGGCCTAGTCCCATATACTGTATATGAGTAGTACGTGTCACATCATCTAAACCTTAATGAAATAACCACATACATGATTATCACAATTATGCACTCATCAAATTTGCATCAATGTCCCAATCCCCCCTCACAAGCAATCACTTGATTATTCAGTCACCGCCACATAGGTTACCATACATGTATAGTACAACCAACTGAAAGCCATGATGAAAGTTTGTATGAAATGTAGCCTACCTACTCGACACTCGATAGGCTATCTCGACACCTCTACAACTTGAATAAATAATATATAGAACCATCCCAATTCCACTTTCCTCAATTTTAGTTAGGATAGTACTTCAGAGGCTATCAACCCCTTCATGCCGTAAATCAAGAATATCGTTAGGAATGGAGCCCCTTTTCGAGAAAATTTATAATTTTAATGTACGTCCTTCCTTCAATCTCGCAAATCTACGCTCCCAAACTAGCCCAATGGTGCGAACAAAAGAAGACCTTGGCAACACTGTATATGTTTATCACGCCGTGGTCAGCTGGTCACCGAAACCCTCGACCTTGAAAGGGCAGTGTTGTCAGTCTTTTTTTTCATCATCTTTTTCGAATTTCCTGCATCTCCACGTATGTAATTTGCTGCCACTGTGTTCAATGACATTCTGATACACATTGATTGATTTCCTGTCACTGGTATAATAAGAAATATAGCCGGTAACTTATTTAGCTGCCCGATTTGAGAGTGGATTATTAAATTGGTACCATAAAAGCGCATGGGAGCGTGTTTTGTAGTCTGCGCATGCGTAGACATTCGACCTGCCAAATGCTACAACTACAGAATTATAATACCGTATGTTCAGCCAATATCTACTGAAACACGTATTTGTTAGTAACTAAAAAGGAAGTAAATACAATACTTCAATGAGTATTACACATTTCGCCCAGCCTATTACACCACATTAGATGAAACTAAATTTCTAGGTCAGGAAGCTGATATTTATGTATCAAATTATGTTAATTATTATATATTCACTGCATTAACGAGTATATAACCATCATATTATGAATCTAGTAAAAATATACTACACAACTATGTGTCATAGATAAGTTGCGAACTGTATTAAACCTCTTAAATCCGCGAAAACCCTCAAAACACCTCAATGGTGCATCACACACGATAGTAATTTGAATAAATCCCCCAGCGCCATCTGGATTTTTAGTACAGTTTTCTCTCATTGTGTACTTTTTCGAGGAATTATTTGCATATTTTTATTGTACGTATAGTAATATAATAATAAATGTTTATATTCAGAAAGTCAGTCAACTATTGGCATTCAGGTATATAATTAACCCGTCCATCCCCGGCTAGTTTTGTAATGTTTGTTCACCAGAACCCGGCTGGTTTTCAAAAAATGTTTTTATTCCAGAAACAATAGCGAATGGGTTAGGAATGAAGGAAAAACCACGAAAAAACGCTCAAAAAGCTTAAAGAATGGTCCTACAGAGCCCCCGAAAACGTATTTTACAAGAGTAAAAAATTGAAGGCAATTACCCCAAAAAAACAGGTTATTGCGTGCTCACGCGCACGCACGTGGACTTTGAGAGTTTTCAACCATCGGCACGGTTGCGTGGGATACGTATACAGTTCCCATACAAATCTGAGCCCTCTTGAGTGGCTACACCTGAGGTTACGGTCGGCGCAATTAGGGTAACGCGCCAGGCGCGTCTCTGGGGCTGTGCGTTACATACATCGCCGACGCGTCAGGCGCGTCGCTGGGGCTGTACGGGTTAATATTTATTATTCATTGACTAACATTTGTCTGGTTTTCATTTTGTGTCTAGGAAATAATTATATTACAATCATTATCTTGCTTATATTTTTCTTTTTTTCATAGGTAAAGTAATATATTAATAATCTCTGTTAAGGTAACTCAATGCTTAACATTCGTCTTTATCATTAATACAAATTATTCATTGATTAATATTTTTATGAGTTTGATTGTGTGTAACTCACACACACACACACACACACCCACACGCACACACATACAATTTCATAATTGTGTACTTTTTCGAGGATTTATTTGCATATTTTTATCATACGTATAGTAATATAATAATACATTTTTATATTCACAAATTAATTCAGCTACTGACATTCAGGTATATAATTTAATATTTATTATTCATTGATTAAAATTTGTATGATTTTCATTATGTGTCTAAGAAATATATTAGATTCATTAACTTGTTTATATTTTTCTTTTGTCAGAGGTAAAGTAATATATTAATTATCTTGTTTATATTTCTCTTTTTTCATAGATGAAGTAATATATTAATCTCTTTATATTCCTAAAGTCACTCAACTCTTAACATCCGTGTTTATCATTAATATTTATTATTCATTGATTAATATTTTTATCAGTTTGATTATGTGTAACACACACACACAGACACTCACGCACACACTCACCCCCGGGTGGTCAGTTGTGACCTTGTACATTGCTTCATGGCCGCACAGAGACACCCACACACACACACACACCCATGGTCATTGTGGCGTACGTGACTAGCCACACGTGTATGTCAGTCCCACAAACATACACGCATTTTAATCTATATTTTATTTATTTCAGCACCCCACCACAGACTACCAATCATATTCGTAAAATCAATAATGATCCACCGTGATTTGAACCAGGGTGAGCACCCGGCTCGAATTAACTCATGCCATTCTTTATAAATACATTATATCATTGTGTGTACTTCTTCGAGTAGTTTATTTTAAGATTTGTTTTATAGGTTGTAGTAATATATTAACAACATCTTATATTCACAAAGTACCTCAAGTATTAACATTTAGGTATATCAATTTCCTGTATTATTCCTTGATAACTATTTGTATGAATTTTATTGAGTGTCTATCAAATATATTACATTCATTATCTTAAGACATATTTTTCGTTTTTCATAGGTATATTAATATCTCAATAATATATTATATTCCGAACCTTAACTCAACTCTTAACATTCGTGTTTATCAATAGTAGTTATTATTAATTGATTAATATTGTTATGAGTTTGATTTTGTGTATAAGGAATATATTCAATTTATCTTACTCAGTTATACTTTTTGTCATTGTGAATGTTAAGTTATTGTCTAGTTATTTTCATACGTTTTACATAGCCATAATAATATAACAAATAAGGTAACTAAATGTTAAAGTATAGGTTATCAACAATGAAACAGGGAAGAGAGGCAAATAATAGAACTTTGTATTTTTTGTTTGTGATGCATTTATTTAATTAAAAAAAACAAAATAATAATTTCCTTCATTGTAGGTGGGCGACCGTGGTGCTTGACGCGGCAGGGGTATGAAGTATGGTGTCCATTGTTGTGACAGGTGACTGGGTTTCTGTTTGTCGCCCTGGTGACATAATATGGAATACCCCAGGCGAAGGTGAAGGTGAAGGTGTTGTTCCTGGCATCAAGCGGGTTGTGGGAGGGAGACGTGGATGTTGCCCATGGTAGGGTACTGTGAAAACTTGAGGAGGTTGTCCCTGAACATGTGTAGGAGGATGGGCAGGAAGGATCTGACCCGGCAGTTGTGTCATCGGTGCCCGCGGGTCGGCCGATGCATACGTCAGTGGTATCTGGTAGTTGACAGGCGGAAAATGTAACGGTGCGACGTTGGTGTTGGTGGTGTTGACACTTGCCAAAGGTGTCTCGTACACCGGTACCGGTGTGTCCGCCTGCCTCGACACCACAGGACATATGGTTGTAGGTGCAGTCACAACTCCAGGTATCGATGCCTTAATTGTCTTCAATGCCTGGTGATCAACATTGCACATGAACTGATCAACCAAGAGAGGGTCCATCCGCAAGAGCTTACACTCCAAAGCATCACAGAAGCTCCGTATCTGCGTGTGGAGCAATGGTTTGCCGTGGGACTGCTTCTGGACATCGGTGACGGCGGCCTTGTGCTGGGAGATGAGCTGAATGAGTAAAAAAACATACATAAATGCAACAAAAATAGTAATTAAAAATACTTGATGACCATAATGAAGTTTGATGATGGAAACATGATTTCTGTTTTCTTTTCAAAAACTTATAAAATATGAGTAGAAAGGCATAACTATATCTAACTCTTTATAGATTGAAATATACTTATATATACATATAAAATATATATATATATATATATATATATATATATATATATATATATATATATATATATATATATATATATGTATTTCTCTCTAGTTATATATATATATATATATATATTAAATGCTTACCTGGGTCAACAACAGGGGATCTTGTTGGGCCGTGGCCGTGGCCGGGGCCGGGGCAGGACGTCCACGTTTAGCCCCCATACCCCTTCTGTGTGTTGAGGTTGAGGGCATCACAGGACAGTTTGACAGCTCCTCCATTGGCTGGTCCTTCGCGTCCTCCACCTGTGATTCGCCCTCCTCCACGACGACCACCCCCTCCTCGTACTCCTCCTCCTCCAAGTTCGCCTGTGGCTGTGATGTTTTCTGGATCTGAAAGTCAAATACAATAAATACCATATCGAACTTGTAAAACATTATAAAGTCAGACATATTAATAATCTTACACACAACCAAATGTTAATACCTATAGATGCTATGAACGAAATATCCTAATTATGTCGAATAAGTATAAAATACCACAGGAACGAAAATCCTGAGAGCGAAACCCATACCCTAACGAGCCACAGGAACGAAAATCCTGAGAGCGAAACCCCCACCCTAACGAGCCACAGGAACGAAAATCCTGAGAGCGAAAACCCCCACCCTAACGAGCCACAGGAACGAAAATCCTGAGAGCGAAAACCCCACCCCCAACGAGATCCCAGGTCCCATTTCCATCCCCGATTTAGTCTGCCTTTCTCTCCAAATTCATTCCACATATTATACGTCTCTCAATCACAGTCTTCTAATATACAAACCACAATACTTTACTCACTGACATTCTTGATGTACCACCTAAGTATGTATTTAATTATGTAACCACCATACAGGCTATAATACTTTCATTGTGTAGGTTCGAGGCGATCTAAAAGACACCTTAGCTTCCATTTCACACCAAATCAGATCGTGATTACGTCAGCCCTGTATTTAGTTATATAACTAAAATACCACAGGAACGAAAAACCTTGAGAGCGAAACCTCCAACCCTAACGAGCCACAGGAACGAAAATCCTGAGAGCGAAACTCCCATCCCCAACGAGATCCCAGGCCCCTTTTCCATTCCCGATTTGGTCTCTCTCTCTCTCTCAATTCATTCCACATATTATACGTCTCTCAATCACAGTCTTCTAATATACAAACCACAATACTTTACTCACTGATATTCTTGATGTACCACCTAAGTATGTATTTAATTATGTAACCACCATACAGGCTATAATACCTTCAATGTGTAGGTTCGAGGCGATCTAAGACACCTTAGCTTCCATTTCACACCAAATCAGATCGTGATTACGTCAGCCCTGTATTTAGTTATATAACAATCATAGTCCCCCCAATTCTAGCAATTCTATGTCTCTAACCTCCCGTTGTTTTATCCACTAACTATATATTCCCAACCTTTAACCACGACTCTATACACCCGATAACCCTATGCCAGTTATTGTATTGATTTAGGCCTGTTAATTCGGATAAACTCACTATGACCAATCTGCAGACGATTATCAGGAGAGATGCAGGAAAGCTACCTCGTATCTCTCTCTCCATGACAAGTATAGATATAATTTATGTACCCCCGTGCTCAGTCGCCCCCCCTTGCCTTGTTCTTCTAGTAACTAAGTGTACAGTATATATAATATTAACCGGAGATGCCACCAGTATTGATACGACATAGCGGCACTATCCTTGTGTCGTATTGTGCCACGTGCATACCAACCCGGTTTCATCATCATATTAGGACGACGGCTATAATGTCGTCATTCATGCATGTATTCAATCCTTAGGTTAATTATCTTTTATCCGGCATTGTGTTCCTCTCTTCCATTTACTTTTCCACAATTGTTATACGTCTTCCAATCACCTCCTTCGTATCCACAATCCACACTACTCTATTTTTCTTCGTGACCCTATGCTCAGTGGTACCCTGTTTTGGGTCATCCTGTCCGCTTATCCTTCACACCCCGCTGCACACACCACCCTACCTGTTCGATCATAGGGAAATGCCACCCCTACGTCCAGCGCATTAAGGGTCACTATCCTAGGTCACGAGCGATGCGGCGCCTAGCCTCAAACCACCCCCTTTACAATTCACAACCCTCCCCCTGTAAAGACGCCATAAGAACGTTATAACATGCCAACTCAGTTCGTTCACTAACCTCAACAGATAGAAGGGAAGGACCTATCCTTGTACCCCCCTTAACTATCTTCTAACTCCCTAGCCACAATCACAACCTGAACCCGAACAATAGCCGGCGCGAGACTAGGAATACCCCCTAAAATACCTTGTCTTGCCAGACTAAGTTTCTGAAGACCAACCGCCCCCATAAATCTATGTATGTTCTTCCATCCGAGCAGTAATATGTTAACCCCTGTCTTGCCAGACTAAGTTTCTGAAGACCAACCACCCCCATAAAGCTATGTATGTTCTTCCATCCGAGAACGTAATATGGTAATATGTTAACCCCCATGTCATAATTGATAAGAAACTATGATACCCACGGGTACACCATTGTATATATAACCATTATTCCTGTAAGACCTAGACAGAGATAATGACTGAAGAGGTTAGCAACCATGCAGTAACTCTAATTCTTACCCCAACCAGAGATTGTATAGATAACCCTTTTTTACCATTGTCTCGACGCATATCTACCACGAAACAATAACGAAGTACCCCTACGAACTGCCGCTTTCTTTGGTCTATATTTCATAGAAAACGCAGTTCCCAGGGACAACTAGATCAGCAAGAAATCGTGTCAAATAATAGTGTCCATAACCCCTCGTATTGACGAGTAATAGTACACTATGTTTCTCTCTACTTTTATCCACTGTCAAGCACACACCTACAGCTAACCTCATCTTCCCCACAGTCCACATGATTCTATAATTTCCAGACTCATATACCACCACCTATTGCTCATCCCCCGGTAGCGTTTGATTACCCTACCCTCCCTGTCGGTAACCCCCAGTCTAAGATACCAACTGTAGCCTAATGCCACCCCTACGCCCGGAGACCTTAGGGTCAAACTTCCACGTAGACCACCTTAACCCTCTCCCTCTCGTTAACCCCCACGCTCCTCCACTCCCTCCTAACCTAGCCTCTCCACCATACCCCCTGAATATCCTTAACTTTTCTGTTACTAACATTCTCAAACCTTTTGTATATATACTCCTATCCAGCCCAGTAGGAAGGAACACCATTAGAACTTTACTAACCCTTTGCATGCCATCTATTCCCTCACAACCAATTCACAACCCTGTACCATATGATCGTCAGTGCGAGGCTAGCCACCTCGCCAGTGACTAACTTCTATTGCCATACTTCCAGATAAATGTGGCAGAGTTAGCAACCCAGTCTCCACCACATCCAACAAACCATGCAATTAACAACCCAACCAATTAAACCAGCTGGTCAAGGCACCTTCGGTTTTGGTATTCCGAACACCCACATCTGTCTCATAAACAGAGGGTTATTACAAACACTTGTAATATGGCAAGCCCCCAGCCACAGCCGCCCGGACGACCATCACAGAGAGAGGGCACGCACCTACCCCTTTTCACCCACCCGAGGAGGGAGACCCCTACCCCTGCGGAGGTATACCTGACCCCTGTTTTGACTTCCGGGTCATTGCCAGGTAGCACAGGAATTCTTCCTATCAATGAACTAACCATGTATGACTAACACCTTTACTAACCTCTATTAACCCACAATAACCCATTAACCTTTCTTGCATACTCTGATAACCAAATTAGCACCCCAGCTATACCATAGAATGAAGACTGAGCAATCTAAGAGAGACGCTCCTATCAAAGATGTCCCAAACCGCCTCGCAAAGTAGATCCAGTCTCTCTCCCCTAAATACTTCTAGTATAGCCAAAATAGTACCTCTTACTAATGTTCAGTTATATCACATTATGAAGGCTCCATACAGCCATGTATGTGCCACAACAGTACTCACCACCTTACCTAGTTCCCGTATCAATTGAGAGCTCAAATAAGTCCATCAAAACTTGAGATCCCTATCGCCTACAGGGTCCGAAACCGAACCTATAAACCAAGCTCCAGCCCCCAGTAAAATCAGTTGAAAGATAGACACCAACCAGTGGTTGGTCACCAGAGTTGACCACGAGCTCTATCATTGTTTGTTGCTGAGAATTGAGTTCCAGAGCCGGCAGACTCCGTGGCAGATTTAGATAGAAGGATCTGTCCACGTACAAGAAATCTACGTGCACCTTATAACCTTCATAAACCAGTGGGTATATAAGATTGTAACCTGCAACGATCGCCAAGAGATCCGTCTTGAGAACTTCCTACATATGGACCACCTGGACGGCCGCGGAACCAGTCGTTAGCCCCCAACATCACGGACGCAAGATAACCAGGACCAGACCAATCAAATACTACCCAAGATTCACTCTATTAGTGCTACAGTGTTACAGTACTATTTAGAGACTCACTTATTAATATTTCTACGAAGTGGCTATATCTTTGCCCCAGTATAATTCATATATAACCATTCAATTAGGAAGTGCTAAGCGTATCAGTGTTTATTAATTAACAGGCGATATTAACTCTCGTAATTACCCATATATCCACATATTATTAAATAGAAGTGAAACCCTAGTGATATCTGATATTCGCCCACTGATTTGCGTTCTATGTGTTTCTGATATAAGAATATAAAACTTAGATCAGTACCCCCTGAGGTTACTAGAATTCCCGTGCTCTAAAATACGCGTGTCTAATCTAGTCTGTGAACTACTACTTGTGCACCAGAGCTACCAGTAATAAATCTAACAGTGAATATGAATCTATAAGTAACATTGATGGTCTCCAGTATATAAACTTGTGAATAAAACCAGTGATCAGAAGATTAATACCTGAACGTTGGAAGTGGGAGACTAGGCTCCATCCAGATCCACTTAATGCTAGTGTTTTTCAATTCTATCATTTGTCTTGTACGAGTATTCATACCTTCTTATGCTTCATATTAATCATCATCAAGGAAACTATAGAAGTGTGTACATCAATAAAAGTGATCGTGTGTCTTGTTACCGTGTGCTTATTTTGTGTCCTCTGTTTCTCATACCTTGTTTTGTACATGCAGCCTTCTATACCCAGTCAGTTAGAACTCACATTACCCAAGTTAATCCTGTAGAAAAACAGGGCATAACAATAACAATCATAGTCCCCCCCCCAATTCTAGCAATTATATGTCTCTAACCTCCCGTTGTTTTCTCCACTAACTATATATATTCCCAACCTTCCTAATACAGCCTCCATTTCACTAGACAAAATACCTAGGAGTAATTCCGAGATTAATTATGAAATTACACTAGACAGCCCCATAACTCACTTGAGATCCACATTGCTATTTTATTGATGTACCAACTCCCTAATGTTAACATAATTTAGGGAACTTGTAAAAAGAGAAGACACCTATCTTCGTTCCCCAATTTTTAGCAGTTAGCTATACATAACCTCACGTTGCATTGTGCATTGCATTGCATTGCATTGCATTGTATCCTCACTTGAGTGAGGACTCTGCCAGATAACTCCTTGGCAACAATCGACTGTCTTACCCCATCAGCATTTGTTGCCAAAAAGGTGCAAAACCGCCCACAAGAAGCCCATCTGCAAAACCTAATCTACACTACCGGACAGCTTGGACGGCCCCCAGAGCTACTGTTAACCCCCAACATCACTAACGCAAGATAACCAGGAAAACTCTATCACAGTGTTACTTCGCAAAGTACCAGTGTTACGGTGCTATTAACTCAACCATCCAGTGTATTCGATTATGTCTCAACTTTCTCTGATGTTAGGAAACAAGTGATTATTATGCTAGTATGTGTTAATATATATCAGTGAAATTTAGCTTAGGCGAACTGACTCCCGTAATTATTCTTGCCATCAGGTTTAACCTGATTCGCCCTCACTGATATTTTCGGTCCGAAGTATCACCTAGACCAGTGCAACTAGTTACAGTTTTCCCTTTACGTTAATTCTTGGGAAATAACCACATTACTTATACTTTCATCCTTGATTAAGAGCCATATTACCAGAGAGAGTTAACAAAGCGAAATACCTAACCTGTGTGATTCATGTACCCTACGTATCATAAAGCAATGTGATCAGAAGAATAATGCCTGAACGTTGGAAGTGGGAAGTATGTCTCTATCCAAATCCGCGATAAGTGCTGGGAGATTGTCAGGGGCGTCATCTGCTCTCTAAAAGTGTGGGGGGGGGGACATTCAGAGATAGATATAGGAAAAACAGGGGAGCGAAGCGAGCGATCAGCTGGGTGGGGGGGGGGGGGGGGGGGGGGCTGTAAGACCCCCCCCCCCCGAGAAAATTTGAGAAAACTTAACAATATTTGGTGCATTTTAAGCCCACATAATTATGAATAAATGATTTATATTAAGGGGAAAAGATATGTGTTGTTTATCAATGTTAACCAGTGCAAGTTTAAACACCTATAGTTCACAGATAGATTTCAAGTCTACTCTGACATCCTCAAATTCTCATTATACTACTTAAATCAGCAAACACTACGATCAGTATTTAACATTAAAAGGATATAAGGATACAAATAAAATAATTATTATATGGCAATGATAGTACATTATAAACTTTTAACAAATATACATAAATATGTAAAAATTGTTGTTTCCTCAAATTCCTGGTTGTAATGAGAACTGAAAATAAAGTAATTAATACAAATGTAGATTTACAAATAAAAATATATTCAATGTATCAAATAAATCTGTAAATTATCTTGTACATCATTACCGGGACCCATTTGACTAATATCTCCAGGTTGAAAAGGTTGATCTGGTACTGTAAGCTGGACGTACTTGAAGATTCACCGGCTGAACACTCTTGTACATCATTACTAGTACCCATTTCATCCAAAGATTGTTCAAGAATTCTTCCTTCCTCCGTTGAACCTTGAGATTGTGCCTGAGTACTTGCTTCTCTTTCCTGACAATAATGACCATCAACTATAATGTGTAGCTACCAAAGTTACCAAACTAAACCGTCGGACCGTACCATTCCAGTCTACCGTGCACGTCTTGCTAGTTCCAAATATTGTTGTAGAAGAACAATGTCTAATAGTGAAGGCATTACCTTAGATCATCATCCAGGAAACCAGAATACCATCCTCAAAGCCACAAAGGCGGCCAAAGCTTTAAAAGGCCGCTAATGTTGGCTTTTGCCGACCTACAGACTACAGAACTTCCGTCCTCATGTAAACACTAAACAGTGGGATACGTCACATAATATTTACGTAAGAAATTTACCTGACAACGAGCCTAACAAATTACTACATCAATAACATCATAACATATTATATTTGTATGTGTTTAGTATATATAATATTCTATCTTATTAAACATTTCAGTGACTTCTATCTAGTTTGTAGTATATAAAACTTGGTGAAAAAAGTGGGGGGAACAATCGATATGTTGTCCCCCTCTGAATGAAAAGTGGGAGGGATATGTACCCCCCCCCCCCCCCGTCCCGCCCGCAGATGACGCCCATGGAGATTGTAATAAGTCCAATAACCTACCTGAGTGCTCCAACATCTATTGTTCGTGGGAATTCTATTACGTACCTTCTACCTGAGTGTTATTTAGAATAAAGCTGTATTACAAACCATTTATCCGAAATTATCTATGTCCTCTGTTGATTCTCTTTATGTATTTTGCAAGAAATCCAATAACCCAGTCTTGCAAAACTCACCTATACCAAGTTAATCCTGTATCAAATCAGGGCATAACAAAGTAAATAAATATGAAAGCCAAATAGCCTCATTTTATTGGCTTTCCAATGGTGTAGGATTGGTAATGGCCGCTCGAAAGATATAGCAGGTATAGATGAAAGATTATAGATTTTCGTTACAAAAAGTGTCATCTTAAAGGATTAGGGGCGATTTACGGTATGATATCCCCAGATTAGGATGGATTATTAGGTGTCATTTGAAAGTATATTCCATTGGCTTTCCAATGGTGTAGGATTGGTAATGGCCGCTCGAAAGATATAGCAGTGATAGAAAAAAAATTATAGATTTTCGTTACAAAAACTGTCATCTTAAAGGATTAGGGGCGCTTTACGGTATGATATCCCCTGAGTAGGATGGATTATTAGGTGTCATTTGAAAGCTCATATTATTGGCTTTCCAATGGTGTAGGATTGGTAATGGCCGCTCGAAAGATATAGCAGTGATAGAAGAAAGATTATAGATTTTCGTTACAAAAACTGACATCTTAAATGTTTAGGGGCGTTTTACGGTATGAGATCCCCTGATTAGGATGGATTATTAAGTGTCATTTGAAAGTACATTCCATTGGCTTTCCAATTGTGTAGGGTAATGGCCGCTCGAAAGATATAGCAGGTATAGATGAAAGATTATAGATTTTCGTTACAAAAAGTGTCATCTTAAATGATTAGGGGCGATTTACGGTATGATATCCCCTGATTAGGATGGATTATTAGGTGTCATTTGAAAGCTCATTTTATTGGCTTTCCAATGGTGTAGGATTGGTAATGGCCGCTCGAAAGATATAGCAGGTATAGATGAAAGATTATAGATTTTCGTTACAAAAAGTGTCATCTTAAAGGATTAGGGGCGCTTTACGGTATGATATCCCCTGATTAGGATAGATTATTAGGTGTCATTTGAAAGTATATTCCATTGGCTTTCCAATGGTGTAGGATTGGTAATGGCCGCTGATAAGCTATAGATGCTATGAACGAAATATCCTAATTATGTCGAATAAGTAAATAAATATGAAAGCCAAATAGCCTACTGCTGGATTGAAAAAAATAAAAAGCTCATTCCTAGGTTAATCCACCATTAAGGATAAATAAATTATGGTCCATAGATAGGTTATTGCAAGGCTTTGTTGTTGGTATTGAATTGGTAATGGCCGCTTGTAAGATATAGCAGGTATAGATGAAAGATTATAGATTTTCCTTACAAAAACTGTCATCTTAAAGGATTAGGGGCGATTTACGGTATGATATCCCCTGATTAGGATGGATTATTAGGTGTCATTTGAAAGTACATTCCATTGGCTTTCCAATGGTGTAGGATTGGTAATGGCCGCTCGAAAGATATAGCAGGTAGAGATGAAAGATTATAGATTTTCGTTACAAAAACTGTCATCTTAAAGGATTAGGGGCGCTTTACGGTATGATATCCCCTGATTAGGATGGATTGTTGGGTGTCATTTGAAAGCACATTCTATTGGCTTTCCAATGGTGTAGGATTGGTAATGGCCGCTCGAAAGATATAGCAGTGATAGAAGAAAGAATATAGATTTTCGTTACAAAAATTGTCATCTTAAAGGATTAGGGGCGATTTACGGTATGATATCCCCTGATTAGGATGGATTATTAGGTGTCATTTGAAAGCTCATATTATTGGCTTTCCAATGGTGTAGGATTGGTAATGGCCGCTCGAAAGATATAGCAGTGATAGAAGAAAGATTATAGATTTTCGTTACAAAAACTGACATCTTAAATGATTAGGGGCGTTTTACGGTATGAGATCCCCTGATTAGGATGGATTATTAAGTGTCATTTGAAAGTACATTCCATTGGCTTTCCAATGGTGTAGGATTGGTAATGGCCGCTCGAAAGATATAGCAGGTATAGATGAAAGATTATAGATTTTCGTTACAAAAGGTGTCATCTTAAAGGATTAGGGGCGCTTTACGGTATGATATCCCCTGATTAGGATGGATTATTAGGCATCATTTGAAAGTACATTCCATTGGCTTTCCAATGGTGTAGGATTGGTAATGGCCGCTCGAAAGATATAGCAGGTATAGATGAAAGATTATAGATTTTCGTTACAAAATGTGTCATCTTAATGGATTAGGGGCGCTTTACGGTATGATATCCCCTGATTAGGATGGATTATTAGGTGTCATTTGAAATCTAATTTTATTGGCTTTCGAATGGTGTAGGATTGGTAATGGCCGCTGATAAGCTATAGATGCTATGAACGAAATATCCTAATTATGTCGAATAAGTAAATAAATATGAAAGCCAAATAGCCTACTGCTGGATTGAAAAAACTAAAAAGCTCATTCCTAGGTTAATCCACCATTAAGGAT
This sequence comes from Paralithodes platypus, assembly GCA_032716605.1. Classification (NCBI taxonomy): domain Eukaryota; kingdom Metazoa; phylum Arthropoda; class Malacostraca; order Decapoda; family Lithodidae; genus Paralithodes; species Paralithodes platypus. Next base: position 67,440,510 of record CM064487.1, read on the forward strand.
AAATAAATTAGGGTCCATAGATAGGTTATTGCAAGGCTTTGTTGTTGGTGTAGGATTGGTAATGGCCGCTCGAAAGATATAGCAGGTATACTGTAGATGAAAGATTATAGATTTTCGTTACAAAAAGTGTCATCTTAAAGGATTAGGGGCGCTTTACGGTATGATATCCCCTGATTAGGATGGATTATTAGGTGTCATTTGAAAGTACATTCCATTGGCTTTCCAATGGTGTAGGATTGGTAATGGCCGCTCGAAAGATATACCAGGTATAGATGAAAGATTATAGATTTTCGTTACAAAAAGTGTCATCTTAATGGATTAGGGGCGCTTTACGGTATGATATCCCCTGATTAGGATGGATTATTAGGTGTCATTTGAAAGCACATTCCATTGGCTTTCCAATGGTGTAGGAATGGTAATGGCCGCTCGAAAGATATAGCAGTGATAGAAGAAAGATAATAGATTTTCGTTACAAAAACTGTCATCTTAAAGGATTGGGGGCGATTTACGGTATGATATCCCCTGATTAAGAGGGATTGTTGGGTATCATTTGAAAGCACATTCTATTGGCTTTCCAATGGTGTAGGAGTGGTAATGGCCGCTCGAAAGATATAGCAGGTATAGATGAAAGATTATAGATTTTGATTACAAAAACTGTCATCTTAAATGATTAGGGGCGATTTACGGTATGATATCCCCTGATTAGGATGGATTATTAGGTGTCATTTGAAAGCTCATTTTATTGGCTTTCCAATGGTGTAGGATTGGTAATGGCCGCTCGAAAGATATAGTAGGTATAGATGAAAGATTATAGATTTTCGTTACAAAAAGTGTCATCTTAAAGGATTAGGGGCGCCTTACAGTATGATATCCCCTGATTAGGATGGATTATTAGGTGTCATTTGAAAGCACATTCCATTGGCTTTCCAATGGTGTAGGATTGGTAATGGCCGCTCGAAAGATATAGCAGTGATAGAAGAAAGATTATAGATTTTCGTTACAAAAACTGTCATCTTAAATGATTAGGGGCGATTTACGGTATGATATCCCCTGATTAGGATGGATTATTAGGTGTCATTTGAAAGCTCATTTTATTGGCTTTCTAATGGTGTAGGAATGGTAATGGCCGCTCGAAAGATATAGCAGGTATAGATGAAAGATTATAGATTTTCGTTACAAAAAGTGTCATCTTAAAGGATTAGGGGCGCTTTACGGTATGATATCCCCTGATTAGGATGGATTATTAGGTGTCATTTGAAAGTACATTCCATTGGCTTTCCAATGGTGTAGGATTGGTAGTGGCCGCTCGAAAGATATAGCAGGTATAGATGAAAGATTATAGATTTTCGTTACAAAAACTGTCATCTTAAAGGATTAGGGGCGTTTTATGGTATGAGATCCCCTGATTAGGAGGGATTGTTGGGTGTCATTTGAAAGCACATTCTATTGGCTTTCCAATGGTCTAGGATTGGTAATAGCCGCTGATAAGCTATAGATGCTATGAACGAAATATCCTAATTATGTCGAATAAGTAAATAAATATGAAAGCCAAATAGCCTACTGCTGGATTGAAAAAACTAAAAAGCTCATTCCTAGGTTAATCCACCATTAAGGATAAATAAATTAGGGTCCATAGATAGGTTATTGCAAGGCTTTGTTGTTGGTATTGAATTGGTAATGGCCGCTTGTAAGATATAGCAGGTATAGATGAAAGATTATAGATTTTCGTTACAAAAAGTGTCATCTTAAAGGATTAGGGGCGCTTTACGGTATGATATCCCCTGATTAGGATGGATTATTAGGTGTCATTTGAAAGTACATTCCATTGGTTTTCCAAAGGTGTAGGATTGGTAATGGCCGCTCGAAAGATATAGCAGGTATAGATGAAAGATTATAGATTTTCGTTACAAAAACTGTCATCTTAAAGGATTAGGGGCGATTTACGGTATGATATCCCCTGATTAGGATGGATTATTAGGTGTCATTTGAAAGTACATTCCATTGGCTTTCCAATGGTGTAGGATTGGTAGTGGCCGCTCGAAAGATATAGCAGGTATAGATGAAAAATTATAGATTTTCGTTACAAAAACTGTCATCTTAAAGGATTAGGGGCGTTTTATGGTATGAGATCCCCTGATTAGGAGGGATTGTTGGGTGTCATTTAAAAGCACATTCTATTAGCTTTCCAATGGTGTAGGATTGGTAATGGCCGCTGATAAGCTATAGATGCTATGAACGAAATATCCTAATTATGTCGAATAAGTAAATAAATATGAAAGTCAAATAGCCTACTGCTGGATTGAAAAAACTAAAAAGCTCATTCCTAGGTTAATCCACCATTAAGGATAAATAAATTAGGGTCCATGGATAGGTTATTGCAAGGCTTTGTTGTTGGTATTGAAGTGGTAATGGCCGCTTGAAAGATATAGCAGGTATAGATGAAAGATTATAGATTTTCGTTACAAAAACTGTCATCTTAAAGGATTAGGGGCGATTTACGGTATGATATCCCCTGATTAGGATGGATTATTAGGTGTAATTTGAAAGTACATTCCATTGGCTTTCCAATGGTGTAGGATTGGTAATGGCCGCTCGAAAGATATAGCAGTGATAGAAAAAAGATTATAGATTTTCGTTACAAAAACTGTCATCTTAAAGGATTAGGGGCGCTTTACGGTATGATATCCCCTGATTAGGATGGATTATTAGGTGTCATTTGAAAGCTAATTTTATTGGCTTTCCATTGGTGTAGGATTGGTAATGGCCGCTCGAAAGATATAGCAGGTATAGATGAAAGATTATAGATTTGCGTTACAAAAAGTGTCATCGTAAAGGATTAGGGGCGATTTACGGTATGAGATCCCCTGATTAGGATGGATTATTAGGTGTCATTTGAAAGCACATTCCATTGGCTTTCCAATGGTGTAGGATTGGTAATGGCCGCTCGAAAGATATAGCAGGTATAGATGAAAGATTATAGATTTTCGTTACAAAAACTGTCATCTTAAAGGATTAGGGGCGCTTTACGGTATGATATCCCCTGATTAGGATGGATTATTAGGTGTCATTTGAAAGTACATTCCATTGGCTTTCCAATGGTGTAGGATTGGTAGTGGCCGCTCGAAAGATATAGCAGGTATAGATGAAAGATTATAGATTTTCGTTATAAAAACTGTCATCTTAAAGGATTAGGGGCGTTTTATGGTATGAGATCCCCTGATTAGGAGGGATTGTTGGGTGTCTTTTGAAAGCACATTCTATTGGCTTTCCTATGGTGTTGGATTGGTAATGGCCGCTCGAAAGATATAGCAGTGATAGAAGAAAGATTATAGATTTTCGTTACAAAAATTGTCATCTTAAAGGATTAGGGGCGATTTACGGTATGATATCCCCTGATTAGGATGGATTATTAGGTGTCATTTGAAAGCTCATATTATTAGCTTTCCATTGGTGTAGGATTGGTAATGGCCGCTCGAAAGATATAGCAGTGATAGAAGAAAGATTATAGATTTTCGTTACAAAAACTGACATCTTAAATGATTAGGGGCGTTTTACGGTATGAGATCCCCTGATTAGGATGGATTATTAAGTGTCATTTGAATGTACATTCCATTGGCTTTCCAATGGTGTAGGATTGGTAATGGCCGCTCGAAAGATATAGCAGGTATAGATGAAAGATTATAGATTTTCGTTACAAAAAGTGTCATCTTAAATTATTAGGGGCGATTTACGGTATGATATCCCCTGATTAGGATGGATTATTAGGTGTCATTTGAAAGCTCATTTTATTGGTTTTCCAATGGTGTAGGTTGGTAATGGCCGCTCGAATGATATAGCAGGTATAGATGAAAGATTATAGATTTTCGTTACAAAAAGTGTCATCTTAAAGGATTAGGGGCGCTTTACGGTATGATATCCCCTGATTAGGATAGATTATTAGGTGTCATTTGAAAGTATATTCCATTGGCTTTCCAATGGTGTAGGATTGGTAGTGGCCGCTCGAAAGATATAGCAGGTATAGATGAAAGATTATAGATTTTCGTTACAAAAACTGTCATCTTAAAGGATTAGGGGCGTTTTATGGTATGAGATCCCCTGATTAGGAGGGATTGTTGGGTGTCATTTGAAAGCACATTCTATTGGCTTTCCAATGGTGTAGGATTGGTAATGGCCGCTGATAAGCTATAGATGTTACGAACGAAATATCCTAATTATGTCGAATAAGTAAATAAATATGAAAGCCAAATAGCCTACTGCTGGATTGAAAAAACTAAAAAGCTCATTCCTAGGTTAATCCACCATTAAGGAGAAATAAATTATGGTCCATAGATAGGTTATTGCAAGGCTTTGTTGTTGGTATTGAATTGGTAATGGCCGCTTGTAAGATATAGCAGGTATAGATGAAAGATTATAGATTTTCGTTACAAAAACTGTCATCTTAAAGGATTAGGGGCGATTTACGGTATGATATCCCCTGATTAGGATGGATTATTAGGTGTCATTTGAAAGTACATTCCATTGGCTTTCCAATGGTGTAGGATTGGTAATGGCCGCTCGAAAGATATAGCAGGTAGAGATGAAAGATTATAGATTTTCGTTACAAAAACTGTCATCTTAAAGGATTAGGGGCGATTTACGATATGATATCCCCTGATTAGGATGGATTGTTGGTGTCATTTGAAAACACATTCTATTGGCTTTCCAATGGTGTAGGATTGGTAATGGCCGCTCGAAAGATATAGCAGTGATAGAAGAAAGAATATAGATTTTCGTTACAAAAATTGTCATCTTAAAGGATTAGGGGCGATTTACGGTATGATATCCCCTGATTAGGATGGATTATTAGGTGTCATTTGAAAGTTCATATTATTGGTTTTCCAATGGTGTAGGATTGGTAATGGCCGCTCGAAAGATATAGCAGTGATAGAAGAAAGATTATAGATTTTCGTTACAAAAACTGACATCTTAAATTATTAGGGGCGTTTCACGGTATGAGATCCCCTGATTAGGATGGATTATTAAGTGTCATTTGAAAGTACATTCCATTGGCTTTCCAATGGTGTAGGATTGGTAATGGCCGCTCAAAGATATAGCAGGTATAGATGAAATATTATAGATTTTCGTTACAAAAGGAGTCATCTTAAAGGATTAGGGGCGCTTTACGGTATGATATCCCCTGATTAGGATGGATTATTAGGTATCATTTGAAAGTACATTCCATTGGCTTTCCAATGGTGTAGGATTGGTAATGGCCGCTCGAAAGATATAGCAGGTATAGATGAAAGATTATAGATTTTCGTTACAAAGAGTGTCATCTTAAAGGATTAGGGGCGATTTACGGTATCATATCCCCTGATTGGGATGGATTATTAGGTGTCATTTGAAAGCTCATTTTATTGGCTTTCGAATGGTGTAGGATTGGTAATGGCCGCTGATAAGCTATAGATGCTATGAACGAAATATCCTAATTATGTCGAATAAGTAAATAAATATGAAAGCCAAATAGCCTACTGCCGGATTGAAAATACTAAAAAGCTCATTCCTAGGTTAATCCACCATTAAGGATAAATAAATTACGGTCCATAGATAGGTTATTGCAAGGCTTTGTTGTTGCTGTAGGATTGGTAATGGCCGCTCGAAAGATATAGCAGGTATAGATGAAAGATTATAGATTTTCGTTACAAAAACTGTCATCTTAAAGGATTAGGGGCGATTTACGGTATGATATCCCCTGATTAGGAGGGATTGTTGGGTGTCATTTGAAAGCACATTCTATTGGCTTTCCAATGGTGTAGGAGTGGTAATGGCCGCTCGAAAGATATAGCAGGTATAGATGAAAGATTATAGATTTTGATTACAAAAACTGTCATCTTAAATAATTAGGGTCGATTTACGGTATGATATCCCCTGATTAGGATGGATTATTAGGTGTCATTTGAAAGCTCATTTTATTGGCTTTCCAATGGTGTAGGATTGGTAATGGCCGTTCGAAAGATATAGTAGGTATAGATGAAAGATTATAGATTTTCGTTACAAAAAGTGTCATCTTAAAGGATTAGGGTCGCTTTACGGTATGATATCCCCTGATTAGGATGGATTATTAGGTGTCATTTGAAAGCACATTCCATTGGCTATCCAATGGTGTAGGATTGGTAATGGCCGCTCGAAAGATATAGCAGTGATAGAAGAAAGATTATAGATTTTCGTTACAAAAACTGTCATCTTAAATGATTAGGGGCGATTTACGGTATGATATCCCCTGATTAGGATGGATTATTATGTGTCATTTGAAAGTACATTCCATTGGTTTTCCAAAGGTGTAGGATTGGTAATGGCCGCTCGAAAGATATAGCAGGTATAGATGAAAGATTATAGATTTTCGTTACAAAAACTGTCATCTTAAAGGATTAGGGGCGATTTACGGCATGATATCCCCTGATTAGGATGGATTATTAGGTGTCATTTGAAAGTACATTCCATTGGCTTTCCAATGCTGTAGGATTGGTAGTGGCCGCTCGAAAGATATAGCAGGTATAGATGAAAGATTATAGATTTTCGTTACAAAAACTGTCATCTTAAAGGATTAGGGGCGTTTTATGGTGTGAGATCCCCTGATTAGGAGGGATTGTTGGGTGTTATTTGAAAGCACATTCTATTGGCTTTCCAATGGTGTAGGATTGGTAATGGCCGCTGATAAGCTATAGATGCTATGAACGAAATATCCTAATTATGTCGAGAAGTAAATAAATATGAAAGCCAATTAGCCTACTGCTGGATTGAAAAAACTAAAAAGCTCATTCCTAGGTTAATCCACCATTAAGGATAAATAAATTAGGGTCCATAGATAGGTTATTGCAAGGCTTTGTTGTTGGTATTGAATTGGTAATGGCCGCTTGTAAGATATAGCAGGTATAGATGAAAGATTATAGATTTTCGTTACAAAAACTGTCATCTTAAAGGATTAGGGGCGATTTACGGTATGATATCCCCTGATTAGGATGGATTATTAGGTGTCATTTGAAAGTACATTCCATTGGCTTTCCAATGGTGTAGGATTGGTAATGGCCGCTCGAAAGATATAGCAGGTATAGATGAAAGATTATAGATTTTCGTTACAAAAACTGTCATCTTAAAGGATTAGGGGCGATTTACGATATGATATCCCCTGATTAGGATGGATTGTTGGGTGTCATTTGAAAGCACATTCTATTGGCTTTCCAATGGTGTAGGATTGGTAATGGCCGCTCGAAAGATATAGCAGTGATAGAAGAAAGAATATAGATTTTCGTTACAAAAATTGTCATCTTAAAGGATTAGGGGCGATTTACGGTATGATATCCCCTGATTAGGATGGATTATTAGGTGTCATTTGAAAGCTCATATTATTGGCTTTCCAATGGTGTAGGATTGGTAATGGCCGCTCGAAAGATATAGCAGTGATAGAAGAAAGATTATAGATTTTCGTTACAAAAACTGACATCTTAAATTATTAGGGGCGTTTCACGGTATGAGATCCCCTGATTAGGATGGATTATTAAGTGTCATTTGAAAGTACATTCCATTGGCTTTCCAATGGTGTAGGATTGGTAATGGCCGCTCGAAAGATATAGCAGGTATAGATGAAAGATTATAGATTTTCGTTACAAAAGGTGTCATCTTAAAGGATTAGGGGCGCTTTACGGTATGATATCCCCTGATTAGGATGGATTATTAGGTATCATTTGAAAGTACATTCCATTGGCTTTCCAATGGTGTAGGATTGGTAATGGCCGCTCGAAAGATATAGCAGGTATAGATGAAAGATTATAGATTTTCGTTACAAAGAGTGTCATCTTAAAGGATTAGGGGCGATTTACGGTATGATATCCCCTGATTGGGATGGATTATTAGGTGTCATTTGAAAGCTCATTTTATTGGCTTTCGAATGGTGTAGGATTGGTAATGGCTGCTGATAAGCTATAGATGCTATGAACGAAATATCCTAATTATGTCTAATAAGTAAATAAATATGAAAGCCAAATAGCCTACTGCCGGATTGAAAATACTAAAAAGCTCATTCCTAGGTTAATCCACCATTAAGGATAAATAAATTAGGGTCCATAGATAGGTTATTGCAAGGCTTTGTTGTTGGTGTAGGATTGGTAATGGCCGCTCGAAAGATATAGCAGGTATAGATGAAAGATTATAGATTTTCGTTACAAAAACTGTCATCTTAAAGGATTAGGGGCGATTTACGGTATGATATCCCCTGATTAGGAGGGATTGTTGGGTGTCATTTGAAAGCACATTCTATTGGCTTTCCAATGGTGTAGGAGTGGTAATGGCCGCTCGAAAGATATAGCAGGTATAGATGAAAGATTATAGATTTTGATTACAAAAACTGTCATCTTAAATAATTAGGGGCGATTTACGGTATGATATCCCCTGATTAGGATGGATTATTAGGTGTCATTTGAAAGCTCATATTATTGGTTTTCCAATGGTGTAGGATTGGTAATGGCCGCTCGAAAGATATAGCAGTGATAGAAGAAAGATTATAGATTTTCGTTACAAAAACTGACATCTTAAATTATTAGGGGCGTTTCACGGTATGAGATCCCCTGATTAGGATGGATTATTAAGTGTCATTTGAAAGTACATTCCATTGGCTTTCCAATGGTGTAGGATTGGTAATGGCCGCTCGAAAGATATAGCAGTGATAGAAGAAAGATTATAGATTTTCGTTACAAAAACTGTCATCTTAAATGATTAGGGGCGATTTACGGTATGATATCCCCTGATTAGGATGGATTATTAGGTGTCATTTGAAAGTACATTCCATTGGTTTTCCAAAGGTGTAGGATTGGTAATGGCCGCTCGAAAGATATAGCAGGTATAGATGAAAGATTATAGATTTTCGTTACAAAAACTGTCATCTTAAAGGATTAGGGGCGATTTACGGTATGATATCCCCTGATTAGGATGGATTATTAGGTGTCATTTGAAAGTACATTCCATTGGCTTTCCAATGGTGTAGGATTGGTAGTGGCCGCTCGAAAGATATAGCAGGTATAGATGAAAGATTATAGATTTTCGTTACAAAAACTGTCATCTTAAAGGATTAGGGGCGTTTTATGGTGTGAGATCCCCTGATTAGGAGGGATTGTTGGGTGTTATTTGAAAGCACATTCTATTGGCTTTCCAATGGTGTAGGATTGGTAATGGCCGCTGATAAGCTATAGATGCTATGAACGAAATATCCTAATTATGTCGAATAAGTAAATAAATATGAAAGCCAAATAGCCTACTGCTGGATTGAAAAAACTAAAAAGCTCATTCCTAGGTTAATCCACCATTAAGGATAAATAAATTAGGGTCCATAGATAGGTTATTGCAAGGCTTTGTTGTCGGTATTGAATTGGTAATGGCCGCTTGTAAGATATAGCAGGTATAGATGAAAGATTATAGATTTTCGTTACAAAAACTGTCATCTTAAAGGATTAGGGGCGATTTACGGGATGATATCCCCTGATTAGGATGGATTATTAGGTGTCATTTGAAAGTACATTCCATTGGCTTTCCAATGGTGTAGGATTGGTAATGGCCGCTCGAAAGATATAGCAGGTATAGATGAAAGATTATAGATTTTCGTTACAAAAACTGTCATCTTAAATGATTAGGGGCGTTTTACGGTATGAGATCCCCTGATTAGGATGGATTATTAAGTGTCATTTGAAAGTACATTCCATTGGCTTTCCAATGGTGTAGGATTGGTAATAGCCGCTCGAAAGATATAGCAGGTATAGATGAAAGATTATAGATTTTCGTTACAAAAAGTGTCATCTTAAAGGATTAGGGGCGATTTACGGTATGATATCCCCTGATTGGGATGGATTATTAGGTGTCATTTGAAAGCTCATTTTATTGGCTTTCGAATGGTGTAGGATTGGTAATGGCCGCTGATAAGCTATAGATGCTATGGACGAAATATCCTAATTATGTCGAATAAGTAAATAAATATGAAAGCCAAATAGCCTACTGCTGGATTGAAAAAACTAAAAAGCTCATTCCTAGGTTAATCCACCATTAAGGATAAATAAATTAGTGTCCATAGATAGGTTATTGCAAGGCTTTGTTGTTGGTGTAGGATTGGTAATGGCCGCTCGAAAGATATAGCGGGTATAGATGAAAGATTATAGATTTTCGTTACAAAAAGTGTCATCTTAAAGGATTAGGGGCGCTTTACGGTATGATATCCCCTGATTAGGATGGATTAATAGGTGTCATTTGAAAGTACATTCCATTGGCTTTCCAATGGTGTAGGATTGGTAATGGCCGCTCGAAAGATATAGCAGGTATAGATGAAAGATTATAGATTTTCGTTATAAAAACTGTCATCTTAAAGGATTAGGGGCGTTTTATGGTATGAGATCCCCTGATTAGGAGGGATTGTTGGGTGTCATTTGAAAGCACATTCTATTGGTTTTCCTATGGTGTAGGATTGGTAATAGCCGCTCGAAAGATATAGCAGTGATAGAAGAAAGATTATAGATTTTCGTTACAAAAATTGTCATCTTAAAGGATTAGGGGCGATTTACGGTATGATATCCCCTGATTAGGATGGATTACTAGGTGTCATTTGAAAGCTCATATTATTGGCTTTCCAATGGTGTAGGATTGGTAATGGCCGCTCGAAAGATATAGCAGTGATAGAAGAAAGATTATAGATTTTCGTTACAAAACTGACATCTTAAATGATTAGGGGCGTTTTACGGTATGAGATCCCCTGATTAGGATGGATTATTAAGTGTCATTTGAAAGTACATTCCATTGGCTTTCCAATGGTGTAGGATTGGTAATGGCCGCTCGAAAGATATAGCAGGTATAGATGAAAGATTATAGATTTTCGTTACAAAAAGTGTCATCTTAAATTATTAGGGGCGATTTACGGTATGATATCCCCTGATTAGGATGGATTATTAGGTGTCATTTGAAAGCTCATTTTATTGGTTTTCCAATGGTGTAGGTTGGTCATGGCCGCTCGAAAGATATAGCAGGTATAGATGAAAGATTATAGATTTTCGTTACAAAAAGTGTCATCTTAAAGGATTAGGGGCGCTTTACGGTATGATATCCCCTGATTAGGATAGATTATTAGGTGTCATTTGAAAGTATATTCCATTGGCTTTCCAATGGTGTAGGATTGGTAGTGGCCGCTCGAAAGATATAGCAGGTATAGATGAAAGATTATAGATTTTCGTTACAAAAACTGTCATCTTAAAGGATTAGGGGCGTTTTAGGGTATGAGATCCCCTGATTAGGAGGGATTGTTGGGTGTCATTTGAAAGCACATTCTATTGGCTTTCCAATGGTGTAGGATTGGTAATGGCCGCTGATAAGCTATAGATGTTACGAACGAAATATCCTAATTATGTCGAATAAGTAAATAAATATGAAAGCCAAATAGCCTACTGCTGGATTGAAAAAACTAAAAAGCTCATTCCTAGGTTAATCCACCATTAAGGAGAAATAAATTATGGTCCATAGATAGGTTATTGCAAGGCTTTTGTTGTTGGTATTGAATTGGTAATGGCCGCTTGTAAGATATAGCAGGTATAGATGAAAGATTATAGATTTTCGTTACAAAAACTGTCATCTTAAAGGATTAGGGGCGATTTACGGTATGATATCCCCTGATTAGGATGGATTATTAGGTGTCATTTGAAAGTACATTCCATTGGCTTTCCAATGGTGTAGGATTGGTAATGGCCGCTCGAAAGATATAGCAGGTAGAGATGAAAGATTATAGATTTTCGTTACAAAAAGTGTCATCTTAAAGGATTAGGGGCGATTTACGATATGATATCCCCTGATTAGGATGGATTGTTGGGTGTCATTTGAAAGCACATTCTATTGGCTTTCCAATGGTGTAGGATTGGTAATGGCCGCTCGAAAGATATAGCAGTGATAGAAGAAAGATTATAGATTTTCGTTACAAAAATTGTCATCTTAAAGGATTAGGGGCGATTTACGGTATGATATCCCCTGATTAGGATGGATTATTAGGTGTCATTTGAAAGCTCATATTATTGGCTTTCCAATGGTGTAGGATTGGTAATGGCCGCTCGAAAGATATAGCAGTGATAGAAGAAAGATTATAGATTTTCGTTACAAAAACTGACATCTTAAATTATTAGGGGCGTTTCACAGTATGAGATCCCCTGATTAGGATGGATTATTAAGTGTCATTTGAAAGTACATTCCATTGGCTTTCCAATGGTGTAGGATTGGTAATGGCCGCTCGAAAGATATAGCAGGTATAGATGAAAGATTATAGATTTTCGTTACAAAAGGTGTCATCTTAAAGGATTAGGGGCGCTTTACGGTATGATATCCCCTGATTAGGATGGATTATTAGGTATCATTTGAAAGTACATTCCATTGGCTTTCCAATGGTGTAGGATTGGTAATGGCCGCTCGAAAGATATAGCAGGTATAGATGAAAGATTATAGATTTTCGTTACAAAGAGTGTCATCTTAAAGGATTAGGGGCGATTTACGGTATGATATCCCCTGATTGGGATGGATTATTAGGTGTCATTTGAAAGCTCATTTTATTGGCTTTCGAATGGTGTAGGATTGGTAATGGCCGCTGATAAGCTATAGATGCTATGAACGAAATATCCTAATTATGTCGAATAAGTAAATAAATATGAAAGCCAAATAGCCTACTGCTGGATTGAAAATACTAAAAAGCTCATTCCTAGGTTAATCCACCATTAAGGATAAATAAATTAGGGTCCATAGATAGGTTATTGCAAGGCTTTGTTGTTGGTGTAGGATTGGTAATGGCCGCTCGAAAGATATAGCAGGTATAGATGAAAGATTATAGATTTTCGTTACAAAAACTGTCATCTTAAAGGATTAGGGGCGATTTACGGTATGATATCCCCTGATTAGGAGGGATTGTTGGGTGTCATTTGAAAGCACATTCTATTGGCTTTCCAATGGTGTAGGAGTGGTAATGGCCGCTCGAAAGATATAGCAGGTATAGATGAAAGATTATAGATTTTGATTACAAAAACTGTCATCTTAAATAATTAGGGGCGATTTACGGTATGATATCCCCTGATTAGGATGGATTATTAGGTGTCATTTGAAAGCTCATTTTATTGGCTTTCCAATGGTGTAGGATTGGTAATGGCCGTTCGAAAGATATAGGTATAGATGAAAGATTATAGATTTTCGTTACAAAAAGTGTCATCTTAAAGGATTAGGGTCGCTTTACGGTATGATATCCCCTGATTAGGATGGATTATTAGGTGTCATTTGAAAGCACATTCCATTGGCTATCCAATGGTGTAGGATTGGTAATGGCCGCTCGAAAGATATAGCAGTGATAGAAGAAAGATTATAGATTTTCGTTACAAAAACTGTCATCTTAAATGATTAGGGGCGATTTACGGTATGATATCCCCTGATTAGGATGGATTATTATGTGTCATTTGAAAGTACATTCCATTGGTTTTCCAAAGGTGTAGGATTGGTAATGGCCGCTCGAAAGATATAGCAGGTATAGGTGAAAGATTATAGATTTTCGTTACAAAAACTGTCATCTTAAAGGATTAGGGGCGATTTACGGTATGATATCCCCTGATTAGGATGGATTATTAGGTGCCATTTGAAAGTACATTCCATTGGCTTTCCAATGGTGTAGGATTGGTAGTGGCCGCTCGAAAGATATAGCAGGTATAGATGAAAGATTATAGATTTTCGTTACAAAAACTGTCATCTTAAAGGATTAGGGGCGTTTTATGGTGTGAGATCCCCTGATTAGTATAATAAAGATGAATGGAGATATAACACCAGTACTCTTCAATCCTTTATTGGCTAGGGTTGAGTACAGGAGCGCCGAGACGCTAGTTGGTTATGTGAGAGTCTGGTGTGAACTGAAGGACTTGCTGCCTCCACAGGCCTGGGTGCCAGAGGCGCCCGCAAGTCTAAAGTGTCTGTGGTGCCATATGGTGTTGGACAATAGTGGTGTATACATTATTATTATATCTCCCCCCCCCCTATTGGCGTCCGACGAGGCGATGGTGGAGTCGGGCGGTGTAGGTTGAGTGGAGGGCGGTAGACGAAGCTGTCGTAGGAAGCGGCGGTTGCGGAGTGTGGCTCGTCCCGACCCATCCACCGGATGGTATACTGGCGGTGTGGATGCACCTACAGTGCCAGTCTTGTTCCACGTGTCGGGTTGTTGCCCCCTGGTTCTGGACGGAGACCCGGTCACCGACGTGGAGTGGTGATAAAGGCCGGGCTGAAGCATTATAGTATGTGGCTAGGGCAGCGTTACGGTGAAAAAGGGCTGCCTCACGAGCTTCGGCCGAGAGAAGCCAGTGGGGGTGGAGGTGGAGAAGTGCAGGATTGCAGGGGACGTGGTCCCGTAGGGTCCTGCCGAAGAGAAGTTGAGCTGGTGACTTGTCAATGGTCGAGAGGGGTGTGTTCCTGTATTGGAGGAGGGTGTTGTCTAGAGAGCCAGTGGGGGATGTACAGTCCGCGATGATGCGGCGGGCTGCTTAACAGCCAGCTCGGCGCGGCCATTAGACTGAGGGTAGAACGCAGAGCTGACTGTTGACACACCCCAATGGGCCAGGAATCCGTGGGACGTCCCCGGGTGTAAACTGAGGGCCACCCTCGCTCGCCAGTACCCGGGGTGCTCCGTAGTGGGTGAAGAGGGTACGGCACGCCGAGATGAGGTGGTGAGCATCACATTACCTGGTGGCAGGTAGAAGATGTGGACATTGCTGGAGAAGCGATCGACGTAGACCAGGTAGTGTTTGCCCTGGTGCTGAAAAAAATCGGCGGCTACCTGGTCGTATGGCCATTGGGGTGGGTCAGATGACATGAGTGGCTCTTCGGCTGGGACGGGGCGTGGGCGCGGCAGTAGTGGCAGGTATCCAGGCAGTTGCGTAGGGCCTTGTCAATACCTGGCCAGTAAACACTCGCACGTGCACGGGCCTTCATGCCAGTCATACCCTGATGAGCTGAGTGAAGGGCCTCGAGAACTCTGGACCGAAGATGATGGGGGATGACTGGTCGTTGATCCATGAGGGCTACCCCGTCGACGGAAGTGAGGCGGTCTCTAACACCCAGAACTGTCGTAGTTGTGGGGCGGTCGCCTCTCTGGAGTCCGGGAAGCCCTCGGGGATGGTCTGAAGAAGGGAGGTATACTCGCTGTCTTGTTGGCCGGCAGATTTAAGGTCAGACCATGATACAACTGGGTCAGGTATGGCGGCGAGCATGGTGAGGGAGGCCAAGGCAACTGAGTGGATATCGAGCTCGCTGGCGGCCGCACTATGCACATCATGGGCGTCCGCGGGGGGGCTGGTCGGGTAGCGGGAGACAGCGTCAGGGCCGCGGTGCCATTTGCCAGGCGTATGTTGAATGGTGAACTGGTATCGTAGGGTACGTTCCTTAATCTTGAACAGGCGAGGGTTTGGTATGTTGTCCAGGGACCGGTCGTTAAGGATGTGCAGTAGAGGTCTGTGGTCCACGACGACGACGAGGTCAGGGCAGCCCAGGACAAACATTCTGCATCTGTCAAGGGCGTCAGCCACTGCTAAAGCCTCGCCTTCGACGGGTGCGTAGTGGGACTCCGCAGGTGTGGTAAAACGGGAGCCGGCGAAGACAAGTTTCCAACCGACCTTGCAACAGGTGGGGGCAGATGCGGTGGGGCAGGAACATGTTGTTGGAGTAGGAGGAAGCCAAGGCCGGTTTTGCTCCAGTCTGTGGCGAGGCACGTGGGTCTGCCGATCTCGAAGGAGCATACCCTTCCTCAACCAGGCGTGTGATGTGGTCCTTAGATGTGGCAAAGGTACAGTCGAGTGCCTCATCCCAGTGGAAGGGGGTTTTGGACTGCACAAGTTCCCGGAAGGGCGCCATTTCCGGTTTGATGCTGAAGGCCCAGGCGACCTGTTCAACGAGACCAAACCACGACCGGGCTCCTGTGATGTCTGTGGGCGTGGGAAAGTCACGGATGGCTTAATCATGGACGTGCATGGCTTAATTCCAGTGTCTGTGATGGTGAGTCCGGCGAAGTCAACTGAAGGGGCGGCGAAGGTAAACTTGTCAGGGTTGAAAGTGACACCGTTGGTTGCACAGAGGGCCAGGTAATCAAAAGTGTGCCAAAATGCCTCCTCGACTGAAGAGTCCCACAAAAGGGAGTCGTCGACACACTTCACCTTACGAGGGACAGCCTGTATGATTGCGTCGAAGCGTCGGGTATAGGCGTCGCCAGCTGCCAAGTAACCTTGAGGGGCCCTGATAATCCTGTAACGGCCAAATTCCGTGATAAAAGTCGTAGCCTCCTGCTGGATTCGTCGAGTAAAACAGCATGGTATCCATTCCAGGCGTCTAGGACCGTCTTACGAGTGCCTGCAGGGATGGATTGGGCCAAGTTGAATGGGCTCGGGGTGTGATGTGTCTCCCGAAGGCAGGCGTGGTTGAGTGCCTGCAGGTCAACTGTACGGCGGGGTTGTCCAGTTTTCTTGGCGACCACACCATCCTAGAACACCAGGTAGTAGGGGTACCGATGGGGACAGGCTCAATAATGCCAGTGCGACGTCCCTGTCGAGATCTGCTTTGACTGGGCCTTCCAATGATGTGGTATAGGGGCAGGGGTGTGCACGGCACGTGAGATGCGCCAGGCTTGATGTGGATGTGCATGGGAGGGCCAGACATCGTGGGGAGTGGGCCGCTGGTGGTGTTAAATGCAGAAGATGCAAAACTGTGACCAAACCAGTCACGAAGGTCAGACAGGTGCAGGTCGTTAGGTGGGAAGGGGAGGGAAGTGGGCCGGTGTGGTGGAGGGGTCCTGGTCAAGGTGGGTGGTTGTTGGGCTGTGTGGGCGGCCATGCAGGGGGTAGGTGTGGGAAGTCGGGAGGGATGATATGTAGTGCCCTACAAGCTGACATGCTAATAACGGTGACTGTGCCTGAATAATAAAAATATCATCATCAGTACTGTAGGGGGTGCCGGCAACGTCGGTGGCGGTAATGGTAGTCGGCATATAACCCAGGACCTGGAGAGTGTGACCCCCCACGGCCGTGATCCGTTGGTGAGTAGGCTGTAGGTGGTGGCGTTGGAGGCCCAGTGCCCGTAGTAATTGCAAACCAGCCACAGATACTTGGGCGCCCGTGTCAGGGTGGGCCGTGACGCTGGTGGGGTGAGAGTGGGGCGACATGGCAGTAGAAATGGTAATGGGCAAGGAGGGGAGCCGTGCGGGTGGTGGTTTGTTAACAGCCTGTTTGATAGTACCAATGATAACAGCCGCGGATGAAGGTGAGGGCGTGGAGTGACAAACTGTGGAGTTTGTTGCACGACGGGCAGGTCTTGCCCCAAGCAGGGCATTTGGATGGGCGTTCGGCTCGAGAGTGTGTGGATAGGCCGCACCCACTGCACTGGAAAGAGGTGGATTTACAAACCTTGGCAAAGTGGTTAGTTTATTACACGCCGTGCAGGTCTTGCCCCATGCAGGACACTTCGAAGATCGTTGGGCTTGTGAATGTGAAGATAGGCCACACCCGGAGCAACGTGTGGGAGATGAAGTGGGGCCGACGTGGGGAGGTGGTGGGGCGGGCGACGGGGGCTGAGTGGGTTGGGCGGGGGGCTGGATAGGGGCGGGGCGTGGGTAAGTACTCTTGAGACGCTGGTATGGTGATTTCACAGCATGTACCCCCGGTTGCATTGCCGTCTGATCGAGTGCCGCAGATTCGAACCCCACACAGTAGTTGATAACATCTTGTAAGGTAGGTAGGGTGCGGTCTTTAGTTTAAAACATCTTGCTGAAGGGACGAATCACTAATCCCGATAGTCACTTGGTCCCGTATGTGTTCGTCAGAGACATCAGTGTGGCAACAGGGGCAGGTAAAGCCACAGTCCAAAGTGGCCTCCGTAATACGTGTGACGTAGTCCCGGATCTGTTCAGTAGGTTGTTGGAGAAGAGACCGGAAGTGGTGGCGAGCGGCTGCGCGGTTCCGTTGTCGGTGGACGAGTTGTTTAATGAGAGTTGCTAGGTCGATTTCTGGCAATGAGGAGAACGCCTGATTGTGAGCAAATATGGCGCTCTGAAGGGCAGGGTCGCACGTCTGGTAGAGCTCGATGGTAGCCTCGTGAGGTGGTAGAAGGACGAGCCGCTTGTAGACCTCCCAATCAGCCCAGAATTTGCGTAGGGCGTGTCCGGCATATGTAAAGCGGCCTGGGGCCGCGTAGGGGCAGCCCGGCGGGGCGGGGCGGGGCGTGGCTGGGCTGGGTAGGAAGGGACTTGAGGCGGTGGTGGTATGATGACGTCATGCGCAGAAGGGGCTGCGCCGTGAGGGTTGGTGCCAGCCGTACGATAGCAGGGGGGGCATAATGGTCGCCGTAATACCGACCGTCGCTACCGACACCAGTGTGGGCCTGGCCGTCAGTTGGGGAGGGTGTGGGATATTCGCTCTTGAGAGGGTGGGTAAGGGGATTAGTCATGTTCATATGTAATAAAGACATGTGGGGAATAACTGGCATATGGTGGGGCACGAACATGGGTAGCTGGCATATGGTGGGGCACTGAGACATGGGTAGCTGGCATATGGTGGGGCACTGAGACATGGGTAGCTGGCATATGGTGGGGCACTGAGACATGGGTAGCTGGCATATGGTGGGGCACTGAGACTGGGTAACTGGCATATGGTGGGGCACTGAGACAAGGGGAGATGTATGAGGTGTGGGTGTCTGTGTAGATGAAAGTGTATCACTGTGGGGCGTGAGGCAAAGGATGGGTCAGCCTGGTGGGTAACATTACTGGCCTGGGGCTGATGTTGTAGAGGCTGGTGGGGCTGGAGATCCTGGCGGGGTGGGGTGGAGCTGCGGGGCGATGTTGTAGATCCTGGCGGGGCGGTGGTGGAGCTGTCGCGGGGCGATGTTGTAGTTGTAGATTCTGCTGATCCTGGTGATGCTGTAGAAAGGTGGCGATACTCGATTGGAGGGCGTCGATCCTTTCATTCAAGTAGATGATGGATGGGTATGGAGACAGGGCATCGGGCAATGAAGGCTCGACGGTTGGGAGGTAGGTGTACGCGGGTAGGGACCGCATGGCGGCAAGCCGGCTTCCACAGCGGCTGCAGCCTCAGCTAGGTAGTGCAGGTTCTCCATGTAGGTTCAGATACTGATATACACTGCGCCATATAATAAAGATGAATGGAGATATAACACCAGTACTCTTCAATCCTTTATTGGCTAGGGTTGAGTACAGGAGCGCCGAGACGCTAGTTGGTTATGTGAGAGTCTGGTGTGAACTGAAGGACTTGCTGCCTCCACAGGCCTGGGTGCCAGAGGCGCCCGCAAGTCTAAAGTGTCTGTGGTGCCATATGGTGTTGGACAATAGTGGTGTATACATTATTATTATAATTAGGAGGGATTGTTGGGTGTCATTTGAAAGCACATTCTATTGGCTTTCCAATGGTGTAGGATTGGTAATGGCCGCTGATAAGCTATAGATGCTATGAACGAAATATCCTAATTATGTCGAATAAGTAAATAAATATGAAAGCCAATTAGCCTACTGCTGGATTGGAAAAAAATAAAAAAGCTCATTTCTAGGTTAATCCACCATTAAGGATAAATAAATTAGGGTCCATAGATAGGTTATTGCAAGGCTTTGTTGTCGGTATTGAATTGGTAATGGCCGCTTGTAAGATATAGCAGGTATAGATGAAAGATTATAGATTTCCGTTACAAAAACTGTCATCTTAAAGGATTAGGGGCGATTTACGGGATGATATCCCCTGATTAGGATGGATTATTAGGTGTCATTTGAAAGTACATTCCATTGGCTTTCCAATGGTGTAGGATTGGTAATGGCCGCTCGAAAGATATAGCAGTGATAGATGAAAGATTATAGATTTTCGTTACAAAAACTGTCATCATAAAGGATTAGGGGCGATTTACGGTATGATATCCCCTGATTAGGATGGATTACTAGGTGTCATTTGAAAGTACATTCCATTGGCTTTCCAATGGTGTAGGATTGGTAATGGCCGCTCGAAAGATATAGCAGGTATAGATGAAAGATTATAGATTTTCGTTACAAAAACTGTCATCTTAAAGGATTAGGGGCGATTTACGATATGATATCCCCTGATTAGGATGGATTGTTGGGTGTCATTTGAAAGCACATTCTATTGGCTTTCCAATGGTGTAGGATTGGTAATGGCCGCTCGAAAGATATAGCAGTGATAGAAGAAAGATTATAGATTTTCGTTACAAAAATTGTCATCTTAAAGGATTAGGGGCGATTTACGGTATGATATCCCCTGATTAGGATGGATTATTAGGTGTCATTTGAAAGCTCATATTATTGGCTTTCCAATGGTGTAGGATTGGTAATGGCCGCTCGAAAGATATAGCAGTGATAGAAGAAAGATTATAGATTTTCGTTACAAAAACTGACATCTTAAATGATTAGGGGCGGTTTACGGTATGAGATCCCCTGATTAGGATGGATTATTAAGTGTCATTTGAAAGTACATTCCATTGGCTTTCCAATGGTGTAGGATTGGTAATGGCCGCTCGAAAGATATAGCAGGTATAGATGAAAGATTATAGATTTTCGTTACAAAGGTGTCATCTTAAAGGATTAGGGGCGCTTTACGGTATGATATCCCCTGATTAGGATGGATTATTAGGTGTCATTTGAAAGTACATTCCATTGGCTTTCCAATGGTGTAGGATTGGTAATGGCCGCTCGAAAGATATAGCAGGTATAGATGAAAGAGTATAGATTTTCGTTACAAAGAGTGTCATCTTAAAGGATTAGGGGCGATTTACGGTATGATATCCCCTGATTGGGATGGATTATTAGGTGTCATTTGAAAGCTCATTTTATTGGCTTTCGAATGGTGTAGGATTGGTAATGGCCGCTGATAAGCTATAGATGCTATGAACGAAATATCCTAATTATGTCGAATAAGTAAATAAATATGAAAGCCAAATAGCCTACTGCTGGATTGAAAAAACTAAAAAGCTCATTCCTAGGTTAATCCACCATTAAGGATAAATAAATTAGGGTCCATAGATAGGTTATTGCAAGGCTTTGTTGTTGGTGTAGGATTGGTAATGGCCGCTCGAAAGATATAGCAGGTATAGATGAAAGATTATAGATTTTCGTTACAAAAACTGTCATCTTAAAGGATTAGGGGCGATTTACGGTATGATATCCCCTGATTAGGATGGATTGTTGGGTGTCATTTGAAAGCACATTCTATTGGCTTTCCAATGGTGTAGGATTGGTAATGGCCGCTCGAAAGATATAGCAGGTATAGATGAAAGATTATAGATTTTCGTTACAAAAACTGTCATCTTAAAGGATTAGGGGCGATTTACGATATGATATCCCTGATTAGGATGGATTATGGGTGTCATTTGAAAGCACATTCCATTGGCTTTCCAATGGTGTAGGATTGGTAATGGCCGCTCGAAAGATATAGCAGGTATAGATGAAAGATTATAGATTTTCGTTACAAAAAGTGTCATCTTAAATTATTAGGGGCGATTTACGGTATGATATCCCCTGATTAGGATGGATTATTAGGTGTCATTTGAAAGTACATTCCATTGGCTTTCCAATGGTGTAGGATTGGTAATGGCCGCTCGAAAGATATAGCAGGTATAGATGAAAGATTATAGATTTTCGTTACAAAAACTGTCATCTTAAAGGATTAGGGGCGATTTACGGTATGATATCCCTGATTAGGATGGATTAGGTGTCATTTGAAAGTACATTCCATTGGCTTTCCAATGGTGTAGGATTGGTAATGGCCGCTCGAAAGATATAGCAGGTATAGATGAAAGATTATAGATTTTCGTTACAAAAACTGTCATCTTAAAGGATTAGGGGCGTTTTATGGTGTGATCCCCTGATTAGGATGGATTTGGGTGTCATTTGAAAGCACATTCTATTGGCTTTCCAATGGTGTAGGATTGGTAATGGCCGCTGATAAGCTATAGATGCTATGAACGAAATATCCTAATTATGTCGAATAAGTAAATAAATATGAAAGCCAAATAGCCTACTGCTGGATTGAAAAAACTAAAAAGCTCATTCCTAGGTTAATCCACCATTAAGGATAAATAAATTAGGGTCCATAGATAGGTTATTGCAAGGCTTTGTTGTTGGTATTGAATTGGTAATGGCCGCTCGAAAGATATAGCAGGTATAGATGAAAGATTATAGATTTTCGTTACAAAAACTGTCATCTTAAAGGATTAGGGGCGATTTACGGTATGATATCCCCTGATTAGGATGGATTATTAGGTGTCATTTGAAAGTACATTCCATTGGCTTTCCAATGGTGTAGGATTGGTAATGGCCGCTCGAAAGATATAGCAGGTATAGATGAAAGATTATAGATTTTCGTTACAAAAACTGTCATCTTAAAGGATTAGGGGCGATTTACGATATGATATCCCCTGATTAGGATGGAATGTTTGTTGTCATTTGAAAGCACATTCTATTGGCTTTCCAATGGTGTAGGATTGGTAATGGCCGCTCGAAAGATATAGCAGTGATAGAAGAAAGATTATAGATTTTCGTTACAAAAAGTGTCATCTTAAAGGATTAGGGGCGATTTACGGTATGATATCCCCTGATTAGGATGGATTTTTAGGTGTCATTTGAAAGCTCACGTTATTGGCTTTCCAATGGTGTAGGATTGGTAATGGCGGCTCGAAAGATATAGCAGGTATAGATGAATGATTATAGATTTTCGTTACAAAAACGGTCATCTTAAAGGATTAGTTGCGTTTTACGGGATGAGATCCCCTGATTAGGATGGATTATTAAGTGTCATTTGAAAGTACATTCCATTGGCTTTCCAATGGTGTAGGATTGGTAATGGCCGCTCGAAAGATATAGCAGGTATAGATGAAAGATTATAGATTTTCGTTACAAAAAGTGTCATCTTAAAGGATTAGGGGCGATTTACGGTATGATATCCCCTGATTACGATGGATTATTAGGTGTCATTTGAAAGCGCATTTTATTGGCTTTCGAATGGTGTAGGATTGGTAATGGCCGCTGATAAGCTATAGATGCTATGGACGAAATATCCTAATTATGTCGAATAAGTAAATAAATATGAAAGCCAAATAGCCTACTGCTGGATTGAAAAAACTAAAAAGCTCATTCCTAGGTTAATCCACCATTAAGGATAAATAAATTAGTGTCCATAGATAGGTTATTGCAAGGCTTTGTTGGTGTAGGATTGGTAATGGCCGCTTGAAAGATATAGCAGGTATAGATGAAAGATTATAGATTTTCGTTACAAAAAGTGTCATCTTAAAGGATAAGGGGCGCTTTACGGTATGATATCCCCTGATTAGGATGGATTATTAGGTGTCATTTGAAAGTACATTCCATTGGCTTTCCAATGGTGTAGGATGGTAATGGCCGCTCGAAAGATATACCAGGTATAGATGAAAGATTATAGATTTTCGTTACAAAAAGTGTCATCTTAAAGGATTAGGGGCGCTTTACGGTATGATATCCCCTGATTAGGATGGATTATTAGGTGTCATTTGAAAGCACATTCCATTGGCTTTCCAATGGTGTAGGATTGGTAATGGCCGCTCGAAAGATATAGCAGGTATAGATGAAAGATTATAGATTTTCGTTACAAAAACTGTCATCTTAAAGGATTAGGGGCGATTTACGGTATGATCCCCTGATTAGGAGGGATTGTTGGGTGTCATTTGAAAGCACATTCTATTGGCTTTCCAATGGTGTAGGATTGGTAATGGCCGCTCGAAAGATATAGCAGGTATAGATGAAAGATTATAGATTTTCGTTACAAAAACTGTCATCTTAAATGATTAGGGGCGATTTACGGTATGATATCCCCTGATTAGGATGGATTATTAGGTGTCATTTGAAAGCTCATTTTATTGGCTTTCCAATGGTGTAGGATTGGTAATGGCCGCTCGAAAGATATAGCAGGTATAGATGAAAGATTATAGATTTTCGTTACAAAAAGTGTCATCTTAAAGGATTAGGGGCGCTTTACGGTATGATATCCCCTGATTAGGATGGATTATTAGGTGTCATTTGAAAGTACATTCCATTGGCTTTCCAATGGTGTAGGATTGGTAATGGCCGCTCGAAAGATATAGCAGGTATAGATGAAAGATTATAGATTTTCGTTACAAAAACTGTCATCTTAAAGGATTAGGGGCGATTTACGGTATGATATCCCCTGATTAGGATGGATTATTAGGTGTCATTTGAAAGTACATTCCATTGGCTTTCCAATGGTGTAGGATTGGTAATGGCCGCTCGAAAGATATAGCAGGTATAGATGAAAGATTATAGATTTTCGTTACAAAAAGTGTCATCTTAAAGGATTAGGGGCGCTTTACGGTATGATATCCCCTGATTAGGATGGATTATTAGGTGTCATTTGAAAGTACATTCCATTGGCTTTCCAATGGTGTAGGATTGGTAATGGCCGCTCGAAAGATATAGCAGGTATAGATGAAAGATTATAGATTTTCGTTACAAAAACTGTCATCTTAAAGGATTAGGGGCGCTTTACGGTATGATATCCCCTGATTAGGATGGATTATTAGGTGTCATTTGAAAGTACATTCCATTGGCTTTCCAATGGTGTAGGATTGGTAATGGCCGCTCGAAAGATATAGCAGGTATAGATGAAAGATTATAGATTTTCGTTACAAAAAGTGTCATCTTAAAGGATTAGGGGCGATTTACGGTATGATATCCCCTGATTGGGATGGATTATTAGGTGTCATTTGAAAGCTCATTTTATTGGTTTTCCAATGGTGTAGGATTGGTAATGGCCGCTGATAAGCTATAGATGCTATGAACGAAATATCCTAATTATGTCGAATAAGTAAATAAATATGAAAGCCAAATAGCCTACTGCTGGATTGAAAAAACTAAAAAGCTCATTCCTAGGTTAATCCACCATTAAGGATAAATTAATTAGGGTCCCTAGATAGGTTATTGCCATTTGTTGTTGGTGTAGGATTGGTAATGGCCGCTCGAAAGATATAGCAGGTATAGATGAAAGATTATAGATTTTCGTTACAAAAACTGTCATCTTAAAGGATTAGGGGCGCTTTACGGTATGATATCCCCTGATTAGGATGGATTATTAGGTGTCATTTGAAAGTACATTCCATTGGCTTTCCAATGGTGTAGGATTGGTAATGGCCGCTCGAAAGATATAGCAGGTATAGATGAAAGATTATAGATTTTCGTTACAAAAACTGTCATCTTAAAGGATTAGGGGCGATTTACGGTATGATATCCCCTGATTAGGATGGATTATTAGGTGTCATTTGAAAGCACATTTTATTGGCTTTCCAATGGTGTAGGATTGGTAATGGCCGCTCGAAAGATATAGCAGTGATAGATGAAAGATTATACTTTGTCGTTACATATTCTGTCATCTTAAAGGATTAGGGGCGATTTACGGTATGATATCCCCTGATTAGGATGGATTATTAGGTGTCATTTGAAAGTACATTCCATTGGCTTTCCAATGGTGTAGGATTGGTAATGGCCGCTCGAAAGATATAGCAGGTATAGATGAAAGATTATAGATTTTCGTTACAAAAACTGTCATCTTAAAGGATTAGGGGCGTTTTACGGTATGAGATCCCCTGATTAGGATGGATTATTAGGTGTCATTTGAAAGTACATTCCATTGGCTTTCCAATGGTGTAGGATTGGTAATGGCCGCTCGAAAGATATAGCAGGTATAGATGAAAGATTATAGATTTTCGTTACAAAAAGTGTCATCTTAAAGGATTAGGGGCGATTTACGGTATGATATCCCCTGATTAGGATGGATTATTAGGTGTCATTTGAAAGCTCATTTTATTGGCTTTCCAATGGTGTAGGATTGGTAATGGCCGCTCGAAAGATATAGCAGGTATAGATGAAAGATTATAGATTTTCGTTACAAAAAGTGACATCATAAGGAATTAGGGGCGATTTACGGTATGATATCCCCTGATTAGGATGGATTATTAGGTGTCATTTGAAAGTAAATTTATTGGCTTTCCAATGGTGTAGGATTGGTAATGGCCGCTCGAAAGATATAGCAGGTATAGATGAAAGATTATAGATTTTCGTTACAAAAAGTGTCATCTTAAAGGATTAGGGGCGCTTTACGGTATGATATCCCCTGATTAGGATGGATTATTAGGTGTCATTTGAAAGTACATTCCATTGGCTTTCCAATGGTGTAGGATTGGTAATGGCCGCTCGAAAGATATAGCAGGTATAGATGAAAGATTATAGATTTTCGTTACAAAAACTGTCATCTTAAAGGATTAGGGGCGATTTACGGTATGATATCCCCTGATTAGGATGGATTATTAGGTGTCATTTGAAAGCACATTCCATTGGCTTTCCAATGGTGTAGGATTGGTAATGGCCGCTCGAAAGATATAGCAGGTATAGATGAAAGATTATAGATTTTCGTTACAAAAACTGTCATCTTAAAGGATTAGGGGCGATTTACGGTATGATATCCCCTGATTAGGATGGATTATTAGGTGTCATTTGAAAGCACATTCTATTGGCTTTCCAATGGTGTAGGATTGGTAATGGCCGCTCGAAAGATATAGCAGGTATAGATGAAAGATTATAGATTTTCGTTACAAAAACTGTCATCTTAAATGATTAGGGGCGATTTACGGTATGATATCCCCTGATTAGGATGGATTATTAGGTGTCATTTGAAAGTACATTCCATTGGCTTTCCAATGGTGTAGGATTGGTAATGGCCGCTCGAAAGATATAGCAGGTATAGATGAAAGATTATAGATTTTCGTTACAAAAAGTGTCATCTTAAAGGATTAGGGGCGCTTTACGGTATGATATCCCCTGATTAGGATGGATTATTAGGTGTCATTTGAAAGTACATTCCATTGGCTTTCCAATGGTGTAGGATTGGTAATGGCCGCTCGAAAGATATAGCAGGTATAGATGAAAGATTATAGATTTTCGTTACAAAAACTGTCATCTTAAAGGATTAGGGGCGATTTACGATATGATATCCCCTGATTAGGAGGGATTATTAGGTGTCATTTGAAAGCACATTCTATTGGCTTTCCAATGGTGTAGGATTGGTAATGGCCGCTGATAAGCTATAGATGCTATGAACGAAATATCCTAATTATGTCGAATAAGTAAATAAATATGAAAGCCAAATAGCCTACTGCTGGATTGAAAAAACTAAAAAGCTCATTCCTAGGTTAATCCACCATTAAGGATAAATAAATTAGGGTCCATAGATAGGTTATTGCAAGGCTTTGTTGTTGGTGTAGGATTGGTAATGGCCGCTCGAAAGATATAGCAGGTATAGATGAAAGATTATAGATTTTCGTTACAAAAACTGTCATCTTAAAGGATTAGGGGCGCTTTACGGTATGATATCCCCTGATTAGGATGGATTATTAGGTGTCATTTGAAAGTACATTCCATTGGCTTTCCAATGGTGTAGGATTGGTAATGGCCGCTCGAAAGATATAGCAGGTATAGATGAAAGATTATAGATTTTCGTTACAAAAACTGTCATCTTAAAGGATTAGGGGCGATTTACGGTATGATATCCCCTGATTAGGATGGATTATTAGGTGTCATTTGAAAGCACATTCCATTGGCTTTCCAATGGTGTAGGATTGGTAATGGCCGCTCGAAAGATATAGCAGGTATAGATGAAAGATTATAGATTTTCGTTACAAAAACTGTCATCTTAAAGGATTAGGGGCGATTTACGGTATGATATCCCCTGATTAGGATGGATTATTAGGTGTCATTTGAAAGCTCATTTTATTGGCTTTCCAATGGTGTAGGATTGGTAATGGCCGCTCGAAAGATATAGCAGGTATAGATGAAAGATTATAGATTTTCGTTACAAAAAGTGTCATCTTAAAGGATTAGGGGCGATTTACGGTATGATATCCCCTGATTAGGATGGATTATTAGGTGTCATTTGAAAGTACATTCCATTGGCTTTCCAATGGTGTAGGATTGGTAATGGCCGCTCGAAAGATATAGCAGGTATAGATGAAAGATTATAGATTTTCGTTACAAAAACTGTCATCTTAAAGGATTAGGGGCGTTTTATGGTATGAGATCCCCTGATTAGGAGGGATTATTGGGTGTCATTTGAAAGCACATTCTATTGGCTTTCCAATGGTGTAGGATTGGTAATGGCCGCTGATAAGCTATAGATGCTATGAACGAAATATCCTAATTATGTCGTTAAATAAATATGAAAGCCAAATAGTCACTGCTGGATTGAAATTAAAAAGCTCATTCCTAGGTTAATCCACCATTAAGGATAAATTAATTAGGGTCCCTAGATAGGTTATTGCAAGGCTTTGTTGTTGTTGTAGGATTGGTAATGGCCGCTCGAAAGATATAGCAGGTATAGATGAAAGATTATAGATTTTCGTTACAAAAACTGTCATCTTAAAGGATTAGGGGCGCTTTACGGTATGATATCCCCTGATTAGGATGGATTATTAGGTGTCATTTGAAAGTACATTCCATTGGCTTTCCAATGGTGTAGGATTGGTAATGGCCGCTCGAAAGATATAGCAGGTATAGATGAAAGATTATAGATTTTCGTTACAAAAACTGTCATCTTAAAGGATTAGGGGCGATTTACGATATGATATCCCCTGATTAGGATGGATTGTTGGGTGTCATTTGAAAGCACATTCTATTGGCTTTCCAATGGTGTAGGATTGGTAATGGCCGCTCGAAAGATATAGCAGTGATAGAAGAAAGATTATAGATTTTCGTTACAAAAATTGTCATCTTAAAGGATTAGGGGCGATTTACGGTATGATATCCCCTGATTAGGATGGATTATTAGGTGTCATTTGAAAGCTCATATTATTGGCTTTCCAATGGTGTAGGATTGGTAATGGCCGCTCGAAAGATATAGCAGGTATAGATGAAAGATTATAGATTTTCGTTACAAAAACTGTCATCTTAAAGGATTAGGGGCGTTTTACGGTATGAGATCCCCTGATTAGGATGGATTATTAGGTGTCATTTGAAAGTACATTCCATTGGCTTTCCAATGGTGTAGGATTGGTAATGGCCGCTCGAAAGATATAGCAGGTATAGATGAAAGATTATAGATTTTCGTTACAAAAAGTGTCATCTTAAAGGATTAGGGGCGATTTACGGTATGATATCCCCTGATTAGGATGGATTATTAGGTGTCATTTGAAAGCTCATTTTATTGGCTTTCCAATGGTGTAGGATTGGTAATGGCTGCTCGAAAGATATAGCTATAACGAAATATAATTATGTCGAAAGATTATAGATTTTGTTACAAAACCTACTGTCATCTTAAAGGATTAGGGGCTCATTTACGGTTAATCCCCTGATTAGGATGGATTATTAGGTGTCATTTGATAGGTTATTGCAAGGCTTTGTTGTTGGTGTAGGATTGGTAATGGCCGCTCGAAAGATATAGCAGGTATAGATGAAAGATTATAGATTTTCGTTACAAAAGTGTCATCTTAAAGGATTAGGGGCGCTTTACGGTATGATATCCCCTGATTAGGATGGATTATTAGGTGTCATTTGAAAGTACATTCCATTGGCTTTCCAATGGTGTAGGATTGGTAATGGCCGCTCGAAAGATATAGCAGGTATAGATGAAAGATTATAGATTTTCGTTACAAAAAGTGTCATCTTAAAGGATTAGGGGCGCTTTACGGTATGATATCCCCTGATTAGGATGGATTATTAGGTGTCATTTGAAAGCACATTCCATTGGCTTTCCAATGGTGTAGGATTGGTAATGGCCGCTCGAAAGATATAGCAGGTATAGATGAAAGATTATAGATTTTCGTTACAAAAACTGTCATCTTAAAGGATTAGGGGCGATTTACGGTATGATATCCCCTGATTAGGAGGGATTGTTGGGTGTCATTTGAAAGCACATTCTATTGGCTTTCCAATGGTGTAGGATTGGTAATGGCCGCTCGAAAGATATAGCAGGTATAGATGAAAGATTATAGATTTTCGTTACAAAAACTGTCATCTTAAAGGATTAGGGGCGATTTACGGTATGATATCCCCTGATTAGGATGGATTATTAGGTGTCATTTGAAAGCACATTCCATTGGCTTTCCAATGGTGTAGGATTGGTAATGGCCGCTCGAAAGATATAGCAGGTATAGAAGAAAGATTATAGATTTTCGTTACAAAAACTGTCATCTTAAATGATTAGGGGCGATTTACGGTATGATATCCCCTGATTAGGATGGATTATTAGGTGTCATTTGAAAGTACATTCCATTGGCTTTCCAATGGTGTAGGATTGGTAATGGCCGCTCGAAAGATATAGCAGGTATAGATGAAAGATTATAGATTTTCGTTACAAAAAGTGTCATCTTAAAGGATTAGGGGCGCTTTACGGTATGATATCCCCTGATTAGGATGGATTATTAGGTGTCATTTGAAAGTACATTCCATTGGCTTTCCAATGGTGTAGGATTGGTAATGGCCGCTCGAAAGATATAGCAGGTATAGATGAAAGATTATAGATTTTCGTTACAAAAGTGTCATCTTAAAGGATTAGGGGCGCTTTACGGTATGATATCCCCTGATTAGGATGGATTATTAGGTGTCATTTGAAAGTACATTCCATTGGCTTTCCAATGGTGTAGGATTGGTAATGGCCGCTCGAAAGATATAGCAGGTATAGATGAAAGATTATAGATTTTCGTTACAAAAACTGTCATCTTAAAGGATTAGGGGCGCTTTACGGTATGATATCCCCTGATTAGGATGGATTATTAGGTGTCATTTGAAAGTACATTCCATTGGCTTTCCAATGGTGTAGGATTGGTAATGGCCGCTCGAAAGATATAGCAGGTATAGATGAAAGATTATAGATTTTCGTTACAAAAAGTGTCATCTTAAAGGATTAGGGGCGCTTTACGGTATGCGATCCCCTGATTAGGATGGATTATTAAGTGTTATTTGAAAGTACATTCCATTGGCTTTCCAATGGTGTAGGATTGGTAATGGCCGCTCGAAAGATATAGCAGGTATAGATGAAAGATTATAGATTTTCGTTACAAAAAGTGTCATCTTAAAGGATTAGGGGCGCTTTACGGTATGATATCCCCTGATTAGGATGGATTGTTGGGTATCATTTGAAAGCACATTCTATTGGCTTTCCAATGGTGTAGGATTGGTAATGGCCGCTCGAAAGATATAGCAGTGATAGAAGAAAGATTATAGATTTTCGTTACAAAAATTGTCATCTTAAAGGATTAGGGGCGATTTACGGTATGATATCCCCTGATTAGGATGGATTATTAGGTGTCATTTGAAAGCACATTCCATTGGCTTTCCAATGGTGTAGGATTGGTAATGGCCGCACGAAAGATATAACAGTGATAGATGAAAGATTATAGATTTTGATTACAAAAACTGTCATCTTAAATGATTAAGGGCGATTTACGGTATGATATCCCCTGATTAGGATGGATTATTAGGTGTCATTTGAAAGTACATTCCATTGGCTTTCCAATGGTGTAGGATTGGTAATGGCCGCTCGAAAGATATAGCAGGTATAGATGAAAGATTATAGATTTTCGTTACAAAAAGTGTCATCTTAAAGGATTAGGGGCGCTTTACGGTATGATATCCCCTGATTAGGATGGATTATTAGGTGTCATTTGAAAGTACATTCCATTGGCTTTCCAATGGTGTAGGATTGGTAATGGCCGCTCGAAAGATATAGCAGGTATAGATGAAAGATTATAGATTTTCGTTACAAAAAGTGTCATCTTAAAGGATTAGGGGCGATTTACGGTATGATATCCCCTGATTAGGATGGATTATTAGGTGTCATTTGAAAGTTCATATTATTGGCTTTCCAATGGTGTAGGATTGGTAATGGCCGCTCGAAAGATATAGCAGGTATAGATGAAAGATTATAGATTTTCGTTACAAAAAGTGTCATCTTAAAGGATTAGGGGCGATTTACGGTATGATATCCCCTGATTAGGATGGATTATTAGGTGTCATTTGAAAGTACATTCCATTGGCTTTCCAATGGTGTAGGATTGGTAATGGCCGCTCGAAAGATATAGCAGGTATAGATGAAAGATTATAGATTTTCGTTACAAAAACTGTCATCTTAAAGGATTAGGGGCGATTTACGGTATGATATCCCCTGATTAGGATGGATTATTAGGTGTCATTTGAAAGTACATTCCATTGGCTTTCCAATGGTGTAGGATTGGTAATGGCCGCTCGAAAGATATAGCAGTGATAGAAGAAAGATTATAGATTTTCGTTACAAAAACTGTCATCTTAAATGATTAGGGTCGATTTACGGTATGATATCCCCTGATTAGGATGGATTATTAGGTGTCATATGAAAGCTCATTTTATTGGCTTTCCAATGGTGTAGGATTGGTAATGGCCGCTCGAAAGATATAGCAGTGATAGAAGAAAGATTATAGATTTTCGTTACAAAAACTGTCATCTTAAATGATTAGGGGCGTTTTACGGTATGAGATCCCCTGATTAGGATGGATTATTAGGTGTCATTTGAAAGTACATTCCATTGGCTTTCCAATGGTGTAGGATTGGTAATGGCCGCTCGAAAGATATAGCAGGTATAGATGAAAGATTATAGATTTTCGTTACAAAAGGTGTCATCTTAAAGGATTAGGGGCGCTTTACGGTATGATATCCCCTGATTAGGATGGATTATTAGGTGTCATTTGAAAGTACATTCCATTGGCTTTCCAATGGTGTAGGATTGGTAATGGCCGCTCGAAAGATATAGCAGGTATAGATGAAAGATTATAGATTTTCGTTACAAAAACTGTCATCTTAAAGGATTAGGAGCGATTTACGGTATGATATCCCCTGATTGGGATGGATTATTAGGTGTCATTTGAAAGCTCATTTTATTGGCTTTCGAATGGTGTAGGATTGGTAATGGCCGCTGATAAGCTATAGATGCTATGAACGAAATATCCTAATTATGTCGAATAAGTAAATAAATATGAAAGCCAAATAGCCTACTGCTGGATTGAAAAAACTAAAAAGCTCATTCCTAGGTTAATCCACCATTAAGGATAAATAAATTATGGTCCATAGATAGGTTATTGCAAGGCTTTGTTGTTGGTGTAGGATTGGTAATGGCCGCTCGAAAGATATAGCAGGTATAGATGAAAGATTATAGATTTTCGTTACAAAAAGTGTCATCTTAAAGGATTAGGGGCGCTTTACGGTATGATATCCCCTGATTAGGATGGATTATTAGGTGTCATTTGAAAGTACATTCCATTGGCTTTCCAATGGTGTAGGATTGGTAATGGCCGCTCGAAAGATATAGCAGGTATAGATGAAAGATTATAGATTTTGGTTACAAAAACTGTCATCTTAAAGGATTAGGGGCGTTTTATGGTATGAGATCCCCTGATTAGGAGGGATTGTTAGGTGTCATTTGAAAGCACATTCTATTGCCTTTCCAATGGTGTAGGATTGGTAATGGCCGCTCGAAAGATATAGCAGGTATAGATGAAAGATTATAGATTTTGGTTACAAAAACTGTCATCTTAAAGGATTAGGGGCGTTTTATGGTATGAGATCCCCTGATTAGGAGGGATTGTTGGGTGTCATTTGAAAGCACATTCTATTGCCTTTCCAATGGTGTAGGATTGGTAATGGCAGCTGATAAGCTATAGATGCTATGAACGAAATATCCTAATTATGTCGAATAAGTAAATAAATATGAACGCCAAATAGCCCGATTTACGGTATGATATCCCCTGATTAGGAGGGATTGTTGGGTGTCATTTGAAAACTCATTCTATTGGCTTTCGAATGGTGTAGGATTGGTAATGGCCGCTGATAAGCTATAGATGCTATGAACGAAATATCATAATTATGTCGTTAAATAAATATGAAAGCCAAATAGCCTACTGCAGGATTGAAAAAACTAAAAAGCTCATTCCTAGGTAATCCCCATTAAGGATAAATAAATTAGGGTCCATAGATAGGTTATTGCAAGGCTTTGTTGTTGGTATTGAATTGGTAATGGCCGCTTGTAAGATATAGCAGGTATAGATGAAAGATTATAGATTTTCGTTACAAAAAGTGTCATCTTAAAGGATTAGGGGCGCTTTACGGTATGATATCCCCTGATTAGGATGGATTATTAGGTGTCATTTGAAAGCTCATTTTATTGGCTTTCCAATGGTGTAGGATTGGTAATGGCCGCTCGAAAGATATAGCAGGTATAGATGAAAGATTATAGTTTTTCGTCACAAAAAGTGTCATCTTAAAGGATTAGGGGCGCTTTACGGTATGATATCCCCTGATTAGGATGGATTATTAGGTGTCATTTGAAAGTACATTCCATTGGCTTTCCAATGGTGTAGGATTGGTAATGGCCGCTCGAAAGATATACCAGGTATAGATGAAAGATTATAGATTTTCGTTACAAAAAGTGTCATCTTAAAGGATTAGGGGCGCTTTACGGTATGATATCCCCTGATTAGGATGGATTATTAGGTGTCATTTGAAAGTACATTCCATTGGCTTTCCAATGGTGTAGGATTGGTAATGGCCGCTCGAAAGATATAGCAGGTATAGATGAAAGATTATAGATTTTCGTTACAAAAACTGTCATCTTAAAGGATTAGGGGCGATTTACGGTATGATATCCCCTGATTAGGATGGATTATTAGGTGTCATTTGAAAGCTCATATTATTGGCTTTCCAATGGTGTAGGATTGGTAATGGCCGCTCGAAAGATATAGCAGGTATAGATGAAAGATTATAGATTTTCGTTACAAAAACTGTCATCTTAAATGATTAGGGGCGATTTACGGTATGATATCCCCAGATTAGGATGGATTATTAGGTGTCATTTGAAAGCACATTCCATTGGCTTTCCAATGGTATAGGATTGGTAATGGCCGCTCGAAAGATATAGCAGTGATAGAAGAAAGATTATAGATTTTCGTTACAAAAACTGTCATCTTAAATGATTAGGGGCGATTTACGATATGATATCCCCTGATTAGGATGGATTATTAGGTGTCATTTGAAAGTACATTCCATTGGCTTTCCAATGGTGTAGGATTGGTAATGGCCGCTCGAAAGATATAGCAGGTATAGATGAAAGATTATACATTTTCGTTACAAAAAGTGTCATCTTAAAGGATTAGGGGCGCTTTACGGTATGATATCCCCTGATTAGGATGGATTATTAGGTGTCATTTGAAAGTACATTCCATTGGCTTTCCAATGGTGTAGGATTGGTAATGGCCGCTCGAAAGATATAGCAGGTATAGATGAAAGATTATAGATTTTCGTTACAAAAACTGTCATCTTAAAGGATTAGGGGCGATTTACGGTATGATATCCCCTGATTAGGATGGATTATTAGGTGTCATTTAAAAGCTCATTTTATTGGCTTTCCAATGGTGTAGGATTGGTAATGGCCGCTCGAAAGATATAGCAGGTATAGATGAAAGATTATAGATTTTCGTTACAAAAAGTGTCATCTTAAATAATTAGGGGCGATTTACGGTATGATATCCCCTGATTAGGATGGATTATTAGGTGTCATTTGAAAGCACATTCCATTGGCTTTCCAATGGTGTAGGATTGGTAATGGCCGCTCGAAAGATATAGCAGTGATAGAAGAAAGATTATAGATTTTCGTTACAAAAACTGTCATCTTAAATTATTAGGGGCGATTTATGGTATGATATCCCCTGATTAGGATGGATTATTAGGTGTCATTTGAAAGTACATTCCATTGGTTTTCCAAAGGTGTAGGATTGGTAATGGCCGCTCGAAAGATATAGCAGGTATAGATGAAAGATTATAGATTTCCGTTACAAAAACTGTCATCTTAAAGGATTAGGGGCGATTTACGGTATGATATCCCCTGATTAGGATGGATTATTATGTGTCATTTGAAAGTACATTCCATTGGCTTTCCAATGGTGTAGGATTGGTAGTGGGCGCTCGAAAGATATAGCAGGTATAGATGAAAGATTATAGATTTTCGTTACAAAAACTGTCATCTTAAAGGATTAGGGGCGTTTTATGGTATGAGATCCCCTGATTAGGAGGGATTGTTGGGTGTCATTTGAAAGTACATTCTATTGGCTTTCCAATGGTGTAGGATTGGTAATGGCCGCTGATAAGCTATAGATGCTATGAACGAAATATCCTAATTATGTCGAATAAGTAAATAAATATGAAAGCCAAATAGCCTACTGCTGGATTGAAAAAACTAAAAAGCTCATTCCTAGGTTAATCCACCATTAAGGATAAATAAATTAGGGTCCATAGATAGGTTATTGCAAGGCTTTGTTGTTGGTATTGAATTGGTAATGGCCGCTTGTAAGATATAGCAGGTATAGATGAAAGATTATAGATTTTCGTTACAAAAACTGTCATCTTAAAGGATTAGGGGCGATTTACGGTATGATATCCCCTGATTAGGATGGATTATTAGGTGTCATTTGAAAGTACATTCCATTGGCTTTCCAATGGTGTAGGATTGGTAATGGCCGCTCGAAAGATATAGCAGTGATAGAAGAAAGATTATAGATTTTCGTTACAAAACTGACATCTTAAAAATGATTAGGGGCGTTTTAGTCGAGTATAATAAATCTGGACTATCTGGCAGCGCTCGACATAGGTCGTGTGGCATTTAGCACGTAATGTTGCCAATGGTGGCAGGAGAGTAGCGAGCGTATGGCCGCTCCAGATATAGCGGCGACCTACAGAAAGAATTCTCTCACTCGCTATATACGGAATTGTATCGAAAGGATTACATGCTTTTTGCACTCGCGTTCACGTTGTTGCAAGATAGCCCCTGATTAGGATCGTTATGGTGTCATTTGAAAGCTCTGTTTATTGGCTTTCCAATGGTGTAGGATTGGTAATGGGCGGCATGAAAGATAGTAAACAGCCCTATTTTGGGTAAAAAGATAGAGGTACATATAAGTAAATGTCATCTTAAAGGATTAGGGGCGATTTACGGTATGATATCCCCTGATTAGGATGGATTATTAGGTGTCATTTGAAAGCTCATATTATTGGCTTTCCAATGGTGTAGGATTGGTAATGGCCGCTCGAAAGATATAGCAGTGATAGAAGAAAGATTATAGATTTTCGTTACAAAAACTGACATCTTAAATGATTAGGGGCGTTTTACGGTATGAGATCCCCTGATTAGGATGGATTATTAAGTGTCATTTGAAAGTACATTCCATTGGCTTTCCAATGGTGTAGGATTGGTAATGGCCGCTCGAAAGATATAGCAGGTATAGATGAAAGATTATAGATTTTCGTTACAAAAAGTGTCATCTTAAAGGATTAGGGGCGATTTACGGTATGATATCCCCTGATTGGGATGGATTATTAGGTGTCATTTGAAAGCTCATTTTATTGGCTTTCGAATGGTGTAGGATTGGTAATGGCCGCTGATAAGCTATAGATGCTATGAACGAAATATCCTAATTATGTCGAATAAGTAAATAAATATGAAAGCCAAATACCCTACTGCTGGTTTGAAAAAACTAAAAAGCTCATTCCTAGGTATGATATCCCCATTAAGGATAAATAAATTAGGGTCATTAGATAGGTTATTGCAAGGCTTTCCAATGGTGTAGGATTGGTAATGGCCGCTCGAAAGATATAGCAGGTATAGATGAAAGATTATAGATTTTCGTTACAAAAAGTGTCATCTTAAAGGATTAGGGGCGCTTTACGGTATGATATCCCCTGATTAGGATGGATTATTAGGTGTCATTTGAAAGTACATTCCATTGGCTTTCCAATGGTGTAGGATTGGTAATGGCCGCTCGAAAGATATAGCAGGTATAGATGAAAGATTATAGATTTTCGTTACAAAAAGTGTCATCTTAAAGGATTAGGGGCGCTTTACGGTATGATATCCCTTGATTAGGATGGATTATTAGGTGTCATTTGAAAGCACATTCCATTGGCTTTCCAATGGTGTAGGATTGGTAATGGCCGCTCGAAAGATATAGCAGTGATAGAAGAAAGATTATAGATTTTCGTTACAAAAACTGTCATCTTAAAGGATTAGGGGCGATTTACGGTATGATATCCCCTGATTAGGAGGGATTGTTGGGTGTCATTTGAAAGCACATTCTATTGGCTTTCCAATGGTGTAGGAGTGGTAATGGCCGCTCGATAGATATAGCAGGTATAGATGAAAGATTATAGATTTTGATTACAAAAACTGTCATCTTAAATGATTAGGGGCGATTTACGGTATGATATCCCCTGATTAGGATGGATTATTAGGTGTCATTTGAAAGCTCATTTTATTGGCTTTCCAATGGTGTAGGATTGGTAATGGCCGCTCGAAAGATATAGCAGGTATAGATGAAAGATTATAGATTTTCGTTACAAAAAGTGTCATCTTAAAGGATTAGGGGCGCTTTACGGTATGATATCCCCTGATTAGGATGGATTATTAGGTGTCATTTGAAAGCACATTCCATTGGCTTTCCAATGGTGTAGGATTGGTAATGGCCGCTCGAAAGATATAGCAGTGATAGAAGAAAGATTATAGATTTTCGTTACAAAAACTGTCATCTTAAAGGATTAGGGGCGATTTACGGTATGATATCCCCTGATTAGGATGGATTATTAGGTGTCATTTGAAAGCTCATTCCATTGGCTTTCCAATGGTGTAGGATTGGTAATGGCCGCTCGAAAGATATAGCAGGTATAGATGAAAGATTATAGATTTTCGTTACAAAAAGTGTCATCTTAAAGGATTAGGGGCGCTTTACGGTATGATATCCCTGATTAGGATGGATTATTAGGTGTCATTTGAAAGTACATTCCATTGGCTTTCCAATGGTGTAGGATTGGTAGTGGCCGCTCGAAAGATATAGCAGGTATAGATGAAAGATTATAGATTTTCGTTACAAAAAGTGTCATCTTAAAGGATTAGGGGCGTTTTATGGTATGAGATCCCCTGATTAGGAGGGATTGTTGGGTGTCATTTGAAAGCACATTCTATTGGCTTTCCAATGGTGTAGGATTGGTAATGGCCGCTGATAAGCTATAGATGCTATGAACGAAATATCCTAATTATGTCGAATAAGTAAATAAATATGAAAGCCAAATAGCCTACTGCTGGATTGAAAAAACTAAAAAGCTCATTCCTAGGTTAATCCACCATTAAGGATAAATAAATTAGGGTCCATAGATAGGTTATTGCAAGGCTTTGTTGTTGGTATTGAATTGGTAATGGCCGCTTGTAAGATATAGCAGGTATAGATGAAAGATTATAGATTTTCGTTACAAAAAGTGTCATCTTAAAGGATTAGGGGCGCTTTACGGTATGATATCCCCTGATTAGGATGGATTATTAGGTGTCATTTGAAAGCTCATTGTATTGGCTTTCCAATGGTGTAGGATTGGTAATGGCCGCTCGAAAGATATAGCAGGTATAGATGAAAGATTATAGATTTTCGTTACAAAAAGTGTCATCTTAAAGGATTAGGGGCTCTTTACGGTATGATATCCCCTGA
Organism: Paralithodes platypus; assembly: GCA_032716605.1. Classification (NCBI taxonomy): domain Eukaryota; kingdom Metazoa; phylum Arthropoda; class Malacostraca; order Decapoda; family Lithodidae; genus Paralithodes; species Paralithodes platypus. The sequence goes on from CM064487.1 coordinate 67,480,152, forward strand.
TTAGGATGGATTATTAGGTGTCATTTGAAAGTACATTCCATTGGCTTTCCAATGGTGTAGGATTGGTAATGGCCGCTCGAAAGATATAGCAGGTATAGATGAAAGATTATAGATTTTCGTTACAAAAAGTGTCATCTTAAAGGATTAGGGGCGCTTTACGGTATGATATCCCCTGATTAGGATGGATTATTAGGTGTCATTTGAAAGTACATTCCATTGGCTTTCCAATGGTGTAGGATTGGTAATGGCCGCTCGAAAGATATAGCAGGTATAGATGAAAGATTATAGATTTTCGTTACAAAAACTGTCATCTTAAAGGATTAGGGGCGCTTTACGGTATGATATCCCCTGATTAGGATGGATTATTAGGTGTCATTTGAAAGCTCATTTTAATGGCTTTCCAATGGTGTAGGATTGGTAATGGCCGCTCGAAAGATATAGCAGGTATAGATGAAAGATTATAGATTTTCGTTACAAAAAGTGTCATCTTAAAGGATTAGGGGCGATTTACGGTATGAGATCCCCTGATTAGGATAGATTATTAGGTGTCATTTGAAAGCACATTCCATTGGCTTTCCAATGGTGTAGGACTGGTAATGGCCGCTCGAAAGATATAGCTGGTATAGATGAAAGATTATAGATTTTCGTTATAAAAAGTGATATCTTAAAGGATTAGGGGCGCTTTACGGTATGATATCCCCTGATTAGGATGGATTATTAGGTGTCATTTCCCAGAAGCTTGGAAGCTTGCAAACGTAGTTCCGATCTTCAAAAAAGGTGACAAATCAATAGCATCCAATTACCGTCCCATTAGTCTTACATCAATCATAGGAAAGCTACTAGAGTCAATTATTGCTAGTAAAATTAGAAACCACTTAGATACATTTAATTTAATAAATTCTTCTCAGCATGGATTCACTCAGGGACGTTCTTGCCTTACTAATTTGCTTAGTTTTTTCTCAGAGGTATATGAAAGCAGTAGATAATGACAAGTCATATGATAATATATTTAGATTTCAGTAAAGCTTTCGACAGAGTCCCCCACGAGAGATTGATGAGAAAGGTTGAGGCGCATGGAATAGGTGGGGCGTTGTTGGGATGGATTAGGTCATGGCTAATTGGTAGGAAGCAGAGAGTCAGCATAAATGGTACGAAGTCAGAATGGGGAGCAGTCAAAAGTGGTGTCCCCCAGGGATCTGTATTAGGTCCCGTGTTGTTTGTTATATACATAATTACCTTGATTTAGGTATAACTAGTAGGATAAGTAAAT